>CM030871.1:10818566-11203566 GCA_018105865.1 Metaphire vulgaris
CGACTGATGCCCGGGAGTGACGAAGGACAGGAGATCGACAGCGGAACTCCGAAAAGAAATCGAATCTTACAAAGTAATATCCGAATGTCAAGATGCGAGAACACAGTAGACTTGAATAGAGTCAGAAGAATTGCTGTGTAAGATTCTCTTCGCCGTCAGCAGTCGAACAGCGTCGCAAATATTCAAGATATACACACAGTGTAATAGAACATCACTTTTCCCGCTTACTGTCAAACAGGTGGTTCGTTCAACATTTCTTCTAGTTATGCTTATGTCAATCTTGGTAATATTCGGATGTAATAATATTCGGATAATATGTTAGATGTGAATTAAGTAGGATCGATGCTGTTATTAGGAAGTTCTGCACACCACATCACGAATCATCTGATGGATCATGAATCAATAACCTTATGATGAGAATTTTTTGGAAGATCCTAAAGAGATGCATGGATTTCGAAGAGGTAATCTTCGACCAGTATGCGGTTAACCCTCCCCCAGTCCCGGCAAATCGAGCACTGGACCTATGTTAGCTGATGGAAGGTCATGGGTTAAGACTGTCAGTCACTGTGCAACAATCTTGACAGCGATGAGATTGTGTGTAGAAACTTAGATATTCTGAATCAAAGTGAGCGTCATTGATGTTTGTGAGAAATATAAATAAAATCCAACTAATCTTTTCTAAACTAGTAAATTTTCTTATTGAATAATAAAATATACACAGGCAGATGTATCTTTATTAATACACATATTATATTTACACAAACGTTTATATAATTATATTTTAATATATTGAGAGTTGAGATCGTGAATAGCCTTCAATCAGACTGTTAGATCGATTTAGAATAGAGCTCATATTTTGAAAGCCTAATATTCTAAGCAATATAACGATTAACCGTGGCCTTCATCTTGGGGATCACATTTCAAACAGACATTGCAAAATAAAATAACCCTTAGAATGTAAACAATAGACGATAAGTATGTTAAGGCAGATGCAACAGTGAAATACTATCAGAGAAATATAAAGAATTATGCTATAAAATCCTGCCTCTCTCTGTCTCTGTCTCTGTCTCTCTGTCTCTATCTCTGTCTCTCTCTGTCAGAGCGTAATTATGCATGCAGTATACAGTAGTCAGTCGATGTTCTAAGTCCACTGGAAATTACTTAAGACTGTGTGTACTTATTGGCAGATGGCGTCTAGTATTCTGCTGGCTGTACTTATAAGATCGGCGTTGTAAGTACAGTTGAAGATGAACGAGTACTTGGTGGCAGGCGAAGATGAGATGCCCTCTATCTCCGTTGCATTGACTCCGTCCTGATCGGAGATCCCAACTCCAATCATCGTTATTCCGCTCTGTTGCGCCGCCTCCGCCTTCGGAATCGTTTCACCGGAGTTGACGTTCGAGAATCCGTCCGTAACTACAACGGCGTACCTGGCCACACCTGCCCTGTTACCGTTGGCGGCGCTGAACATACCTGTGGTCATGAGGTCGAAGGCGCCAGGTGTGTTCGTGTATCCGGACGCCTGGAAATAGGCGATGGCGTTGAGGATGCTGCTCAGGTCCGTGTACCTGTTCAGGTAGAACCCGACGGACGCCTCAGTGGAGAAGGTCTCGACGCCCACCCGGGTTCGATTCTGGGCAAAGTTTAGACCCTGGATGACGAGTTTTGTGAGGGAAAGGGAGCATTCGAATGCGTTCTGCAAAGATCCGGAACTGTCCAAGACGAAAACGATGTCCAACTGCTTCGTACAAACTGAAATCACAACAATAATCGTTTGTTTAACAGCAAACAACGACTATTACTTACTGCTACTACTACTGTTGTTGTTACTTCTATTACTACCACTATTATTATTATTATTATTATTATTATTATTATTATTATTATTATTATTATTATTATTATTATTATTATTATTATTATTATTATTATTATTATTATTATTATTATTATTATCATCATCATCATCATTACTGCTGCTGCTGCTGCTACTACTACTGATAATAATAGTAAATATTTTTCTGGAAAGTGAACCTCGCCCAGAATTTCCTGGTCGAGGTCACGAGTTCCGTGGTTATTATACGATCTGCAAAGTTGTGAGTGAGGCAAAATATTCCGACTATGCGTTGTTGTTGTTGTTGTTGTTGAGCATCGGAGAGCAAATTGAACGATTTATCTTTGTACTGTGATCGTTGCCTTGCGATGGTTTTATTCGCGAGAAATTGGCGTTTTTACAACTCTATAATTCGTTTGATTTTATCGTTAAGACATTAACAGACAGTCTCGTCTGATTTAGATTCTGCGGCGTAATCTAAGCAGCAGCAGTGAGTGTGTGTGTGTGTGTGTGTGTGTCTGACCTCTTTCACAGTTGATTCCCGAGTAGCTGTCTGGACAGCGGCAGTCGTATTTTCCAAGGCCATTGACACACGTGCCTCCGTTCTGACAAGGATTGCTGGAACATTCGTTGTCATCTAAAGCAAACGTCATCAGTTGATTCTATAACCATCTATTAACGTCCATCCAATCAGCTTAGATGCTATCATTATGCCGCCAATGGGTTAACGGCCCTGACTGAATAACAGATTACTTAAGGAAACAGATTCCTGCACAAGTATTTTACTCAACATTTTACTGAATATCTAGTTTCGGATGATGGCTTCGTTTGTCTTAGGTCATCTAAACATTGGTTATTATTCATGGCTTGTTGTATTACTGTCTGTTTCCTTCGCTGCTCTTGAATTATGAACTTTTGTGCCAAAAAACAACGAAACTAATACAGTAGAACTTCGTTATAACGTATACTCGGCTACACCATACTGCAATGTACGGTCCCGTGTGATGCCCTGATTGACAAGATGGCATTGGATATAACGTAAAGCGTACTACATTTTACAGACCCTCAGAATGCGTTATAACGAAGTTCTACTGTGGTGTATTTGCAATGCTTATCTGTGGATATATCTGGAGATAATCCGATGTAATCTCACCGTTGCACATTGAGCTGATCAGTCTGCCTTGAATGGTGACTAGATCGCTGTAATTTCCGACTGAGAAGAGGTTGTACTCGTGAGGATCGCTGACCTCTCCCTTCATCTCCAGCGTCGGACTGTCACCGATCGTCACCGCCATGACGTGCACTCCGCTGTTCTTGGCGTCGATGGCCGCCGGCAGAGTGTCATTCTGGTCGACGGTCGATTCGCCGTCCGTCATGAGGATTGCGTACCGGGGAACGCCCTGGCGAGCCCCGTTCGACGCCGTCAGCACCTGGGAGACCATCTTCCGGAAGGCGTCGGCGGTGTTCGTTCGCCCGGCGCTGTAGGGCAGCTGGGCGACTGCGTTGAGGATGTCGCCCTTGCGCCGGTAGGTGTTCAGGTTGAAGCGGACGGTGGCGTTGTCGGCGAAGGTGATGACGGACACCTGGGTGTCGCTCGGACCGATCAGAAGAGGGCTGATGAGGTTCTGGGTGAAGTTCTTTAGGATGGGATATCGGTTTTCGCGGACACTTCCGGAAGAATCGATCATGATGACAAGCTCCATTGCACTGCTACAGGCTGTGTTGACGAGAAACGCAAAGAAACATCCGCAGACAATTAGAAAAACACATCCAAGAAGATTCAGGTTTACGTCTTAAAATTACGTTTAAAGTTGAGCCCATAAGAATTGGGATGGTATAAGCAGCAGAAATGGATGAAAATGGATGAGTTAAACGAAATTGCGAAGAACGGAGAAGACAGGAAAAAGCATGTCCATGATATCAACAGAAGTCGACGCCCTATTTGTAACATGATGTCGAAGAATCAATAGAATCTACAACCGGATAATTATAATCGATGTTTATTTTGACTATATGTTGTAACTGAGATGCGAACTCTTTGATGAAATACGTGAGATTTTTAAGCATCTCCGTTTGAAGGTCTCTCTAGAGCACAGACCTAAGTTGCAGTTTGTTCCGCTTCGACCAGGAGGACATTTGCACGAGAAGCTGTTGATGTTATCCGTGCATGTGCCGTTGGAACACGGTCCAGAAGCACACTCGTTGATTGCTATCCAACAGAACACGATAATACGATGGATTAATTAACAAGAAACAATAAAATAAAATAAAATAACTAATGAAGAATGTTTGAAGAGAATGGAAAGTAGAAAGACCCTGATGAAAGAGATTGCTAAAAAGAAAACACAATACGCTGGACATATAATTAGAGGATCATGCACACAGCAAGCATTAAATGTCTTGGAAGGGAAATATGAAGGAAAAGCAACTAAAGGACGGCCACGAAGAACATGGTTAGACGACATAAAAAGCTGGACTGGCATAGAAAATTATGGGGAAATGAAAAGATTGGCTGAGGACCGAGACAGGTGGAGACAAATCGTGACTGCCAACCATCGAAGATGGCACACTATGATGATGAACAAGAAAGACCGCGAGCGAAAAGAAACAACACTCAGGTAGAAGAATTACATTCAGGATCGGTGTAATGGTCTTCGGTTCATAGATCAGTGCAGACTCTGCATTTGAAATGAATGGTAAATCTCAGTAGTAAATAAGTGCGATTTCGTCAGGCATTCGCTCACTTACAGTTGCAGACGTACGATGTTAAGGTTGGAAGAACTGAAGTGAGATTCACAAATTGGTCGACGTACAGAACGTTGGCTGCACTTGGGTCAGAAGCCACTCCAGACAGTTCCATCTGAGACGAAGGATTCTGTATAAGATAATAAACAGGAATATACTCTCATCTAAACAGCCTTTCTTTAAGGAACTTTCGATCTAGAAAGCATCGATTATTTAATAGCATCTTTGAAAATGCAGAGTTTTACCTTACGGCAGGAGTATTCAGTATATTCGCGGGTCATTTCACATCCCTTGGCGGGACGGATCTGGCCCACGGGCCGCCATTTGAATACTCCTGCCCTACGGTGAAATAATTTTGATAGTTTTGAAAGCAATTTTCTTAAATTGACATTCCTTGTGTTAAAACTGTCCGATGTTTCATAGGCTGTTATTCTAGGCCAATAATTTAATTATTAGACTGTGTTCGCGGCCGCGCACATGACAAGAAAATGCCGCGCATCAGTTTCCAACCGCGGCGCAGTGATTTTGAGTTTAAAATAACACTGATTCCGTTGTTGTCTTTGGTGACACCTGTGAAAAAATTCAGATGATCAGACATGAAAAGGTGCCGACCAGGCACCACTCTGCTCTTCCGCGCACACTCAAAAAAATCAGAGGGAGCATTGATTTAATGTAGACATATTATAATTGTAATAGGTTGACTTCAGTGCAGTCAATGAAGCTGCTTACTGTTACGCCGACAGCGACGACAATCAACTGGATTGATTGATCTTTCGCTCGAATGGCGCTGGCAATCGTCTGCGCTGAATTGACAGATCCTCCGTACGTGACGATCACTCCCACCCTGTTGACGTTACCGCCACTCCTGGCTCCTTGTGACGCGCTGAAGACGTCGGAGGTCATGGAGTCAAGGACGCTGGAAGTGTTCCTGTAGCCGCCGGTGAACGGGGGATTGATGCCGTTGACTGTGTCCATGGAAGTGGAGAAGCGGTTGAGGTAGAAGTTGACGGTGGAAGAGCTGGAGAAGGTCTGAAGGGCCAGCTGGGTCTGGGTCGGTTGGATGTTGAGGGAGGAAGCGAACGTTCTGGCGAATGGAATGACCGACTGATAGAAGGTGTCGGCACTGATCAGCGTCGTCACATCCAACGCCAGAGCGACATCTGCCGGCTGACAGACTGTAAACAGCAACAACGACATATTGCCTCTTAATATAATAATAATAATAACAATAATCAAAATACAGCAAAACTTCGTTAGGCTATTGGATGGCATTGGATATAGCATAATACCTCGGACATAGCCTGCTCAATTTACAGACCCGCCAAGTTCTACTGTAAGTCGTCTAAAATAGTACGTTAACACTTCACATTCTTCTGCTTTGCCTTCAGCAGCTTCTTAAGGAATGACTTTTTCACTGAAAGTATTACCAAAGACTTGTATTTGCGTAGTCTTAAGTCTTAACGACTCGCTGCCTCTGAGTGTTATTCCGTCTCTATAATGGTGACTGTGGCTGTCACCGAAACAGCTGGTGGCTGATGGCGTTTAAATAGGCAAGTGTAATAGTTACCGGTTTGACAGTTAACACCAGCACGACCTGGAGGACATATGCAGTAATAGCCATTCATGATCGTCTGACAGGTTCCTCCGTTTAAGCAGGGATTAATCTGACACGCACCGAATCCTGTGAAGAATTAACAGGTGGTTTATTATTATTATTATTATTATTATTATTATTATTATTATTATTATTATTATTATTATTATTATTATTATTATTATTATTATTATTATTATTATTATTATTATTATACAATTTCAATTCAGTTAACCTTTCTTAAATGTCTACTCTTGTTTCTCCGTGTTCTTCTGATTGATTTACTCGTTCTTTTGACATTCTGTCGAACAGTTTTCTTTAGCGCCGACTTTTGCTTTAACAACAATTACCGAACACAGCAGAGAAAGTAATGTAAAATCTCGTGGATTTATATAGCGCATTGAGTCAGTAGTACAACGGTAGCTGGTTATTCTGAGGCACTTGGTCTATCTTAAAATAGCCATGGGAAAGGCGAATGATCAGCCAGGCAATGGTCGATATTTCCACAGGGCAGTGAGGCGCGAATACAACTCTAGCATCGATGATCGATGTTGCATGGCCCTATATGCGTATAAGAGACCAAGAAATTAATGCGATACTACTTTTGAAAACGCTTGATAAAATTCACGAGATTTTACTTACTTATGATTTTAAGTAAGTCTGGCTGCGAAGAAATACTCAACAAACTCACTCTCTCTCCACGCCCTCTCTTCCCCCCCCTCCCTCTCTCTAGGTCTGTGATTTATGGTGCTCCTTTGTATTTTACCTTGACCGCAGATGGTCGTCTTCAGTAGAACCTTTACGTCGTTCAGTTGATCGTAGGAATCGAGAATCCTAAGATTCGTGTCAACCGGGTCACTTGTGATGTCGTACAGTTCGCTTTTGCTCAACCAACTGTTAACGGCGATCGTCATGATCTCGACGCCCGCCGACCTGGTCAGCCGGGCCTCGTAAGACGTGGCCGATGCATTGCTCGACGCCCTGTTGGTGATGATGACGATGAAGTTAGGGACCTGCGGCCGGTCTCCGCTGGCACCGTTGAAGACCGTCTGGCGGGCAAGGCTCAGGGCATCCGCCATGCTGGAAGCGGAGTCCGGAGAGAAGGGGACGAGGTCGATCGCTGCCTTGAGGTTGGCGCGGGTGTGGTATAGGTTCAGGTCGAACTGGAGCGTTGCCTTGCTGTTGTAGGTTACCATGGCGACGTTGCTTCCGTTGTCGGCGACGTTGATGACGTCAATGATGGACTTGATGAAGTCTTTCGTTTGAGAGAATCTGGCCGAGTTTATGTTATAGGAGGATTCGACGACGAAGGCGATGTCTGCTATTCCACTACAAGCTGAAAAAGCAACAGCAAATCAAGGATTTCTACCATAGACATATATATGTAATTGCAGTCAGTGAGCGTCTCCATTGTGCTCCTCATCTATTTTCTCTTAAGAAAATGTGGTCGAATATTTTAAAAGATGCATAAAGATATCTTATAGGCCTTTTAAATTTTACATTAATATATAATTAGCAGACGCATCCTTGATGAATTCATATCTTCACTGAATTTTCAGTCTTAAAATGGCTATTTTCGTAACTTTTGACAATTAACATACTTCATCTCACGAATTGCATGCATAATTTATAGCGCTATTAATTATTATTATTATTATTATTATTATTATTATTATTATTATTATTATTATTATTATTATTTATGAGCTTCTAAAGCACAAATTTTGATATTCAAAGGTATGAATAGATGTAACAGAAAATCTATCCTGTAAAAACCGGGTACATTTCATAGATCAGTCTATAGTTATATACTGTACAGTGAGAGCGGAGAAGCAGCAAGGCAGACTGCGACAAATAAAGGGAGAACAGAAGAACTTCTGAAGGAGACGTGAGTTAACCTCTATAGATTAAATTAAACGATGACCCCTGGTGAACTTTGAACTCACCGACAGGGGGGTCGCAGGCAACCTGCGTTATCTCCTCTTGTATCGTGTTGAGAACGGCATAGTTGTCGACGTTGTAGACGATGGGCGTTCCGTTGTATCTGCTGGCGATGCCGTTCAGCTCGTCCTGGTCTATCTGTGATCCCACCCCGATGGCCACGATCGTGATGCCCTTTGCCTTCGCCTCGTCTGCATAGGGGATCGTCTTGTTGTGGTCGTAGGTCGACTGGCCATCGGTTATGACGATGGCCAAGTGGGGGACATTGGGGCGATACCCGTTCTGGGCGGTGAACATGACGTTCATCATGAGATAGAGGCCTCCAGAGGTGTTCGTATTCTCGTCCTTGAACGGGATTCCACCGACGGCATTGATGATTTCGCTCGAAGTGTTGAACGAGTTGAGGTTGAAGTTGATGGTCGCTTCGTTGCCAAAGGACACGACCCCGAATCGGGTGCCATAGTAACCGACCTGGGCGGTGGCGTTGACGACGAATTTAACGAACGATAGCACCTTGCCCCAGTTCTCTGGTTGGATGCTACCTGATGAATCCAAGACGAAGACGATGTCCGCCTGTCTGCACATGTCGGATGACTGAGAATCAACTCTAGCAGACGACAGGAGGAGGAGGAGGAGGAGCAATGGAGACGACAGGGCGATCCAGATGACCTGCGTCGCTGACGTCATCTTCGCCATCTTCGTCGATCGTTTGCCTGTAAACAAACGCATACAGATAAACTATTCCAATCGCTTGCATGGCTTCTATCCAGAAATTAGAGACTCGTATTTTCTTCCAACTAGCATACTTACCGATTATAGACTCACAGGCCGATGTATATTAAATTGAATTGGGTCTCTAACTGAATGGTCTTCTCTTTTTCTAGACGATCAGGATGTATAGAGTCAAGTTTTGATGGACGACAACTTAAACGCTTCTCTATCGATTTTCTCTTGGTTTTAGCTTTCTGCGAAGGTTCTTAATAGAGAATCAATGTCGAAAGCAGTCAACCTGCTTGCTAACTGCGATGAACTTTCGTCTGTTTACCTGATGTGGACGATTTCAATGGCAGATCCTTGTCTTAGTCTATAGTACTGTTGCTCTAAGGTGTTTCGTTAAGCGCTGAAGGCAAAGGTGTCGTTGCGAAGAATCAGAATTCCTCACTTTACTCACGAAACAGGAAGGGAAGCTCCCGCTCAGTCACAGACCCCGTGGGCTGTGCATTATTTCCTGTAGCGTTAAATGGGACATAATAAAGTCGAGACCTGTCAGCCTCGAATGTGCTGCAGGCGAGACTCTTAAGGGGCGTGCGTTTTGATGGTCCACTGCGACAGTAACTGTCCAGCAATAAACTCTTACGACCTGTAGTAGGCCCTAAGTCTTTTACTTCCCGTTAGTGACTACTGCACAGGGCAGGTGATGCTTCTGTGTGACCCAGCGCAGGTCTACCGTTGGCTGACCTTTAAGGTCAGGACATGACAACAGGCGAGGGAATTGCGTTGCTTTGAGCTGAATTCTGCCTTCGTCTGTGTTGCAGTCGATTTACCGTAGAAGCAGAGTGGTCGGACCACTTCAGACCCAACATATTTGTTGCTTCCATTGGTAAATATACGGTATGCATAGTACACGACCAGTGATGAGGGTTAAGCCCCCTCTAAAGCACCGTTTATTTCTATTGGAAATCGCAGCAGCAGCTGCTGCTGCTGCTAAGAAGATAACGCTCAAGATGTGACGAACAAATTCATAACTAGAACCAATTGATAAATAATTCACGCCACCGCAATTAGAATCGAATGGAAGAGCGACTGATGGACGTTCTAATGAAGAATTGATAAGACTGAACGTCGTCGGAAATTAAAGGAAAAAACTTTGGTCTGACACGTGACTTGTCATTTTCACATCCAACTGCAATTTAATTTTGCGCTTATTATTACCGAAGCAGCTCACGGTTGTAAAGGCAAAGAGCACGACGGTCCTTTTCAAAGGACATTTCATCGAATCCAATTTTAAATGTTAATTAGAAAAGGCATTCCTAATCATTTCCCATCTCGTCAGTCGAAGGTTGATTGATTTTAACAAGCACTGACAGGGAGCAACAAAGAAGCTTTGGGTAATCAACCACCCCCCCCTCTCTCTCTTTCACTCCCTTCCTATATGTATCCCTCTCCCTCTCTCTCTCTCTCTCTCTCTCTCTCTCTCTCTCTCTCTCTCTCTCTCTCTCTCTCTCTCTCTCTCTCTCTCTCTCTCTCTCTCTCTCTCTCTCTCTCTCTGGCTCTTAAGCCTTTTGATGTCCGAGACAAATGCTGATAATTTTTCCGCTCCGATTGTCAAAAGGTGTTTTATCATTGTGGCGGCTGTGCTGCTCTGTGTCCCATGGGTGGGGGGTCGCATTTTCAATTAAGAGAGAGGGCGGTGCTCCGTGGCTGGCTCTTCTACGGTGAGGCGACTGACTGTGCGGTGGTCTCGATGCTCGAAGCATGGACTACTACCTACTACGAAGGGTATTCATCAATTGAACGACTCACAGAAAAACCTCATTTAACAATCATCTGCAGTGAAATTTTCATTGAAGTAGTCTCTTTCTCTGACTCTTGGTGCGTGTATCTATGCCTCGTCTCTTCGTATCTATCTGTCCATCGCTGGGCAATGGTAGGAGCTAATTTATTTTTATTCCCTCATTTTTAAGTCGCTTAGCTTTGTTATTATTGTCGAAAACATCCAATCATTCGCCTTGTTTTGTCGACAAAGTGTTCACTGTCTCCTCACTCCCCCTCCCTCTCTCTCCCTCTCTCCCTCTCTCCCTCTCTCCGTGAAGTAGTTTAGTGTTGTTTGTTTCTCCAAACAGCAAAAACACTTTGCTTGGATTGAAAGCCTTTTTCGTCTTCTGTTGTCGAATAAATTCAAGCCAATATTCGAAAATGAAACCTCGGCTTCTGCGCATGTTCAATGCAGAGGTTGCTAAATGAACCGACAGTCAAACAGACAACCGGACGGACAAATAGACGAACTAATTTACGAACGAGACATGCTGAATGCTGAATGCCGAGACAAAAGGAAAGAAAAGCGCTAACCGCTAACAAGGCAACTTATAAAAACGTTCACAGACGTTGAATTTAACCCCCTAACAGCTGAGCAGAATACGGTCAACTGTCAGTCCAGTGTCCTCCTCTCTGTCTGTCCAGCTGATGGGAGTTCTTCCACAGAACCCCATGAGTTCAAAACAGGCGTCGACGACGTAGTTAAACCGCATTTCTATAGAGTTTAGACAACTGAATCATGCAAACTCCATTTTCTTTCAAACCTTTTAACTGGAATTAATGAAAGCGTTTCTCTTCTGGGCGATAGACTGCCATTTCTAGCAAAACATTTGAGAAGCGGCGAAGACGATGACCGCAATTTGAAATTTCCATTCTAATCGAACTGCCAGAGATCAGTCTCAGTGTCTGACAACTGTGTTATCCCCTCTAACCGCTGTCTGCTATTTGTGTTCCGTCCCACACAAAAAGACAATTACGCAGCACAGAGCAGCTCTAATACAGGACAATGGCGAAGAAAAAGCATCGCAACACGAACGCACAGTAAACATGCATTGTTAAGAATGACAACGTTTGCAACCGACGCAGATAAAAAGCTGTGAATGAACGAAGAAAAGAAATATCTTCTGCCTCGTGAAAATACAAGAGAGACGTACCCTTCTCACCCCCAACCCTCACCCTCCCCCCGATGGAGACTACGTTCGCTTAGTCATTCTGCAGAACACAACATTTTCATACAGAAAATATGCAAAAACGAAAACAGATTTTTACAAAGCCATCATCATCATCATCATCATCATCCATGCCCTGAGGTATTCCATCGACTTATGAATAAGAAACACTTTTTTAAAATGAAAACTAATTTGAAAACAATTGGAAAACAATTTCACAGCTCCGGGGAGACACCGAGCAGTTTAAATCATTGAAGAGGAAATGGCGATTACTAATTTTTAAAATTTCACTGAAACTTTAGAAAAATTAATATCCGATATCCGTGTGGAAGGGGGTTGAGGGGGCATTGTGAAGGGGAGCTGAGCCACCATCACAAACCCCGCTCTAGTCAACAAAGGCTTAAGGCAATTGGGGTGTTGATTGCATGTTGAGTGCACGATTGCAGTGCGCGGGAACGAAGTGCAGAGTTGCGTTTGAACCGCTTTTCAAAATTCGATCGAATGTGTAGGACAAAGTTCAGTATAAGAAATTCTACCTCTGTCTTGCTTAAAAATGCTACATACTCTACTATTACTAACTACAGAAATTCAAAATCGCTTCTTTTGTCTAGTTTCAATACAGAAACTCAATTCGGGAAAACTGAAAACCTCTGTATAGGTCTAATATCCGTAGACCTTAAAGATTTTTCGCTGGCATTTCTTTTGATGTACTTCTCATATCTACATTTCACGGTAGCAATACGTGTAGAAATCTTCCTTGTATGCTTTGGCTGTTGTTTCAAATGCTCGTATGGATGTCGATTTCGTTTAGTGTAATTTGTGTTTTGGCAAACTTTGTGGCAAAGTTCCTGTGCATTGATGTGTTTATCTTTTGAATGCGTTAAGTCCGTCGTGAGCATAGCATTGGCGTGAGTCAGGAACTCCCTGGAGCCTTCTTTTGTCGTCGTCATGTTTTTGAAACGTCAGTCAAAGTCTAAATTAATTATGATCAACAGTTACAGTGAAAGCTCTTCTGCAATCCTCGCATAGGAACACCATAATAATCACCAAACATGCAGCTTTGTCCATAGGCAAAGACTCTTAGTATACGGTGACCACTGGTGCTACTGTGGTCGAGATCTTGCTAATCAGGCAGATTCAAATAATAGAACAGTCAGAGAAACTGTGAGAAACTCGTCAAGAACAAAGAAATTAACTTTAGGCGGATAGTTTTAACACACTCATCTTTAGAAATTAAAAGTCTTTCGCGTAAAGAAACTAACTAGTTAGTAAAGTCTTTATCTTACATACTGTAGAATTGTTTTAGCTTATTTACATTGAATTACTTTCTAAGAAATTATACTTGTAAAACTTACTTTGCAAATGTCTGGATGTAATATTGTAAAACGTGTCACGTGTCTGCAATCTGTCTTTCTCTTCTTCTTCTTCTTGTTTTTCTCTGCTTTGAAACAAAGGCGAGACTAAAATTGTCAGAAGTGTTTACAGTCTCTGAACTAACAGATCTCTTTCATTCTCTCTCTTTGCTTTCGCGTTCTGTTCGGATCCTTAAGTAGTTTCCTTGCTTCTCTGATCTGATGATGGATTGGTCTAGAATGTTTTTGTCTGCGTCGTTGACTTTATTTGCCCACCGCCTAAAGGCTCCATTCAGCGCCGAAACGTAAAAAGCTGCCTTTGTCGTTCCGAAGGCATTCCTGTGGTCAGCGAGACTCGTGTGGGGTTCGGGTCTAAATGGGGTCGGGTCAAATGCTTCGACCCGAACACCGCTTGGCGTCCTCGCTAATCGCGAGTGGGACGACGAAACCAAATAACGTTTGTTTGATGTCACCCTCTTGCGAATACCTGTGGGAGTCTCACGACTTACAACTGACGTCATCTGCGGTATCCGAATTCCGGCGATGTAAGTCTATGAAGCCCCGGGGAAGGTGAGACGGGGGGGGGAGAGAGAGGAAAGGGGAAATGACCCACAGGACAATTCAGGTCACTTGAAGCTAGCGAAGATCAAACAACTCTTCAAGTCACGAATTAGAATCGGTGGCAAAATGAGTGACCATCGTTTGCTTCTCGGGATTTGCCTACACGCGCTGAGGTTGCCGCCTATTCCCAAGCAGAGCGCTTACCGAGAATTTGGGAGAATGCACTAAACCTCCCACAAGGACATCGCTGAAGATCCTTTCCTTGTCTATTTCTGGCATCGGACACTCGCGAAAATTCTATTTCCACTTAGTCTAGATTTATTTCACCATCAAAGATTCGAGGCATTTAAAATCCTACGACAGTTTTGGTATTTATGAATTCGAACTAACGGTTATTACTCCCCTGCTACGATATGGTCTTCTGTTTGTTATGAAATTTATCTCCTATCATGACCTCTAGGTGCCCAGGGTCGTAGCGAAGTCACGACGAATTTCATGTCATCGATGCGCTTGATTTATTCGTTCGGTGAAGATGTCCTAACGTCGAAGGCACAAAGTCACGTGACCCGTCCAAGTGTGGGACGTCACGTGACTTCAATCAAACGACCCTTGAGAAGTTTTAAAAGTTCACTTTTTGGAATTTATGAAGTTTCAGACGACTGTTTGGTCGAATCATGAAACTTTCTAAAAAAATTCCAGAAATAATACCTGACGCGTGATTTGCTTTTGGCCTAAGTGCTCGTCATAGAGTGACGTCCTAACGTCACTCATCCAAGCGTGACGACGCTTGTGTCCCATTGACTCTCGTAAAATATTCAAAGCGTGAAATATGAAAAGCCGTAGGCAGCGTACATTCTGCTGTTGTATTTTTCCGCTGTTCATTGACTGCTGAGCAGACGAATTCAAAGAACAGAAGAGCTAACTGGTGCCCGCCAAATACTTTGCGCACGAAGCGATGACACTGATTCGAATCCTGTTTGAAAGATCAGATAAAGTGGACGCCACAGAAGCAGTATTTCTACTTCTTTATAATGATCCTTACAAGAGAGGCGTTTAGACGGCGGAGGGGTTGACTGTCTTATCTGAAGCATTTACCATGACGTCGTACTCATGAACGCCGTTTCACTGAAAACGAGCGATTTGCCCGTTGGGTCAACAATGAATGTTGGGTTAAAAGTCAGTCGCTGCATTAATCAAACAGACTGCTTGACTGAAAAGTATTTAGTTTACTTGCTCTTCGTTATTTGCATTTCTACGAATCTACGACGAAGTCAACCTTACAGATCGGTTGTTTTCAGATAACTGTTTGCTTTATGAGACTGAGAAACAACTGACGATTTAAATAATTGTATCCCCTCCGTCTGTATATATATATTCCCCAAGATCAGGCTACCTTAAAGTTTTTAAGATTTATACACCACAAATCAAATTCCTGGCTACGCCCCTGCCTCCCCCACTGCTTATTGCACAAAACCCTACTATGACATCGATGTTTAAACTCAGATTTGCGGCGTTCGCAATTTAAACCAGTGACTGTAATGAGCGAAGAAAAATTCTGCTGAACTGAAAACGATCGGAAAAAGCATTTGACACATGAAACTGAGCAATCGACAAATAGAAGACCTTAAAAACCCTAAATAGTTAAATAGAAAAAACGAAATTCCGATTATTTTTATTTTGAGAAAAGGCGTTTTAGCATAAATCGAGAGGAGGAGAAGATTCAGACAATGGAAGCAATTGGCAATAGACGAAACAAAGGAGAGAGAGAGAAGAGAGAGAGAGAGAGAGAGAGAGAGAGAGAGAGAGAGAGAGAGAGAGAGCAGCAAAAGCCAAACGATGTCCTTTGATCTGGCGATTTATTCGCCTGTTCCGTCGACGGTCCTGTCTCTGCAATTATAGCAATTAACTCGTAACGGCGTCTGTCGATCACAGGGAAAGGGACGTAGGTAAGCGGGGAGGGGTTGAAAGGGGAAGAAGGCTTCTTCCCTCAACCGCCCGATTTGTTGGCAACGCTGAGATGAACGACTAAATGTATAGAGTAGAAACACAAGAAGATCGCACCGGGTGCAGTAAGGCAAAGGTTTTTAATAACGGGGCGACCCCCACCCCCCGTTGTAAGGTCAGAATTTAGACGAAGTAACCATTACGGGTTTTAAGCCGTTCGGCAGATGTTACAAGTTGAAAAAGTTCACTGCGTTGACAGTTAGTGACAGCATTATCAACGTCGCCCGATCTGAACACGGGTAGTTCGGTCCACCCTCCTCCGCTCCTATTCCTCTGATGACTTATTAGGGAGCGCTGACTATGACGCCCTCCGTCCCCCCCCCCCACCGACTACCACTCTCATCTTTAAATTTTCAACAATCATCAGAAAACTCTACAAAACGACAGCACGTGACCGATGTAAATCAATGAATGCATGATTCCCGAGCAGCGACACAATTAACTCAACGAAACGACATTTCGGAATCTCAGAAAAAAATAAAATGTAAAAAGAAAAAATTTACTGATTCGATGATGCAGCTGAATGACCGCCATTTCGACACTCGTCGGAGAGTTTTGCTTAAGACAAATAAGAAAACTAATAATCAAATGAAAGCCATATTGTCATTGGATAATGGACGGCGAGCAGAGGGATGCAGATTCTGCATAGGTCCCTAAATATAATCAATATGCTTTGCTATTCGCTTGCCAAGTTTCTTTCTCGAAAAACAAATAAAAGAAATGGAATCAAACACTCGGAAGAAATCGTAAATGTCAAAAGTCAAAGAACCAATGCAATTCATACAGAGGTATATCTGTCTTTCTCTGTATCTGTCTCTCTGTCTATGTGTCTCTCACTCTGTCTCTCTCTGCGTGTCTCTGTCTCTCTCTCTCTGTGTGTGTTTCTGTCTATCTTTCTGTCTCTGTCTGTCTATGCCTGTCTGTCTGTCTGTCTGTCTGTCTCTCACTCTCTCTCTGTCTGTCTGTCTCCGTCTGTCTGTCTTCCTGTCTCTCACACTCTGTGTGTGTGTCTCTGTATTCTGTCTGTCTCTCCCTCCTCTCTCTCTCTCTCTCTCTCTCTCTCTCTCTCTCTCTCTCTCTTTCTCATTAAAACATTTGCCTAAACCATCCATTGAGGCATTGAGGCAAATTACTAAGCCTCACTCCCGAAGAACTCAAAAGAGATTTGGATTAATTTGAAATCAACGGTTTATGTCTTAAATATAATTTTAGTTTTTAATATTTCAATATTGCGTAATATATGTGTCGTAGCTTGATATTTTCTTTTTGAGTGTTGCTGGAGCATGTTCCCCTATTGCCATTTAGAAACGTCTTTTTCGACTCCAACTGACGAAGGCCAGATATCATTTGCTTAATGACTACTTTGGCGGTGATAAAAAATGTTCGGGTCAGTGGTGCCTTCTTTTTTAGAGCGACACCTTTTCGCGCACTGAGAGTAATGAAGGTGTTGGATGCGAAGTCTCTCCAGAGTCCATCTTCCGTCTGCTAAGAAGAAGAATCTGCGAAACAGTTAAGCTCTTTGTTGGCTGCTTTGGCTGGTTCCCTGTGAACGATATGTTGCGTCCCGCTGGTTCCTTGTTCGTCTGTCAACTGAAATGGATTTCGACGGATGAGCCAAGAGATTTGCACAGGCTTTCTCTCTCTCTCTGAAAAGATCCCGGCGCTGAAGCCTTTTTGGCCAAGTGCTTGCCGCTTCAAATGCAACTGAAGCGATGAACTTTGTCTAACGGCAGAACGGACGAAGAGGTCTCGCATAAAATGCTCTTATAGAATCATTTCTACCAAACAATTAATGTTCGCCAAAACTTCTCTTCAAATACAGAATCATTTTTATCAGCTTAAAGCATTTTCAATTCTGTAATTAATAATCGGATAAAATGTGAGGTCTTTGAACATAATTCGGTTGCCAGACCCCATTGCAGTTAACACATTCTCTGCTCTGCTACTTACTACTATTGCTAATAATAATAATAATAATAATAATAATAATAATAATAATAATAATAATAATATTATTATTATTATTATTATTATTATTATTATTATGGGCGGGAAGTTAGCAGAGTGGTAACTTTGGGTGATGGAGCAGGAGGTCGCGGGTTCGAGTCCCACAGGAGCCCTAAAGGTCGACTCAGCCTTTTTCGTGGCGGTAAAATGAAATGAGGAGCAGTGGTAAAAATCTCTGCGATAAGTCAAACAGGTACGCTACGCGCGATACACTAGCCCCGTATCCGTGGCATTGCATGCCTGGCTGAGGGCTACATAGAAACGGAGATCAGCGCCGCCCTATGAGCCCGTGAGGCTCGGGAAGGACTTTGACATTACAAGAATACGATTTAATGTCTTAGGATTAAGATGAGGCTTGATATCTTAATATTTTGTTCACAGTCATTACATGGACTGTCATAGATATTAATTGCATTTGATTGTAATTATAAGTATTACTAGTGCAGACTTCACTCCTTAATTTTCTGTCAAGTGCTTTTCTTCAAGTGGTCGGTCTCGCCTCCCCCCCCCCATTGGACAGCACTGTCGTCCAATCGTTTAATATGGAGAAGTTTGACAGGCGCCAGTGTCTAGCGATGCACCTTCGGCTACCGTTATATTCCGGAAGTGTTAAACGTCACAACCTCTATTAATACCTTTCGTTAGCGCGACAGGTGCATCGACTCTAGCAGAGACCATGAAATTTCATTAAAAGCCTCTACAACCGTCTCGATTTTGCTTCTTCTCTTTCTGTCCCTGTGTCTCTGTGTCTCTGTGTCTCTGTGTCTCTGTGTCTCGCCAACGTTGTTTGTGGCAGCTGCCTCCTCAGACACTAACTTTGTTCTTAACGCGCCGTGTTTAAATAGCGTTGGTTATGGTTGGACGATTGCTACGCTTCGTTGAATCCGTGAACAAGTAGTCATCAATCGTCGTCGTCGTCGTCGTCGTCGTCGAGATAATCGCACTGACTTTATTTATGAAGCGCTTTTCGGAGTGGGAAGGTCACCGGATGAGAAAAAACTGCGTTATAAGAAGATCGGTCTATAATGACTGTCAGCACTCTCTCTCCCCTTCTGCCCCTTCCTCCTCCTCCTCTTCCTCCTCCTCATCTTCCTTATCCTCCTCTTCGTCGTCATTGCTTCTGCCTAGAAGTCGACTTGGCAAATGGCAGAGGCCGATCTGCTTCTGGGCTTCCCATGTAATCGTCACACTCAGCTGGCGTCTCTGAAAAGCCCTCACTCGTCTGGGCGCCTGGGTTCACTCCTCGCTCTCCTTCCTTCGAACGCCATGGAAGCTTTTGACGTCGAACTTTCCTTTTCGAATGATTTCGATTTCTTCTGCCATCCTGGACTGGCGGGAAACTGGAGCGGAGGAGGAGGAGGAGGCGCCGACGACGCAACGGAAGAGCACCTGTCCCAGGTGGGGACATCGGGTCCAACCTCTCAGGTCCCGACGCAGGATCAGAAAGTCGAAGAACGGAGCAGGGACTCAGCGGTGACCGAGGACGACGACGAGCAGGAGGACTTACTTCCGCTGGAACTGAGAGCGCGCCGGAAGCAGCTGTTCTTCCGGAAGCGGATAGAAGAAGAAACGGAAAAGCGGGATCTGTAAGTGGAATAGGAATTCTGATCGATAGAAATTCTGTGTTAATTAACGGCGCTTGAGTTTCAAACGAAGAAATTACTCAGAAATATCAAAACTAGCGATTGATTCATCGTTACAAAACTCACATCCTATGCGTCGCTAGTTTGCCTTGAATTCTTTAGTTAGGGGTCTCATCATATAAGCTTCGGGTGATCTTGCACAAAATAAGAAGTCAGCGTTTAATAAGCGCATTCTCTTGTAAAATTCCCACCGATGTGCTTCAAATGAAAGAAGACGTCAGGTTCACGGAAGACTCAAACATTTGCTTTCAAATATTGCAACGTAAATCTGGAGATGAAAGACTTGATGAAAAGCTTTCGAGGTTATATATCCGCATTGCAGTGTTTTGCATTCCTAAAGCGCGTCCGCGTTACGTAATGCTGTGTAAAAGTGTGAATATCTTATACTAAGTATCTTGCAATGCACTTCCAAGAACAGGGTACTCGTGTGCAGGTACTTCGCTTATTCTGTCTGCTGGGCTCATTGATTGATTTCGAACCGTGTCTAGTCAACAACTTCCATAGCGCCATTATATTACTGCACTGAGCCTAAGATAGGAATTGAACCTATGCAGAGAACAAGACAAAGTGCTTGCGAGTTAATTAAGAAGCTTGTCTCGTTCTCGTCAACAGAAAGTTTCCTCCGGCATTTTTGTCTGTCTGTTCAGATGTCACACCGTTAAAGACAGAAGTCACGTGGTCGTCACTTGCGAATCACCTGAAACAGCTCAACGCAATCCCGGCTCCAACCGAAGTCGTCAGGCCCCATCTGCTCAATTCGCAACTGCGTCGTCTTTCGTTCCTTCTTCCTCTCTTCCACTCGCCTCCTCCTCCTCCTCCTCCTCCTCCGTCGTGACTCCCTTCCCGACGAGGCGAAGACGAAAGCGAGTGATCAACGCCGAGCAGAGGTTGGCTGCCAACGTACGAGAGAGAAAACGCATGACCTTTATGAACGCAGCTTTCGACAGTCTTCGTCAGAGGATGCCGCCGACGACTTTCGAAAGACGAGGATCGAGAATAGAAATACTGAAATCAGCCGTTTCCTACATTCGATTCCTCAGCGGAATTCTAGAGACACTCCGACACCAGAACAACTGACAGCTCTACACACACACACACACACACACACACACACACACACACACACACACAGGTTCTCTAATGTTATCTGGTGCAGGAGGTACTGGGGTGGTTCGGATCGTGTTCAGAGTCTCCAGCGCATAGCATTGACATTCGGGGAGAGAATGTGACTCTTAAGAACGTCGCCGTCTTTGATGATGATGAGACTCAATGCTTAGGACTTTGTCTTTGTTATTTTGTTCAGATTGTCTTCATCTGTTTGCTCTGTCTTTGTCTGCTTAGACTCGTGTCTTCGACTGAAATAAAACAAAGATCGCCATGTTCACGATGTTTAGTAGTTTTATCCCCTCCTCCTCCTCCTCCTTCTTCCTCCCTCCCCCTCCTCCTCTTCTTCTCCCTTTCCTCTTCTTTACTTCTTTTTTCCAGAACGGAGCATTAAATCTTATGTCCAACTATAAAAGCCAGAAATCTGTGTTTTGCCTGCAAAGAGAAAATCGCTCAGATTAATCTAAGTTAATAACTGACTTAAAGACCAACCAATAGGAACGACTCCTTATTCCACTTTGATTGCACCTCTCTGCTGCTGCCGCCGCTGTTGCTTTGGAAACAATTCCTGGTACAATTTATAAATAAACATCACTACGCCTTGATTCAAGGAAGCGCCAGTAGAATCTCTTTCGCACGTAAATAGCGGATCTTCTTCAGTCATTACAATCGGCATTCCTCGTCGTTTAAAAAATCAGATCACGTTCAACTACAGACAGACACAGAGCGAGAAAGAGAAAGAGAAATGGAGATAGGAGACTGTTTTCTATCAAACTACGATTTCCAGTGAAGTTAATTCGTTGGCCTAATAATTCTCTTCACTTTCTGCCCCACACTCCTTCAGAGCTTTACAATCGGTTAAATTTATCCGCAATATAAACAGACACAGAGCAGGTGGAAACAGACCTAGAGAGGAGAAGGGGGAGGAGGAGGAGGAGGAGGAGTAGGGGTGGCGATTCATTTCGTAATCTGGCAAACGACAGTTAAACACGAGAAACCGATTTCCTGTTCGTCATCATTCTTAGTTTTCCTTCGGGAAATGTTTGTCTAACATTCGGAAATGCAGTCAAATAAATTACTTCCAGACATGGAACATCGATGCTGCCATGTATATGAATGGTCGATAGCCAACCGCGGAAATTATCGAAAACACTGCTGCTTATTAGATAAAGCCCTTTGGATCACAGGCCATGTTTTTTTTAAAAAGGCAAATACGCACCGACAGACAGACGAACCTCGAAACAAATTGACTTGAGCTAACAGGTGGTTTCAGCTGCTAAGTCATTCTAGAAAGTGATTCGAAGAGGCAACAAAATTCGACAAAGCTTATCACCCAAATAATGACTTCACAATTCAGCAACATTCGTGATTATATATTTAGCAGCTTAGATTTCAAGAAATCGCTTAATTCCATCGCCGTCGTCTTTACTTAGCTAAGCCAAACTCCTGAATACAGCATTTGATGCAAAGTAGATTTCTATAACATTACGGTAGTTGCTTTTTTAAAGAGCAAAACACGAGAAGAGTGAAATGTTGTCAATGGATACAGAATCTGGCGTTTGATGTTTTTACATGTGCTGTGATCGCAAACACGGAAGAGGATTTCCTCTCTCACGAGAGAATATTCATCTCGAATCGATTCCAACGGATGGTCTTCGTCCGCATAACTGTCAGAGATAACAAGTATACAGCGTCTCTGTTGTTGTTGTTGTTGCTGCTGCTGCTGCTGCTGCTGCTGTGATCCTAGTGTGATCTTAACTTTAAAAAACCACAGAGTGGGAGGGGTGACGAAGGGGCTTCGACGAGAAATCGAACCCTTCGTGTTAAGCAATGAGGCAATCGGGCGTCGTCGTCTAGTCCGTCCATACTGATGCCTCTGTCCAGATGCGTCTAACAGCTGCAGATAGCCGTTTGCGTTTGTTGACTGGCGTTAATTGAACTACAGTGTAGATCTCGTTCTGCCTGTCGCCGCCGCCGCCGCCGCCGTCGTCGTTCGAGATCTCGCAGTGCTGGCCAGCGCTGCAAACGAGATCTCGCGGTGTCGACGTCTCGTAATCCCATTCCGTGTTATCCAGAAATAGCACCACGGCTAAGACAACGACCAGTGGGATTCGTTATGTCTCGTACTTTCTATTCTTCCCCTCCTCCCTCCCCTCCCCCCCCCCTCTCTCCTCCCTCCCTCCCTCCCTCCTCCCTCCCTCCCTCCTTCCTCCTTTCTTTCCCTCCTTCCCTATTCCCTCTGTCTGTCTTCTGTCTGTCTGTCTGTTTCTCTCTCTGTCTCTCTCTGTGTATGTGTGTGTGGACATCTGCCTGTCACTGTGTTTTCGCGTCTAAACCAATCTGGTTCTGTGCCTCAATGTTTTCTTTGCAGTCCCCAGAATGTTTAACGATGTTAATATTATTTTAAGAAATCAGATTCAAACAAAGTAGCAAGACTTTTAGTCGAAATGTTCCAATAGCGGACTCCCCTCCCTAGTTCGAGAATTCAACTCCATTTTTTCACCGATGCTAACATAGTTTCTAATATATTTTTAAGGTTTTCGTGGACCGTTATTAATCGTGTCGAATTGTGTTTAAATACAGTTAAATTTTTCCAAGAGGCTCTGTCGAGACCGAATTCCTTTCACGTAGTTTTAATCTGCTCGCCTTCCATTGACAACTGAACAAGCGTCGACCCGTCAAGAAGTCTTGTATCTTGATCAGAGAACTTCGACATGGAATCTTTTGCGCTTCTGGATAATTTTGGGTCCATTACTGACTTCAACCTTGACCTTGACCTGGTCTACCATTGGCGCCGCTGTCTTCGACTGGTCTCAGCGTTTTCGCACTTTGTGCTGATGATGATAGTTGCTAATCGACTCTCCTCACGTCCAACGTGATTCAGTGAATTAAAGGAAGAGGGGGAGGAGGACGAAGAAGAGGAGAAGCAGAAGCAGGAGGATGGGAAGGAGAAGCAGAAGGAGAAGAGGAGAGCAGGAGAAGGAGGAAGAAGAGGATGCGGTGAAATTGATGATTATAGAATTCAGGTGAAAGAGCGGGAAAGGGGTTAAAGTGGACGAATGGAGCGAAAACAGCGCTTTGGTCCAGATGAGCGTTCGTTGTAAACAGAAATAAACCGGAATCTTTGCTGCAAATAGACGCCGACATTATAATCGTTGTTATTATCGTTTTGGTTATCTTATCTCCTATTTGGCAGAGATAATTGAATCAAATAATCAAACGGCGAATTAGAAAAAAGATAACAGAGTTCTTCTGACAAGAAATAGATTCCATAGAATTCTATTAGCGACGTGTTTCAAATTGACCTACTTTCTAAATGCTCAATTGAAAGATTAATGGCACCATTTTCCCTTCAACTCGCAAGAGTTCCGTAAGCCAAGACGAATAAGCAGTCTCATTTAGACTAAAGCCTCTGCTATTAGCAGCCGAAGTAGACCCCCATTCCAATCTTATCAACTGGATCACAGTAATAGCCACGGACGTATTTGTTAGTTTAGTCAGACCGGTGGAAAACAATATTTAATTGTTTCCTTATGCCAAATAAGTTTGTCCCATAAGCTAAAGACGGCACGAAACTTCCCATTTGCTATGTATAGAGTGGACCAGTGGGCGGAGAGGGAGAGAGGGACAGTCACTAAGCTATGACCAGGGATTTCCCTCTTTCCCTTCGAATACCACAGATGAGAGCTGCTGCTGTCACGTGCTGTGTGTCTAATGGCATCCGGCAACCAGGCTTCAGCTGACATTATTACTAGATTAAATCACTTTTTCTACGATAATTGCAGCAATCTCAGTGATCAATGACATCCGGATTCTGTATTTGAAATAAAATTAAATGATTCAGTTTCTGTGGAAATCTTTTACGAATTAGAACAGACTTTTCGTTGAGCCGTTCACTTATAGGACTACACGACGTTGTAGACTCGGCGTAGAGATGCGTCTTTTCCACGCATCGCCTGATTTACAGAGTCAGTGAATCTGGTCCTTGTGCTGGTACTGGGTACTGACTGGGGTGGTTGGTACGCGGCTGTCGTGCATCGAGTACCGTCGTTGTCTCTCTGCTATCTCATATCGCAGACGCTGAGTCTTCTGAAGGAGCGTCGAAAGCTCTTGTCCCAGATGGCGTAAATCGCCGGATTCAGCAGAGAGTTCGAGTAGCCGAGCCAGAGGACGAAACTGCGGACGAGGCGAGGGACCTGGCAGTCGGGACAGAAGGGGTCGACGGTGGCGACGACGAAGAACGGCATCCAACAGATCAGAAACCCTCCGATGATCAGACCGAGCGTCCGAGCAGAACGGCGCATGCTCCGTGACCTGTGACCTCGTCTAGAACGAGACTGGATCGAGGCCGAAAGACGGAACTCCGGCTGCCCGGCGTCCGTCGTCGTCGTTAGATGGACTCTGGCGACGGAGTCTGAAGGCGGAGGAGGAGGAGGAGCCCGGAGCGAAGATTCTGGTCCGTAGAACAGACTTCTCCTCCTTCTTCTTCTCTTCGCCGCCGTCGTCGTTGTCTGTCTCGGCGGCGGCGGAGTGTTGATGGAGGCTGGGACGTGCTCTGGTGTCGACGATTCGCTGTCCTTTCTCTTGTCCGGAAGCCGCGTGTCCAGCTGGTCCTGTGGAGCGGCAGTAGGAGGAGGAGGAGGAGGAGGAGGACACGGGGTGTCCTTAGGAGGACACGGGGTGTCCTTGTCGATGGCCACGATGCTGGCGTCGGCCATCGTCAGTTCGTATGGTTTAGTCCGTCGCGTCGCCCTCTGACGGGCAAAGTGAAAGATCTTGAAGTAGACGGCGAGAATGACGATCAGCGGAACCCAGAAGGCTCCGAAGGTGGAGAAGATGGTGTACGAGTAGTCCTGGCTGATGAGACACTCGGCCGGGTCCTGCTTCTCGGTGCCCCGTCGCCAGCCGAGCAGCGGGCCCGCTGAGATGAGCGCCGCCACCGTCCACGCCATCGTCAGCATCGCCGCGCAGACCTTTCGCCGTGGCAAGATGGCGCTGTGCGTGTATCTCACGTGACGCGTGATCAGCCAATAGCGATCGAGGGCGATGACGACGATGTTCAAGATGGACGCCGTGCAGCAGAAGACGTCCGAGGTTATCCAGAGGTCACAGACGTAGGGTCCGAGTGTCCACTGACCTATGACCTCGTGCTGGAGACTGATCGGGAGAACGACGATGGCGACCAAGAGATCGGCGGAGGCGAGCGAGACGATCAGGGCGTTCGAAAGAGTCCTCATCTTATCGAAAATCAGAACAGACAGAATAACGAACACGTTTCCGACGATGATCGTGACGATGAGAAGCCCCAGCAGCGCACAGACGACCGCCTCCGGGGGCGTGATACCGACGCAGCCGGGCTCCTCACGGTCTCCCGGTCCCCTGACTAGGGTCTGGTTGGGACTTCCTGTCTCACATCCGATGAGGAGTTCCGATTGGGAAATCGATGAGTAAACTGCGTCGCTGCTGCTGCTGCTGTTGTCGACGAAATACGAAGATGCGGAGAGAGGAGGAAGAGGAGGAGGAGGAGGAGGAGCGGCGGAGGATAGGAGATCGGATATTCCGATGGATCGCGTCAAGATCCAGAAAGTTCCGTCTCCTTCGGAGGAACTGGAAGTATGGGTCATTTCCATCAGCAAATCTGTTCAATGGATTCAATGGATTGGTTGATCTGTTGCTTTCGATGGAATCTTTTTTATGGCATCAATCTCTTCTGAATTTCTCGTAATCAGATGGCAGGCGCCAGAAAATCACAGCCGAACATATAAATCCAGGATTCGAACCTTAGTCTTTAGACGGAAGTCGCATATTGAAGACCCTTTCCCACCGATGTCCAGTAACGCATTTCAGGAATTTTTCCAAGAATCACTCTGTTGCCGCAATTGGCATCGCGCATCCTTTTACGCTGAAAGCCGTTTCGCGTCCTGTCTCTTCTGTTTAACAATGAGGATGATTGGTTGCGATTACTTGCTCTTCCGATCCATCGATTGCTCAGCAGCAGCAGCAGCAGCAGCAGAAGAAGAAGAAGAAGAAGAAGAAGAAGAACTTTGCTTTTCCCGCGTCCTTAGAAAGCCTTTGCGCGCTCGGAGTACTGCATCGGCGTTCCAGTTTAGTAATAAACTAGCGGCAACACTAATAGCTGCAGCAGCAGCAGCAGCAGCAGCGGCGGCGGCGGCCTTGCACCTTATACGAGTGATGCGTTTCGACCGAAGGAATTGATCTGATTAGGAACGGAGTCATATCGGATGACATTCGATTGATTTCGGTCGAATTCCTTGATCGTTCTTCTGCGATCAGATCTCAATCGCGAATCTGCAAAGGAAGAAACAAAACGCCGTTCGTTCGTTATCTGCAGAAGTCCCCGCTTATTAAGTCCACACAACGTCTGAAAATGTATACAGCCGAAGAACAAGACTGCAGAAATACGGCGGCAACAACGGCGTAGCCAGGCGTCGATTATATATTACCGACTCAATTCCACTCCGGAGTACCGAGTACTCGAGAGCATCAGAGTACCGCTTCTGCTGTCTACATCAGCATATACGAAATCGATTTCAAAAGTATCTTTAGCGGCATTTCGACATTCCTCTGACCTGATGCACGACGGATCAGACGCGTCTAATTCGTCGAAATACGTCTGTCCAAATGCAGTCAAATGAATTCTGGCCGAGAAAAATAAGCTGATAAAAATCATCAGCGATAGAATGATGACGGTTTTTCTGTTCATTTTTCTTACACGTAAAAATCTGCATTATAATACATCGGCCTTCGGATGCGAAAATAGAAACAGCAGTCGAAATACAGCACAATAATGGAGACGTGCATGTCTAATCAGTGACATCGCTAGGTGGGTGGTGCGGGGGGCGAGGGCGCAGCAGATGACACCACGCTGAGAAATGTTTAAAAATGTGGACTCAAAGTAGTATACAACACAAGGTATTTTACCTGCTGTTTGTCATTTCAAGTGTCTCTGATACCTTTATTTTTGGGCTGACATATTTGAGGAATTTAATCTTACACAAGATTATCTGCAGACTAAAGATCTAAAACTTCAATTTTTCCTAACGATCACGGTGTCCGTGGCTTCATGTTAGAGGAGTTTTTCAAAATTAAAACTCATAAATAACTATTTGCCATCCACTATGGGACAGTCAAGGCTTTATGGTCTGACTCTCTTATCATTTACAAGTGATGTGGTGAGAGATATTGGTTTTAATAGAGTTACTGGCAGATTTTTGAGCTATGAAGACCAGGATAAGAAAATTTTAACTAGTTTCATGTTAGATTAACAATAGCTCTAAAGTTGCTACGTTTCGTAAAAACTTTTACCTGAAAATATATTGTTTAATTTGTTTTATTTGTCGTATCACATAACTTTTGGACTTATTTTACAAACATTACCAAAACCGATTATGTAGGGCCTAGTAAAGGAAGATTTGGAAGAGGTCCACGGTGGAAGTCTGGGGAGGGGATAGCACCACGAGGTTACCGAACTTACCGCACTGGGTGACGCCAATCCTAGCGACGCCACTGTGTTTAAGTGGTTGCTAACTGGTCTTATTTTCTCAGCCTTTTGTGATCAATGCCAATAATTAAAGTCGTCTGCACTTTGGCCGTTTTGCAAAAGTCACTGATTCTGCGAAATATTCTTTATCGAGAGAAACTCCGCACAAAGATCTGTCAACGCATTTGAGAGACGATGAAAATCTGCTGAATATAAAATACGATTTAGACTTAGTAGACTTCTGTTCTCTCTCGCAGAAGCGAATCAGAGGTTTCTTCAGCTTCGAAGCTGTTTGGAACAAGAAACCTAAAGAATTCGCAGATCATTCGACTTCGAAGCCTTTCTGCACTCGGGACTGCATGTGGATAACACGAAGGTTGGATCATTTGACGATACTCAGCAGGGCAACGAAGAGATTATAAGCGGAATCTCTATCGTTCTTCACAAATAACCACATTTCCGTAAGCAATTCTTTTTCCCTCCCTCCCTCTTCTTCTTCAATCCATCCTAAAATAACCACCGCCGCCCGTCTCGTCCTTGAACCGAAGCGCTCCAGAAGTTACCCAAGCCCCCTCCTCCTCCTCCTCCTCCTCCTCCTCCTCCTCCTCCTCCTCCTCCTTGTATGTCTTTGGGTTCTCCGCTGAGTTCACAGCTGTTCTGTCTTTCTGTATCGTGTGTCCGATTATGCTATATTCTGTTCTTTTCCGTCGCCGAAAAATCTTTTTCTGCGATTCCTCGAAGGCGCCGAGGAGGTGACCAACTTCAGAGCCCCGTGGTCGTCGGCCTCGGACGGACATCAATCAACGCGCACCTGTCATGCCCAGCCATCCGATAGCCCTTTGCCTGATGCGGCAGAGGAGGAGGAGGAGGAGGAGGGGGAGAAGAGACGCCGTCTGGCGGACGGTAATGGAATTCCAGCGTCTTCTAAATCTCATCCGCATTGATATCTCGATATATTGAAAGGAAAGCAGCTGGGCGCAGGAGGAGGAAAATGAATGGGGGGCCTCTCTACCATGCACTGCACCACATTTATCATTTTACCCAAATGTCCGCCTAAATATTTCATATATATATATATATACACACACACCTTGAAATGTGGGCGGGAAATCTAAAAAAAGCGATAAATCCAGCTGCGGTCTCAAACTGTTTAGCTGAAATACAAAAAATACACAGGAAGTACCACTGTCAATGTGCGCTGGAAACGGTATATAAATAGAAAGTATCCGCTGTATTCACGCATACTTGGCTATCTATAGAGACATCATTTGAAAGGGCTGTGTGCGTATGAGTGTGGCCGCTTATTAGCATTATAATCTGTGAATTCCAGGAGGGATGGAAATAGCATCAGAGGGTTCTATATTATATAAAGAGAGGAGTCTACACTTTAAGCGCTTCCTAACGACGCAATCGAATATCTGCGTTGACGCTTGGAATCGATCTGTTTCCGATGGTTTCTCTCCTCCTCCTCTTCCTTATTCTTCTTATCCTCCTCCTCCTCCTCCTCCTCCTCTTCTTCTTCTGTCATGTATTACTGTGATGGATTTACTCGTAACACGAAACTTTTGGCGTCGAACGAATAGAACCACCAGCCAATCACAACGCTGCTGTCGTCTTCATCATCTTCTACTCATAATGATTTGCCAATGATGATGACGACGACGACAGTGTTGATGACGATGATGATGACGACGACATGATGAGCGTGAAGCCGATGTGGATTAGGTTATGTAACCTAATGGCAAATCTCGTCAATTTCTATGGCACACGTTTTATTGAATGCGAACTAATTAACTTTTTCTTCAGTTCTCTTCCGTCACACTTTAGAGTTTCTGTCCCTGCCCTGTCCTGCCGCTGTCCTGCCCCTGTCCTGCCGCTGTCCTGCCTCTGTCCTGTGTGCCCGTGACCAACCGGCGGTGCAGTGTTTTGATGACTACTGTTGTTGTTTTCTGTTGTTATTGTTTATAACAGCTGCAGCAGACCTTCCTTAAGAGGCAATTCGTTATTGTCCATCGCCGACGCAACCTGCCAACGCACAGCGACACTCGTCACATCGTCCGGAACCGTTAACTGCCTGAGAACAAAATCTCACATCCCCGGGAATCGAACCCGACTATAGCGTAGGCAGAGCCCATACTACGCGCAGTGTGGAAGATTCATAACAGTAATAGGTCTATAGTTATAATGACGATGATGAAGATAACAGTAATATTTATATTATTATTATTATTTCTACGGTAATAAATTAGAGGCTTCCTTTTAATCTAAACGAGACAATTTGCTAAGTTCTTTTCTATGCCGAATAAATGTCCATTTATGTAGACACGTGATGCAAAGGCACACATACAATTAAGTGCATTGGGTGAGTGTTTGATTAGGTTATCGGTCGGCAGAGAGGTCTCCTCTGTTAGACTACACTTTCCTGACTGACGACGACGACGACGACGACGACGACGACGATTATTAATTCATTTCCATTTTTGTGGTCTTCGGTTTTGACTTCCGAGTAAAAATGGAAATAAGTGAAAAGTGGACCGAAGCAGCAAACAGAAGAGAAAACACCCGATTCCATTAACAGACGGACGATGATCCAAACAGACGTTCATTCGACCGAGGCACGTCTAGGCTGAAGAGTATCGCCTTACACATACACAGTCCGACATCATCATCATCATCATCATCATCATCATCATCATCATCATCATCATCATCATCATCATCATCATCATCATCATCATCATCATCATCATCATCATCATCATCATCATCATCATCATCATCATCATCATCATCATCATCATCATCATCATCGTCATCATCATCAAAGATGAAGAATTTTGGATTAGGTATATTTGCGCTACATAAGCGGATTGTTTGCTTACATGTCGGAGCAAGGAAACGCTGGAAAATTGATAAATTCGCCTGCTGTGCATAGGCCTATGCTGCCTTATATAGGAATCAACGCGTTCATGTATATATCTGATGGACGCCGTGTTCAAAGCTGGCATTGGTCTGCGCAGCGTTAGTTGCAAGTTTAGTCTACATCTTACAAGTGAAAGAAGAAACAGTAAGTCTTCAATTCAACAACGGAAATAGTAACTTAGAAGGTTGTAGACATTTCAAGCGATCTAGACGCTCAGATAGAATGTGTTCGAGAGATGCAACCATTCTATAATGTAGGTGACGTCGTATTAGGTTAACAGAGGCGAACGTGTTAATATTGAAAAGTTTCATTTGAATACTGGTTTTTTTCTGATTGAAATAATTAATTAGTTTCAAAATAGAAACACGTCGATAGAAACAATGTGGCAAGTGTTAAAAATAATACTCCTGATTATATTATTAGATATTTCGATCTTCGAATTCCGATTTTCAAACAATCTCGTGGATTTTAAATTCAGAGGCCGTGTTCTAGTGATTCAAGTCTAGACTCTTCGATAACGAGGCAACTGCGTTTCACAATAATAATAATATATGCGAAGATCATTTATATTTTGTTTGTGAAAAAATTGCTTCAACAACCGTAACTGCTAAGTCTTAAGACCTGAAGAAGGTAGAGTTGAGCAGATTGCTATTAACTGGTAAGATAAGAGTTAACTGGAATAGTCCCTATCTTCCGACCGCTGTGCACTAGATGACTACTGCAGATCGCATGCAGCATGCCTCGTTCTAATGGAAAATCCGGAAAAGTTCTTCCTCTGCAATAACATCTCACTTTCGATCGCAATTTCAAATCATTTGCGCGCATAAATAGATGACAATTCGTGCACTGGTTACGGCCGATCTACCTCGGCCAGCATTTTCCCCCAACGGACCTCTGACCTCGTGATCTCCGAGTGCAAATAATTTCCGAATCTAGATTCAACAACCGTTCCACTTTAGTTCAACCTTCGTCGCTAGAGCTCCTGCCATTTCTCACTTCTCCTCGAGGTCTCGTCATTAGTCGAAGCCGCTTCTTCCTCACGTAACTCGAAGCTCCAGAGAAAACGGATGGAGAGAAAGAGAAAAAGAGGAAGCGACGACTATGCTGCTGCTGCTGCTGCTGCTGCTGCTGCTAATACTACTACTACTACTACTACTACTACTACTACTACTACTACTACTACTACTACTACTACTACTACTACTACTACTACTACTACTACTACTACTACTACTACTACTACTACTACTACTACTACTACTACTACTACTACTACTACTACTACTACTACTACTACTACTAATAATAATAATAATAATAATAATAGTAATAATAATAATCGTATAAGAGTGATTCCGTTGCTTCTCTCTTTGAAATCCGAGCCCTGAGTCCTACAATTGAGATCCAATTCTGTTGTATTCTTTGCCAAAACAGATCAATGAACTTCGCAAATACAGCGCTGTCTTGTCTTTTTTCTCTTATCATTTTTTATTGAAAGTCTGCAGCATTTAGTGATGAAAACGGTCTGTTATGATCGGCATCTCTTTCGAAATACAGAGCTCCATTCACGTAGGCCTATATCGCTCAACAGATCGTGCAGTTGAAGCCTAGATAGGCAGCAACGTTTAGCAATATCTATATAAGCTCTGTTGAAAGAATTATTAACCTTCTCACTTATTCTACAGACGATACATTGAATGTTTTCGATAAAGAAGAATCTACAACATGAATTTCCCACAGTAGGACCTCTTTTGTGCCAACTTAAAACGTCCGGAAAGTTCCAATGTTGACTTAGTTCAAAGGAAGCCTTTTAAGTTCCGATAGTCTAAGTCCAAATACAGGAACAAACCTACCAGAGGACAACGGGGCAAAGAATGCGATTACACAGCAAGACCATAATGTGAATGAATGGATGGATGGAACATAGGGGTTCTCACACAGGGTAGATCCTACTCAACCACTCTAAACCCTGTTATTATTATTATTATTATTATTATTATTATTATTATTATTATTATTATTATTATTATTATTATTATTATTATTATTATTATTATTATTCACATATGCAGTCTTAAAGACTGCATATGTGAGATCGCGCGTTGGGCCGCCATCAATCGCCTGGCCCTGAACCCCAGGAAGACAGAGCTGATCTGGTTCAGTACACCGAGGAAGAAACATCTGATCCCTCGTACTGAGCTTCACCTCGACGAAGCCGACATCCAACCGTCGACGGAGGTGCGTCTGCTCGGAGTACTTTTAGATGAGACGCTGTCGTTCGTGGGCCATGTCGAGAACGTGACCCGAGCGTGTTTCCGGCAACTCCGAACGATCAGAGGAGGTACGTCGATTCATCTCGACGGCGGCCGCCATACAACTGGCTCGCGCCTTCGTCGTAACACGAATCGACTACTGCAACGGACACTGCTGGGCCTTCCTGATCGTCAGCTCGCTCGGCTCCAATCAATTCTCAATGCCTCCGCTCGGGTGATCTTCAGGGTGCGGTGGCATGATCACGTGACCTCACTACTCCGGGACAAGTTGCACTGGCTACGTGTCCCGGAGCGAATCGTGTTCAAGCGCTGCTGGTTAACGTTTCGGGCTCTACACGACCCATTCTGCCCGGAATATCTTGCAACGCTTGTTCGAAGACCGGCATGGACAGATCAACGGCTCCACCTTCGTTCCAGAACTCGAATTCAACTTTACGTTCCACCTCCGTCGAAGACCGTCAAGTTCGGAGAACGCTCTTTCTCGCGCGGAAATCCTCTCCTGTGGAATTCACTGCCGGACTGCGTGTCGTCCGTGACTTCCTTCGGAGAGTTTGCGAACAAGTTAAAAACGCACTTATTCAACATCTCGTTTCCACGTTTATTGTAAAGCACCCTTGACTTTGGCCCTTGCTATGTTACGGCGCTATATAAATTGTCATGAACAATAACAATAACAATTGTTATTATTGTTATTGTTATTATTATTATTGTTATTATTGTTATTATTGTTATTATTGTTATTATTGTTATTATTGTTATTATTATTATTATTATTATTATTATTATTATTATTATTATTATTATTATTATTATTATTATTGAAGGGTTTGTGTTAATTGATGGTAATGTAATATAATATAGCATTTGTAGAGTGCCTCTTATATTTTTACCCAGAGGCCGCGTGTTATGAGTCCACGTGTTGGTGTTAAGGTGGGTATCACTGTATATGAAATGCTGCAAATGGATTTTCTGCAGTGGATCGTGATGCTGTTGAGCGGCCAGCGGCCTTTAGACTGTGTGGCGAACGAAGCATTGTTAGCAAAGGTTTTCTCTCCTCTGCATTCAACGCCGATCTATTTGAAGCGGTTTGGGGACAGTAAACAACAGAAACAATTTTGCCACTTCGTTGTTGTTTTGTCTTCTAACTGCGACGCAAAAACACTACACAGGACAACACAATGACAAAGCACACAACTACTAACATTGACAAACCAGAGAAAAACAACGCATGTTCCAACACACACACACACACACACACACACCGTGATTGTGTTCCCTATTTGCTTCTGTGTATAATGCTGATGACATCGACAGCAGTTGAATTGACATCATGGAGAGTGACTGAGTATAACAGATGCTGTGGCCTGAACAGGAATGACACCAAGCATGGCATTCGTCGTACGTGATCGGTGTCGAGGAGAAAGTCAAACAACTCGAGTCGAAGGAAAGTTGACCTCCACCTCTAAGAAATGATCAATTAATTAGTTGGTAATTTTTATGAGATTCAGGCAAAACATTCTGCTGATGATCGCATCTTCTGTTTCTCTCTCTCTAAGAAAAAGGGTCTTCGTGCATCTGAGGCCAGATGTGGAGTCTGCCAAGTGAGTCATCCGTAGAAGTGAAAGGTCTTCTGACAACTGAATTTAAGTCAAAATGACGGAAAATATCCGACATGGAAATTCATTTTAATTTCAGTTTTATTTTTTCTTATTCTGAGAATCTGTCGGTCGGTCTCCAAGAGAATCAAATCCGGATTCAGTCTTCGTCGTCCCTTTGTTTAAGTAGAGTCATTTTCTCTCTCTTCCATCTGTCCTCGAACTATCCGTTTCCTTTCCCTCCCAAGGGCATCCGTTTCCATTGATTTTTCCCACCTCCCTTTTTCCAGATCAATTCAGTCCCGCTTGGCTTTGATCGATCGATTCTCTGAAAAATCAGAGTGCTGCCGCTGCGCAAATCATTCAACTGATGCTCTCCGTGAGATGCTAAAACTGAAAGTTCCTGTTAATTAACAGAGAGTCCGTGTCAAAAGAGGCTTCGCTGTAACACAGCAATTTGCATCGAAAACAGCGCTTTATTTGCTGTCTGAAGTCGGTTTCTGCGCAGTTGGTTAATAAATTGCCAGTTATTTAAGGAGAAGATGAATGGAGCAGTATCCGGGATTTTTGCTCTTCTCTTTCCTCGTGCATTTTGCTGTTTGAGGTTTTCTTTCTCTCTGCCTTGAAATTGGCGCTTTCATTCTTCGGATCAATCGTCATCTAGACCGACAGCAGCTGCCCTCTCCCACCCTCTTTCTCTCTCTCTCTTTCTCTCCACAAGGTCTTAATTAAATCATAGCTCGTCGTCGTCGGTGGCGTATTTTGCTGAGCGTTTTTGCGTGTCCTGCAACTGGATCGGATCCTTTGCGTTGGCCTTTATCACACCCAGGCGGACGTTGTGGGCGATCCCGCCAAATACTCACAGATTATTCGGCAACGAGCTCCTGCGATGCTTCGAAGCAGAGCGGAGCAGGAGCAGAAGAGGGGAAGAAAGAGGAAGAAGAGGAGGAGGACGAAGGAGGAGGTGCTCTTCTCGCAGCAGCGTCTTAAATCGCTGCCGACGGTGTGACGTCATTTCCGGGGCTAAAGACGTCATATAAGACGCAGAACGCAGCGTCGTATTGGGAACGAAATCACCCTCTGAATGGAGGAGAGGCCTACGCTCTGAGACCCCGGATTGCTTTGGAGGAGACAGCGAGAGAGAGAGAGAGAGAGAGAGAGAGAGACTGCTGAAGGAAAACGAAAGAAACAAGTGAGAAGAATGGAGACGTTGCTTTTTCCGCCTCAGACGACGAAGACTCCTTTGTACACATCTGACGACGAGTGCCATGTTCACAGCGACACCACATTCCTCCGAGTCAGTACTTGTGATGATGATGATGATGATGATGATGATGATGATGATGATGATGATGATGATGATGATGATGCTGTGATCATCATACAAAGCCACTTGAGAAGCATCTTCAAATCATCCAAGTCACGCTTCGAAGCTCAGAGATCACGTGTCGTTGATAAGGCATCGAAATTATTCGAATAATCCACGAGACAACGTCCAGTAGAGGTGTCCAGACTGAGCATTTGATCTGTTAGGAATGGCTGGCTGTGATTATGTGTGTGTGTGTGTGCTTATATCTATTTCTACAGAGCTGTATCTAGAGTATTTGGCGCCCATAGCAGGGGTCAGCAAATCACATTAGCAGGCTAACACATCTTTAGTCAGCCAATCATGACATTTTATTGACACCAGATTAAAACTACATATGCATTTTTTTGCTTTTGCTGATATAAACTGGTCTATAATGTGCTCAAGTAAATTCTCTCAGTTTCTTCTCTTTCTACGCTGAATAGAGTAAGAAAAAAGAGTGTTTGGCTCCCCTCTTTAAATGGCGCTGAGGCAATCTGCCCTACCTGACATACCCTATAGGTACGCCATTGAATACATGAGATCCATCAGTTAGGCTTTATATTATACGACGACCTCAAATGCATAGAATATGTACGTTTCTTATGATTATTGATGGTCAAGTGTAAGCGATAATCTTCAAGTGACATCATCAGAGTTCAGCTCACCAGAGGCCGATCAGTGCCTGGCCTTTTGACGCCTCGCAGTGTCCGTCTTAATCCTATTTCTGTATGATATACGCGGCTGGTGTAGTTGTGCGTGCGACGTGCACTCTGCTGACTCTGCTGTGCTCCGTCGTTCGAAGTGAATTTCGTCGTGTTCTGCTTCTGCTTCGTCCGATGCTGATCGGAAAAAACAGCGATCGAACGGAGCACCAGGCCGCGGAGAAAAGAGAAGGCGAGCAGGGAGCGGTCAGTGGCCACTGCAAAGGGAGGAGAGGCCACCCCCTGTTGCGCCATCATCTGCGCCCGATCGATAGATCGATCGATCGATCGCAGGGTCTGCGCTGGGACTTTCAATACACGAACGTACGCTTCCAGTTCAATCACTTAAGAGCAGCAGAAGCAGAACCAGAGACCCGGCCACAGTATCAACAACAGCCCCGGAATCAAAGGAATGACTGCGAGACAGGCGACACCATGGCTATAGGTTCTATTAGGCTCCGACGCAACGCCTCAGCGTTTAGATCGATCACAGAGTTATGCAACAGCCGAACATTTTGCACTTTCTATTTTCTCCCACTTTGCTTCACTCCACTGCAAATGCATCGATGAATCAATGGGCTGTTAGGCAGGGGCGCATCCAGGGTATTTGGCGCCCATCGCAGGGGGGTCAGAAAATTAAATTATCAGCTTGACAAATCTATAATTAACAGATCGTGACATTTTATTGACATAGGATTAAAACTCCAGATGCATTTTTCTTGCTTTTACTGGTGCAATCTGGTCTATGATCACGTGCTCAAAGTCAGTTTTCTCAGTTTCTTCTCGTTCTGCGCCGATCGCAGAGCAATGATCATCCTCGGAACGAAGTCAAGGGCATTTGCACTACCTGTCGTACGTCACTGAAGAAGCCAGTTTCCGAATGGATTGCAGTCTCAAGGCCGCGTGTCTCTGCTGTTATTTCGATGCTAGATTCTTTTGCAGATTGTTTCTGATAACCAAGTGAGAGCGTCAACAGAGGTCGCCTGTGTTTCGATCGCTATCTATTGTTTCATCGTTTGCTGTATTTGGGAACGGAGCTTCATCACGGTAATGGCTTCATCAAGCTGCGATATTCATTCGAATTACAACGCCACAGTGTGTTTTAAATGTTCCATATCGCTCTCTCTCTGGCTCTGTCTCTCTGTCTCTCTGTCTCTGTCTGTCTCTCTGTCTCCCGCGTCCTCTGCTGTTTTTATTGGTCATGAAAGATAGAGGACGTGTAACGATAACCCACAATCGATCTAACCCAGAAGCGCGTAGACGGAATATGTTGGTACTCATTTGCCTTATACGAGCAATCAACTAGAGCACGGGGCTAAGTTCAGTGGCTTATCTGTTTTATGAATTGTTAGCCTGATCAGTTAATTTTCTGACCGTGCCATGGACGTTAAATACTCCAGGTAAACACATTCCTTTTGTTTACCTACATGTATCATAATAATACATTCTTATTATTACATCCAAGGTCGTAAGGCGAGAATGATTTGAAAATGGTTCAAAATAACAAATTTTTCAGCATGTTGAAAATGTTCTTTGGTTTTCTTCTTCTTTTGTATTTAGTTCCATCGAGAGCATTCTCCGTACATTCCGCAGACATAATTTCCAGTAGATCCAGGCCTAGGTTTCGCTTTCCTCAAATATATTGACTTTAAATTCAGTCATGGGTAGATTTTTCGAGATATTTCTCACGAAAAGTTGAAAAATTACGCAAACGCAGATAAGAGAACTCGGTTCTCTAAAAAAATCAACTTCAGTGACCAGAAGTCTGATTAAATGTTCGATTGACTCAAAGTCAGCGGCAAAAAAAGAATGAATTCTCTGTGCATTCCACAGAACACAGAGCTTTCCAAGAACTGCATAATTACTCGCGTTCATCCATTCGACATCTCTTTTCACTGTGCAATTGAATGAGACAGCTACAGCAGAGACGTGATGTGTGTGCGTGTGTGTGTGTGCGTGAGTGCGTGTGTATGTGTGTGTATGTGTGTGTGACTTTTGTGCAGAGGGGAGGGACTTCGGTAGTTTTGTTCTGTCGACAGAAATTGCGAGTTCAGTTTTTCTGTGAAAAAGTCTCTCATAAACTACAAAGAAACACAATCGAAGCTCAGCGAAGCAGGAAGCGAAGAAGCGTTGCATCGGTCAACGCAGTCGCCTTCACCGAACTCAACGTCCTCCTGGTCGCTGTTCCGACGACCGCCGCTAGAGGACCTCATCCTACTCCTCCTTCTCCTCCTCTTCCTCCTCGATGGAACAGTTCAGGACTCATGCAGTAAATTCTGTCCGGGGTTCTTCAATTGAAGTGCTATAAGCAATCGATAGAAGATGTCTCATGTCGAGAACTGAACCAAACTGCTTCGAAACGATATTAAAAGTTTAACAGCTCATTAAACATGGCGCCGAAAGACATGTTTCGTCCACTTCAGAGACATTATACAGGGTGGCGCAAAAACCGGACTATGTTAAATGCCAAACCTAAATGTGACTAGTCCGGTTTTTTTGCGCCACCCTGTAGAGTTCATGCATATAATTATGTCATTCAGTCGTTCATTCGTGTAGTATTCTGCGCTATATAAATCGACTATTACATGATTATGGTAATTCCAGAGCAGTCGCCGCCTCCACCTACTATTGACTTTAAATATAGAGACAGTTCCTACCTCTTTAGTTGGGCGTTCATAAGGGTATAAGAACGCGGCTGACGACTTCTCGTGTTCAGCAAAAGTGTCGCTGAACAGAATCGAAGTCCAGAGACCATTCCACCCGATCGACGCTCAACAGCCGACTGAAGAAGGCTTCCTGTTCTAGAGACAGTCGTGTGCTCATTTGTCTCCGCCGTCTCAGTTGAATCCCTTTATACGAAACACAAGCAAAGACCGCTCAGCCGCAGAAGAACACAGAGCGAACAGAAGAAGAAGAAGAAGACAGAAGGAGAAGGAGAAGAAGAGGAGGAGGAGGAGGAGGAGTAGGGGAATGTGGAATAATGGAATCATCGGTCAGTGGAGGACCTTGCGAACGACCTGTCTGTTTGAATATTTCTCCGCCAATCGATGTTCCTCTCTCCTGGAGTCAGCTGAAGGAAGGAGAAACTATAGAGGCTATTTTTGGTCTTTCGTTTTAGTTGAATTCGTACAACCCACTTACAGCATCGGCGCATCTCGACTGCACCGAGTGCACTGCTCTGTCTCTTTCGCACCGGGTGCAGCGCTTTAGTACCTCCGGCCAAAATAGGAACGTTGCAGCTTAATTTGACAACGGGTGATGACGCCTTTCATATTGACGCTCGTCATGAATGACGACGAAGTTATAAAGAAGAATAAGCTGATGACGTCATATTCTACCACAGAATAATAAGACGTTTTTAAAAGGTCAGCGGCGGTTCCAAGAGTTCTTGGTGGGGGGGATGCAAGGGATTTTTAGGAAGTTGGTGGGTTGATGAAATGAAATAGGGCCTACCGTAAAATGTCTATCTTATGACGTCAGAAATTTACTTCATCAACATCGTCGTCATCGTCGTCGTCGTCGTCATCACATCATCATCATCTGATTGATGACTTTAGCGTTTCTTTTTGCACACAATTAGACTATTTCTGTAGCGCCATGATGCAATTAGTTCAATGGCACTTCGTTGATGTTAGGGACGAAGTTTCTAAGAAGCGCTCCATTGAACAAAAGCTTAGGTTAGAGAAGATGAACGAGTTTCCCGGATTAACACAAGGACTCTTCTAATTATTCAGCTTTTAATTAGAAGACCCAGTTACGAAGACACTGCAGTTATGCAACGTCCTCTCCCTCTCCCTCTCCAGCGCCCCTCCTCTTTTTTTCTGTCCGAATTACATAATCCGTCACTGGAATCAACTGATTCAGTCCTTGAGGGACCATTCGATCAGCTGACCTCCGACCTCTGACCCGACCAACCTCAAAAACTGCGAACGACTGAAGCGATGACTTCGTCCACGGCATTCCGATTGGTCGTCCATTTCTCCGTTTGCTTCCTGTCTTTCTGTCTTCTGTCTTGTGTCTCTGCTCTGTCTGTCTGTTTATCTCAGTCGGTCTAAGAGACGCTGTGTGCAGGGGCGTAGCGACGATGGCATATCGGTATTCGGTATATATATATATATATATATATATATATATATATATATATATATACCCTCAAATCAGTATATCTATAATACAGTATATATAACATATATATATATACGCACATATATATGTATATATAAAACATACACGTAAGCATATAACACATGGAATATATATTATATGATATATATAACAATATATACCCCCAAATTTATACCCCCAATACAATTCCTGGCTACGCCCCTGGCTGTGTGTGTGGTCCGATTGAGGCATTTAACGGCGCTACGCTTCAGCGCTTTGAAGGGCGCTTAGGTAAGAAATGGGTCTTTTGATTCTGTACGACGTACTGCGATGGGAAATAAAATCGCTTTTTTCGGCTGAAATGCGCTCTGCAACTGCATTGGAGATTGCCCTGAAATCGACGAACGGTCTCTGCTATATATTTGCTATTTATGGAGTCCTTTTGCTGCGAATGAAACCGACTCATGCGACGTTTGAGTAGAATTTCATCTGTCAGAATAAAGAAGTTCATTGCAACAGGTGGTGTCTATATTTCCAGATGCATCGACCACCTGATGCACCTCCCACCCAAACGTTTCGATCCTCAGTGGTGGCTGCTGGGTCGCAAATGCAAAAACTAATGCGCCGCGTTCCTATTTGAGTGGAATATTACACACAGGCTTTTTAGCCTCCTAAACCACTTAAAATCACATTATTATTATTATTATTATTATTATTATTATTATTATTATTATTATTATTATTATTATTATTATTACTAGCCTAAATAGCGTGACTAAATGTACTTTTATTTCTTATTGGTTTTAACTCTTTAATTAATAAAGTAAACATTGACTATGAAAACAATAAGCCTAAAATCGTTGAATATGGTATAATAGGGGATAATAAAGCCAAAATATCGAAAAATTGCAGGGGCCTTCAAAAGTGTCAAAAGTGTCAGTGTTGCCACTTGCCAAAGTCTTCTTCGATGACTTTTGTCAGTCTGCCCGGCATAGGTCGCGACCCCACGGGGTCGAATGACGATTTGCCTTGGAGAATCAGGTTGTCTCTTTTATTGTTGCCAAAATTTTCAGTGGCCATAAGTCTTCTTCAGACATGGAGACTCATTCGAACATTTTTATTGTCGTAGCATTATTACACTGAACGAAAATAATTTTACCAACAGGAATTTTGTCAGTATAAAGGTTGAGACCGCTTCTGAGAATGTCTCGTTTGACATTCAGTTTTGTATCTTGTAAGCGCAAAGCTGTCTTTAATTTACAAAAGCCGGAATTGTTAAATAAATATTATAGCAGCGCTACAAAACACTTGGATGAAAACTCCTGATATGAAATGCGTGTCATCTAGCGAACGAATTTACATTAGACAGAAACCGGAAGATAAACAAAGGAGAGGACCGTCTTCTTCTCGTCCTCTAAATAATCCACTTGGAAGCGTTTAGATCGGCTGTTAAACGTTCATCTACTGAGTTTGGTCGTTATTTAATAGTCCGTCGTTAGTTATGAGCAGAATCTATCACAATGATGCTCTGTCGTCGCTGCCTGTCAATCAAATCGATTGGCAGGGCACCTGCTGGGTCGCGGCTAATTACCAGAAAGGTCCAGGAACGCTGGTCGAAGGAACAGTCGTCAATAGATCGCGTCACGTGATCACCGATCGAAGTAAATCGAAGACGAGGTACCTTCTGCTTCACGTGAAAGTCCGGCGTGCTCATCGGAGGGCGTTCAAAGACGGCGGCGTTGAGGTCGAACCGAACTACAGCGACACGCAGAAGGTACGGACCGGGTACCTGCACTCGTCCTACAAGACGGCCCCCAAGGGCCAGACGGACGCCCTGGGCTTCAAGGAACTGGCGGAGATCGTCCGGCCGCCGGAACTGTCCGGTGTGGTGGCGGGGGGGAGGAGGAGAAGTACCACCGGCAGCAGCCGGGGTGTCTGTCGTTCTGGTTGGAGGAGAAGCAGGTGGAGGGAGTCGAGGTAAACGACGGAGATGAAGTTCGTCTGAAGACGAAAGGAAACGGTCCGTTTGTGGAGAGCTTCGTCCGGCTGGACGCTGAATCGGGCGTCGTCAGCAACTACGCCAACAGGGACAACGTAGGCGCTTCGTGGACGGACAAGGTCATGGCGTTCAAGGCCACCAAGGAAGATGCTGCTGCTGCTGCTGCTGCGGGCGATGATAAGTCAAAGGCAAACGAAGGTGTGGCAGATGACGAGTGGGGCGATTAGGATGGTACGGTCTCAGGTGCCTACGACCCAAAAGGTGCAGCACAGGTGCTGTGTTAGCTCTGGTGGATATGGCGGTGGCAATTATGGACCACATTAAATCTAGTAAAGCTGGTTCTATAATATAAGCCTGGCCTGAGTGTCATACATATTATAATAATTTAGATTACATTAGGTTATACAAATGTAACTTAAATGGTTCAAATATAATAATAATAATGTTGTATTATCCTGTCTACTTTTTAATTAAATCACGAAATTTAATAGATTAACCAAAAGTACAGTTTTCATGGGACGTGTATAGATGGGATTAATTGAAAATTACTCTAAAGGTCAAAAACTATCTCAAGTAAATGATTTTACTACATTTTTAGTGCAAAGTACCATTCCTGTTTGATGACTTTCCAATTTCCAAATGTAACAACAAATACCTTAAGCATTTAGTTCTTAAACTATGATTTTGCTTTATGTGGAGAGTTAGAACAGTAATCAAATCAGTAATTTTGAATGAATTTATTAACGATTTGCATTTAGAGGTATTAGCGTCATTTGTGTCATTTGTAATACGTTTGCAATGTTATGCTGTGTAGAATTGAAGATATTCATATTCACATTTCAGTTTATGTCTTTTACTTGACTGTAAAATGATTTTGCTGTATATTCAGAGATCGCTGTAAATACAACTACAACCTTTTAAAAATTTTCATAATATTATCATTTATTGAAATTTCTGCTTCAACAATGCATCAGTCAGAATCTAAGCTGTTCAAACAGTAGGCCTAGATTTGATCGAGGCTGGATCCTCGCGTAACTGGTTGTCTGGATTCAATGTTAGAAAAAGAGTTAATCCAATTCTTATTTTCACACAGAGAGGAGAGAGAGACAGAGACAGAGACAGACAGAGAGAGAGAGAGAGAGAGAGAGAGACAGAGACAGAGACAGAGAGAGAGAGAGAAGAGAGAGCTACAATTATTCATTGTGATGCTTGATCGCCAGAAGCAATAAGACGCTCTGTGACCATGTCCAACATCAACATGATACATTTACTTCTCGTTGGGGTTCTATTAACAGTCTCCCTGCTGCGGGGGGGGGGGTGATGTCATCCCCTCGGTTTCCCAAATTTTTTCCGAGACCTGACTAGGCATTTCCAAGCGCTTTTAGATATCGGTATGGGGTCCATTCACACAGATTTTGGCATATTTTGCTTGCAAAGAGATTTACTAAGCTGCAACTATTTTTCCGAAGGCATCCAAGGGTGGAGACCACCACCCATGAATTTTCCCTTACTACTATTTTTCTTCATTACAATCAGAGTCTTTAAGCCTAAGCCTAACTCTAGCTTAGAGCAGCATTCAATATGAATATTTTTGGCAAAGTTTAGGGCAGTAGCAGAGCCGTTAAGCCTCTTGAACCAAGAGCTTCAATTACGAGATATAATAATAATGCAAAATTATGACCGAATGAAATATAGGACAAGAAAGCCAAGCACAATGAAAGCAAAGCAAATGCTGTAAAAGAGCATGCAGCAAGCATCCAAAGCATACATGTCCTTGTGCGCAGATTGCATTAGACAGTACCCATTGCCAATGACATAAAATTATGCAACACATGACACTCATCGGCTCATTTAAAGCATTTATCGATGCATAACTAGCGTGATATTTGTACGGGAACCCAATTGGTCCACTCTGCACATGCTGTCATTAATTTATTTAGCATAATAAAACTATTAAAAATTCTTTCCCTCGCACTGTACTCTCCCCCTCCCCAAAGCAATGGTTATGTTTTTGCTGAGCAATTATTTTTATTACGTGTACAAAATCAAGAACATGATAAACTAGCTTTGTTCAGCTTTGTATGAAGACTCCAAGGTGTGTAACAGTATACAGTTTTCAGAGGCGTTGCTGAGATAAACCCATGTGGAGGTATGAATATGATTAGATGTGGCGGACATGCAGCTGGCTTAGGAGCAGCTCTCATTGAGAACTCCAGGATCCAGTCTCCAATCCACTCCGGAAGCCACTGAACCGGAAGAAAGAAGTAGTTTGCGTCGTTTCCGATGACGTAACGGGCACGTGGTCGTTTGGCAAACAGCGCATGTTCGTAGGCGTCGATGACGTCATCGATTCGTTTGGAAATTACCTGTTGAGCTTTGTCTAAGAGGCTGGCAACGGCTGCAAAATCAAAGACTCGTTACGAACTATAATAATAATAATAATAATAATAATAATAATAATAATAATAATAATAATAATAATCATCATGATTTAAAGTGGTCATCATCATCATCATCATGTGATTTAAAGTGGTAATTTAATAATAATAATTAATAAGGTAATAATAATTAATAATATAATAATAAAAGACTATGAAAGACCAATCGCTTCCCCTCAAAATGTCTACTCGGCTCCTTTCCATAAATTCAGGAAAGAAATCAGAACCATATAAAAACTAAAAACTGGTTTTACTATCGACGGTGGGACCCATCTTTCCAAAGCCTGGTTCTGTTAATTGACCTTCGTTGAAAGGAATCAAGGTCAAATAAACGATCACTTTCGTTTCAGGTCTCAATCAATGGAGACAAAAATACAGGTAGATCAGTTGTGATTAGAAGGTGTTCGTTACCTTTTTCCAGGTATTCGGGTCCAAATTCCTCCTTGATCTCAGGCGTTGTCTGGTCCCAGGCTCTCCTCAGTTGTTGTTCGTTGTCTTTTCTATTCAGGATGTTCGTCCTGTGATATCCTGGTTCTATTATGTGGACTGAACAGCCAAAGTCAATCAGTTGACGTCTACAGATATTCACTGCACTTATACGACAAATTCTAAAGAACACAGAGTACTTGATAGTCTACTTCTGGTACTCAAACAAAACATCCACTCTCACTGATAACAAGCTGACCTTTGCCCGGCCGACAAACCACCTTGTCTATAGCTATTTCAAGAAAGATTAAACGCATAAGAATAAGCAGCTATACTTCTGTACTACTTTCCAAAGCGGTATATAAATTAACGAGATGTTACTTACTTACTTCAGCTACCGCAACTATTACGATTACTACTACATTAGGTCTGTTAGCTACATTAACAACTCTTAGGCCTACTGTACATTTAGCATTACAGATCAAGAACCAACTTCAGCTGCGGATAATTAATGATACTATACTGGTAATGCTGCTGCTGCTGATAGAATTGCCACTACGTCAACCACCATCACTACTGCTACAAATAAACCTAACTTATAGACTGTTGTGTATGCTTTGATAGCAGCGTTTCACCGTAGGCCGTCTGAGAATGCTTCTACGCCGTATTTTGAGCAGTTGTATGGAAGAGTCAGAGGCAGAGATAATCGCCCGAGGATGCTGGCCATGTTAACGATCCGTCCCTTTGACTTCTTTATGAACGGAAGCAGTGTCATTGCGACGTTGACCACAGCGAGGGTGTTGATCTCGATGACCTCCATGTAGTTGTCAATCGTCAGCCATTCCATCGGACCGTTGGCCGATCCAGCGATTCCAGCATTGTTCACCACTCCCCACAATGCTAAACGACACAACACGAGGTCACGTGTTACAGCGTATACACCAAGCCTGTTATTTATGATATTTCCCCAAGAATTTCTTTAAAAGAATTAAATACGATTGATTCGCAAGATGAACGTCATTGTGTCTTCGACCTGAGTCCGACGGAAGAATGTTCTTGACCGCTTCGAAGCCACTCCTCACCGAAGACTCGTCGGCGACATTCATCCGAATTGTCTTCAGACGATCCGAACAGCTTCCCCTCAGCTGCTTCTCTCCCTCGTCCGTCAAACAGGTGGCTATCACGTGACAGCCTTTGCCGTCCAACCTGCGTGCCAGTGCGTTGCCGAATCCAGAGTCGCATCCTGTGATGAAGACATACAAGCCTCTACAGTCGATCATTGGTCGACGATAGACTGCATCGACCAACCTGTACAACACATAGACGACAACCGTTGCAACGACACAACACACTGCAGACATCGTCGAACGACAACCGTTGCACCTCTACACGCCTTTCAAGCGTTGTCCGTTTCCCTTTATTATACGCCAGATACTAGCTGTGGCTGAAAAAGCAATGTCCAAACATCCTTCGGTCAGAAAGACTCAGTCCAAATACTCTGGTCTTATTGTCGAAGCAACCTTTGGACAGTCTTGATATTAGACGATGTCTACTGTAGTAAGCCGGCCTGCGTACTTAACTTCTCAGCCTACTTAAGAGCTTACAGCATTCTGTCTCTACATGCGTGTTTACTTGCAGCCTCATGTCTTAAATCAGTCTCCTACAAGGACGGTATGATCAGCATGTCTGAATATGGTATATCGCTTGGTGTCTATAGAAGGGAAGACGCTATTCAGATATTATGCGAAGTCAGTTAATTTCATTCTGAACTTTCAAAATCTGTCTTTGAGTCTATCTTCGGACAGTTATACATCTAGACGACTCTTCAGTATACACATTTATTTGCTTTTAGTGTGAATCGAATGACAAAGACTCCTCCTCCACAGAGTCAATCTGGAGGAGGCTTACCCGTGTTTTTCCATCGCCTATTTCGAGCGTTGGAGCTGGCGCTGATCTCTAGTCTCTTAGGCATACCGCGATGCAGGTGGCATACGCCATTAACCTAGAGTAGGTTGCCAGTCAAACATCAAGTCCTGCGCTTTACTTCGCAAATGAAAGCTGCTGCTCATTTTATGTTACAACCGCCCTTTAGTGAGCAAGGTTGAGTCGACTTTAGAGGCTCCCTGCAGGGCTTGAATCCGTTCGCCAGCGTGCCTGCCCAGTGTGTAACCAATTCTGTCATCTTCCAACCCGTCTCTCTTGTTATTTCTGGTCCTGTCTGCCATTCGAAGATATTTATGAAAATTCTGAATTAATCAGATTAGATATTAAGCATATTTTAGCTATGAATAGATTGGTGGTTTCAGATTTTATGCACGATCCACATTCGACATTTTAAAAAGTCTGCGGCCCACCTGCTAAATAAAGCAATGACGTAGCTTCCAGTAAGCAGAAGAACTTTATAAGAAGGTCGCCAATGAATTCTTCGTACACTGACGCCATGCCTACAAATCTAACGACTGATCTCCTAATAGAGACCAGACCCTTCGCAGCGACGAGAATGAAATTAAGCTACTGAAGTAATAAAACGCGTGAAAAATTCGGATGTATATTTTTATTTTAGTTCTTGGTTTTTATACTTTTCCCTGCTTTGTTACTTCAACGCAGCCCGCAAGTCTCTCTCGCAGCCCACGGGTTGAGAACCACTGGAATAGATGTTAAATGAATATGACTGTTTCAAGCTAGATTAATCACAGACAATTATATGAAGCAAGCTTCCATTCAAAGCCTAAGCCCTACAAATCGTCTGATACCATCTCTGGTTGAAATTAAGCAGTCTCTTCACGGCATAAACTCCTTGGGAAAAAAACTCTTGTAGATTTTTCCAGATGTCAATTCTCATATTGTATTACAATGGCGGAATCTTAGACAAACAGTCTCCGAATTTAAAGTCGTTTGAAAGATTTAATCTTGTATTTGACTGTGTTAAACAATGTTTGATGATAGCACCTACGCAGGTCAGAGTCAACCATCTGCGTCCTTTTGGAACCTTATAATTGAACTAATTAATCTATTATCAACAATTGTTAGTGATTGCTTTAAAGTTCCAATAACGGTTTATCTATCTTTAATTGTCAAAACCTCTATTCCGATCAAAGCGTAACAGTTCGGCTCTTGGGTCCACTAACTGTCCGGGGTTCTGCAGCAAAGGTCGACTAAATATGAAGACAGGCGGCTGGCTTAGGGGCGTAGGGCGTCAGGACCTCCTGGATCCAGTCTCCGATCCACTCCGGAAGCCACTGAACCGGAAGCCAGAAGTAGTTGGCGTCGAATCCGATGACGTAACGGGCACGTGGTCGTCTGGCGAACAGCGCATGCTCGTAGGCATCGATGACTCCTTCGATGTCATTGGACGCTATGAGAGGAATCAACGTATCCAGATAGGCGGTAATGGCTGTCGACAATAATTAAAAGCACAACACTTCAAGATTTGAAATACAAATATCAAGAAATATTTTTAAAAGGAACAGTTATTGGCGAGAAACGTGATTAGATTCATGATTACCAGAAAAGGCAAGAAGACAAAGAAGTAGAATACAGGAACAAGACTACTTGGAGGACAAGAGGGCAAAGACTTCGATTACGAAGCAGAACCATAAAGTGAATGGATGGATGGGTGGAACATAGTGGTTCTCACACAGGACAGATCCTAGCGGTTCAACTCTGTTATTGCTGTCATCATTTAGGCCTATTAGATAAAACAGCAGCAATGCGTGGAAATGTTAGCAATGAGCCTTGAACGAAGCGAACAGTATTTGTGGATAGACATTATTGGAGGAAATAAGAATCGCAGACGTTTGAATAATTAATTGACAATTGTTTGAAATTAGTTTTTAAAAGCGTCACGAGAAAGTCTCCGCGGAAACTTCTGCTCTTCGCAGTGTAAAGAGTAAAGAGCAGTCGCCACATGAACTTTTTCAAATAATAATTATCTTCTGATATTTTTGCAGACATCGGTCGTGAAAACCCCTTTAGAGATAAGTTTTCATGAAAGTATACAGCAGTGAAATTAATTCCTTAAAAGAGAAAAATCACGACAGACGATGTTCAGAAATCAGCCGAGACTGTCTGGTGGTTGTAACCTTTCTCCAGAAATTCCGATCCGTATTCTTCCTTTGCCTCTGGCGTTGCCTGGTTCCAGGCTCTCCTCAACAGCTTCTCGGTGGCCTCTCTGTTGATGATGTTGGTCTTATGGAAGCCAGGTTCGATGATATGCACACTGCATCCATGCATCAGCAGCTCACGTCTGCAAAATATGCGACGAATGATAAACGAGCGAATCACTCACTGCTCGTATCACAAACGGCCCCAGAGTCTTTGTTATGCACATGGTGCGATTTGTGACCTGAATCATTGAGGGGGGAGACGTGCTGACGGCGAATGCATTTTCCTGTCACAGTGGTGGGGAAGATTGACTTCCTTGACTTGGTTTGGATGTCAGTAGTCACCTCTGTGAAGGGGGAGGATGGGCAGTGGGGAAGAAAAAGTTGTTCCCTTCCCTAAAAATCGCACCCTGACTATGCCGAAGGCGCATCAAAAACCCGTTAACAGATGGCAGCAGATCGAACGATTCTCAATTCATATTTATAATTGTGCTTAATTGGTTGTGGATTTATGAAACTGTCGCTGAATAGATTCTGCAAAAATAACTTCTTACAATTGACCAGTGAATGACGTCACCTTAAGGCGTCTGAAAATGCCTCGGCTCCGTATTTGGAGCAGGAATAGGGAACGTTTCCATGGAGACAGGTTCTCCCGTGGACACTGGTCGTGTTGACGACGCGTCCTTTCGATTTCTTGACGAGCGAAAGAAATGTCATGGTGACGTCAATCAGACCCAACAGATTGACATCGAATATCTCTTTGTAGTTGTCAATTGAAAGCCATTCCATCGGACCGAAGACGTTCCCAGGAATTCCAGCGTTGTTCACCACTCCCCAGAGAGCTTCAGAAATATGCAGCAGCACAATGATGGCGATGATGATGATACTACTACTACTACTACTACTACTACTACTACTACTACTACTACTACTACTACTACTACTACTACTACTACTACTACTACTACTACTACTACTAATAATAATAATAATAATAATAATAATAATAATAAGGTTTATAGTGGTTCAGGAGAGTTTGCTCTGTGTGAGAACCGCTGTTGCACCCTTCCAATCTGGTATCCTTTAGTACCGAGGTTTATTTTGAAATCATTCACATTGTCACTATATTGCGATTCAAACACTGCCATAGACGTAATGGGCCTTGTGATTAATTTATACATGTTGTTCTATTATTAAGACATAGACGATATTTCCTCCCATTGTTCCATTTTATATTTCTGAATGCATATACTACGTAATAATTGTGATCGATGTTCTTCTGTTAGAATGATAAAGTTTCGGATACAAGATTTTCTTGAAAATTGTGCTAGGTTAAACTGTTCTAAATCTACTGCTATTGTTTAAAGATATTATGAGGCCTAAATCTAAATGCGAATAACTTAGCATTGTATTCGTGCTCAGCATCTTGCAAAGTAAAGTGGAGCTCAACACTAGAAATGGTTGGAGATTTGCATGACATTTCCACCTGAGTCCGACGGAAGAATGTTCTTGACCGCTTCGAAGCCACTCCTCACCGAAGACTCATCGGCGACATTCATCCGAATTGTCTTCAGACGATCCGAACAGCTTCCCCTCAGCTGCTTCTCTCCCTCGTCCGTCAAACAGGTGGCTATCACGTGACAGCCTTTGCCGTCCAACCTGCGTGCCAGTGCGTTGCCGAATCCAGAGTCGCATCCTGTGATGAAGACATACAAGCCTCTACAGTCGATCATCGGTCGACGATAGACTGCATCGACCAACCTGTACAACACATAGACGACAACCGTTGCAACGACACAACACACTGCAGACATCGTCGAACGACAACCGTTGCACCTCTACACGCCTTTCAAGCGTTACCGATTTTGCTATTGATGTCCACACAACTTCTGTCTGTGTAATTTTTATTGAATATGATTCGGAATATAAACAAGCGTAGTTATTTGCGTAGGTCTCTTGTCAATGAGTGTCCATAATATATTAAGCTTGCTTAGTTAGTCAATCTTCGTCTTGATCAAAGAGTCATCTGAGATAATGCAACCAATGTTGGACTACTTGACCCACAGCCTGCATGTAAATATGCCAATGAATATTGACCAACTTTAAACGCATTATAAATCCGACAATCGACAATTTCTATGCAACAGTTTGCGTGGAAGCACATCGTCCAATGAACTGAGTACTTCTTTGAAATCTAGCCTAGGAGCTTATTATGTCTTTTCCAGATGGCTTTTCTTCCCAACTCATCCTCGCTGTTTTCCACTCTCGCTCTCACTGAACTCATCGCCCATGGATGAAGTTGGAGCAGAAACAATTGATGCCGTTATGCAGTGTGTATGGCGCATTTGATAGCGGTTGAAACGTGATTATCGTGCATACAGGTAGCCTACGTGTTTCGACAGTTGGGTGATGTCGTCTTAATAGGTCAGTGTCCCGTTGAGGCCGCTTTGAACCGAGCGGTCTATTGGGCTGTGATGTGATTTGTCAGCCGGGACAGCGTGCTGTTGATTCTGGAACCGTTTTTCTCTAAGAGAATTTGGGTTTCGAAGGCACTTGGCACGATCGTCACGACCATGTTACGACATACAGACAGACACGCATAACAAACCGGAATGCAAGCACATAAATACACATCAACAGACCGTTGATTCATGTCAGACGGTATAGGAGAGGCGAAGTGTCGAGTCGTCGTTGTGCTGTTTACTGCTAAGGCAAAGGAAACGCCATCTCTTAATGTACCAGCTTTCTTTTTGCTGCCATCCATTAGCCCCAGTATTATTTCAAGACTTCATCTTTCTGTCATCTTTCAATCGCGGCATTTGAATGAAAAGAGACGGAATTTCTTCTATTTCTCCGTTTGCCAATTGTCTTTTTTCTTAACTAAATTAAACGCATTACTCGCTGATTGCAAATTCAGTCGATTCGTTAATTGACCATCCAATCACATTCAGAAGCCAAAAAGAAAGTCAAGCGTTTCTTAATAAAACTACAGCCACATTAACCTTTGATCAGCTTCAACGTCACACGTGAAAGCATCACCTTTAGCCCATAGCACGACTATTAGCCCTTATTACGACCCTAACCAGACAAACACTGGGTAAGATATCTTACTTGGGGAGATGAGGGCCCGCGGCTCGTAGTCGTGCGCTGAGGAGCGAAGTGTTTGAACCGTGACCGAGGTTTTGTCACGGACCACTTGTTATGCAATTATGACCCAGAAGCAAACAGCGATTTGCATTTATCGAATTATAAAACACAAATCGAAAGGGCAGTTTGTCCGGCGAATGATAGTCTGCCTTCCCTTTTGCTCGGCATTTCGAATGAATTAAGGCGATCCGGAAAACGCCTAAGAGGATCCGATGGATCGTAAGATTTGAAGAGGAGGATTTGAGACAGAGAGAGACAGAGGAGAGAGAGAGAGAGAAAGAGAGATGACGATGATGATGCGCTAGCATTTGAGTATGAGTAAGATGTCGTCAGAGAAGAAACGGAGGCAAGTGTTTTATTACGATTTGCAAAACAGCAACGATCCGGACTTCTTTCGTAGTCAACCGGCAGAAGGCATTCCGAGACAGACGTATCCGTATCCGGATCCGCAGACGACAGGAAGAGGAAGAATCAGCGATGCCATTTGGACGACGGCAGCTGACGATTTCCAATTGGTTCAACTGAGACCAGTTATACCTCCGCTGGACTTAAGCACCGCCGGCCCTTCGCTCTACCCCTCCTCCTCCTCCTCCTCCTCCTCCTCCTCCTCCTCCACTAGTCTTCCTCGTCAATTCGTCAGCGATCAGAGGACGTTAGGAAGCTGTCTCAACGAAGAGACAGCGCACGAGAAGACGCCATTGAATGGAATGCATCAACAGCAACGGAATCAATTCGATTTAATGGCGGATCATTCCGGCGACAATTCGTTCGAGGATTTCACGAAGAACCTTAGCAAGCGACGCTCTTTCGAAGAAGCGCAAAGTGCGGAGGGAATGGAAGCCACTCATCAGCAGAAGAATTCCATCGATCGTCTAAGAAAACTCCTGGAAAAGCGACAGAAGGAGTCTAGGCCGACCTCAAGGATCCGTGGTGCTGCTGCTGCGCTGCTGAGGCAGGAAGATCGCACTTCCAAAGATGCGGAATTCTGTAAAGACGCCGTTTGTTGCAGCAGCAACAGCATCGTCGTACAGAGACGCAGTGATTCCACGGAGACTGTTTCCTCTTTCGTTGATTTTCCTTCGGAAGCGAAATTCTCGCATCTGAATCCACTTGTCAAACAGAATTTCAATCCTGAAGAACCGAGCTCTGATAATCGCCTCCAAATGGAACCGAGAAATGCAGAAATTCTCGAGAAGAACGCGAGGACGCCATCTTCAATCGATTCTCAAAGTTCTTCACTCCAGCGCTCTATTTCGGTCAATGAGTCGACTCTTCGTCATTCAGCCAATCACGAGGAGTTCCCGCATGTCACGACACCCTTTCCTACCGTCACCGGCTTCTCCGATGTCATCCGGTCTCAAAGACCCGAAGACCAAGAGACGAACAGAAGGGCGACAAATCGCCACCGAGTCTCTCCAAACACTGGATCAATGACGGAAGAGGTGGAAACTAGACGACGTCCTCTCTCCTCCTCCTCTTCCTTCGATGGAAACGCTTTTCCACATTGTCACTCGGCGTCATCGCCAAAGGACGCTGGCCTTCTTTTCCACGGGAAAGAGAAGATTCGACGGATTGGAGATCCTCCGATGGAAGAGAGTGGATCGTTGAGAGAAGAAGGAAAGATGAAATCCCACTCATTGGATCATTCAACTGATTCATCTGAGTACAGAAATATTCCGATCATCATAGAATCAAACAGGTCAGCAGCACTAACAGACTCTAGATTAGTGTTATGTCTCTGACTGTCTCTCAGCAATGGTCATTCCCATAGCAACCGTCGCTTCACTCGCATCATCGCTATCGTCATCTCTTCCTCGTTTACCTTTTTTTCTTGAATTAAGAGTTGAAACTCATAACTTGACCGGTAACTCAGAATATCTTTGTTTTAAATGCAAAATTCTATTTTAAATTTCGATTAAGCTGATGTATGAGAGACGAACTGCATTTCGATTTCCTTTCATATTCAAGATTAAACGACGACGACGGTGACGTCACTTCCTCTCCTGCCACTGAAGAAGGCGGAAGCGGAAAGACTCAACCGGAAGCACCCTCTGACCCCTCGAACCCCACCCCACGCTCCCCGTCTCCAGGGATCCTGTTGCACCTGGCGATGGCAGCAGCAGCAGCAAGTGGAAAGAGTTCCAGCGCTGCACTAATTCCCACTTCAACGGATCTTCAAGATCCGGATACGAAGATGAAGGAAAACGGAGTGATTAACACAGACGCACACGAATCAGGTAATTATATTTCACCGTATGTCAGCTAAACATTTCTTATGAAAATCATTAAATTATTTTAAGGAAATGCCAGAATACTTTCAATGGCACTTCTATCTCTCTCTCTCTCTCTCTCTCTCTCTCTCTCTCTCTCTCTCTCTCTCTCTTTACCAAATTTTGACCTGTGAAGATTCACTGAGAAGGGATTTTGTCTGATTTCCTTAGAAATTAAAAATGTCACTGAATTAAGATCCAATCATTGAACTGCACTTGGAGCAACATTTTTCAGCGCACTCTCTAGTTCATACTATTAGGCTGGAAGAGGATAGAATGTCGCTATAGCAGATATTGTAAGCATCACAATAATAGGCCTCTATTATGTTTTTCTTAATGTGACATTTTATTCGCAATATCATTTTTAGTTATTCTGCTTATGATTCGATCTAATAGCAATGTTCAAACGCTACCAATGTATTTACAAGTTTATCCGTGATTTTGTTTTATAAATTCTGTTGAAAATCGGAGACATAACTTCGATGGTTCAGCTGCAACCAGATGGTCAGTGAGTCTTTGAATATGAATATAGGATCTAGTTAAAGGTTATCAAACATCATCTAAATGACAGCGAAATGTTTCTTTGATCTGAGCAAATGAGATTCTGCTGTCTGCCTTTATAAGAGAGCTTTTGATTAATCATAGACACAGACTCAGCAATTCCTTGCAGAATCTGTCACGATGTGGCCAATGGCTTTCACTATGGAGTCTGGTCGTGTGAAGGCTGCAAGGCATTCTTCAAACGCAGCATCACAGGTTAGTTACAGCAGCAACAACAGCAACAACAACAACAATACTACTACTACTACTACTACTACTACTACTACTACTACTACTACTACTACTACTACTACTACTACTACTACTACTACTAATAATAATAATAATAATAATAATAATAATAATAATAATGATAATGATAAACTGGTGTCATATCGCTTTGAGGAAAACTGAGATGCAGTGCATAAGAGAGTATAACTTTTTGTCTGTTCGCTAATTCGTTCTGTTTTGATGTTCATTTCTGAATAACTTTAACGACGACTATTTCCTATTCATTTGTATTTGTTTAATGCTAAGGATCCGCTCGATACGTTTGTCCTGCGGATGACAGTTGCACCATCAACAGACTTCGCAAGAAAAGCTGTCAGTCGTGCAGATTGCGAAAGTGCTTCGATCTCGGAATGTCTTCCGGAAGTCAGTTCATCGAAATGCTCTTTCAATTCGACTCTCTATAAATCTAAAATGGGGAACGTAGCAGATGAAACAAGCAATTGAAAATCTTTCTAAATTTGTTAAAAGTGACTTTTCTTGCACAATAACTGGGAATGTCTCCCATTTCAAGTGTGAGGTAGACGTTTATTCGTCCTTCTTCCTTTCATTCTCTCTGTCTCTGTCTTTCTCTTTGTCTTCCTAGTGTTTCTTTTTCTCAGTCTTCGTCTTCGATGGTCCAATGTGTGAAATGTAGTTAATGTAGTTATCTTGTATCGCGATTGTTTAGAGTGCAGAGTAGAGGGCGGAAACAAATACGCAAGAAAAATGAGATTCTTAGAGGATCAGTTCAATAGAAGAACGTTGACTGAAAACGACAAAGTGAGAAAAAATCAATGGAAACACTTTTAAATCTCATTAAAAGATTTAAACCCAGATCATATTTCGTTCACTGGTTGTTAAACGGTCTTAGTGAAATCGAAATAGTTGACCATCTTTCCTCTAAATCTACACATATCCTAATAATATTGATTTATTATATCAAGAAACCAGTCAGACAGAATTATTCCACAGCATCATAATAATATAGTCTCTTGCTTTACTTTGACAAAATTATCAAATAAGTACGAAAAAAGTATTATACGATAAGTAATATCTGAGCCTTATCTCGAGTAGAGACGTGGAGTCTGTCATGCTTTGAATTTCCACTCATCAGAAATGCTCTTACGATCGGATGACGACAACGACCCTGGAAGTCGGTTGCAGCGATCGAGAAGACCACGTGACCGATCTTCCAGGGAGTTCTTCAGGCCTTCGACGAGTACTGAAGGTTCTTCACATCGACAGAGGAATCTTCGCTCTTTGAAAAGCGACAGCGTCATCAGCATCCTCGATCATCTGATGACGATCGAGAGACCGATCCGCTACGCCGACTGCGATGAGGGGGAGAGGGTCAATGCACACCGATCGCCGACCACTCCTCCTCCGCCTCATCCGAGGGTCATCGCGTCCTTGATGAAACTGGTCAACGCACAGCTGATGGACATCGTCAACTGGTCATTCAACCTGCCAGGTGCGTGACATTTTCCAGGTGCGTCAGGTTCTTTCTCACGCATTTCTGTGTATGCGGATTGACAATAGCAGAGGAGGCGTTATAGCAGGTGAGATTCAGCCTGTTCAGACTCTGACTACTTTCTATTCTTGGTCTGACTGGTTTTTATAGAAGTTAAGCGACAAATGTTAGAGTAATGCATGTCTTCATGGCAAAGTCTTATAGGAATTCTTTAACTGTTACTATCGCCAATTTAATTTTTAAAGCAAATTCTGAAATTTAAATTCCAAGCTTTTAAGAAATCCAGGTGTTTAGAGCAGGTGATATACCGAGCACAGGTGTTGTTCTTTGTTCTCTGTCAGGTTTCAAGGATCTAGACATCGACGTTAGTAATCAGGTTTTGGTCGGGTCTTGGTCGGAGATTCTCCTCCTGACAAATGCCTTTCATTCGCTTCACAGTCCAGGTGTCTTCGTCATGGCACCTAATCTACACCTGACCAGGTAAATCTAAGCAGGTTCCTGTCTGTTTCTCATGGTACGGTCTTTGAGCGCTGCCAATGAGATGCGTTGAATAATAATGATGATGATGATGATGATGATGATGATGATGATGATGATGATGATGATGTTGTTGATGATGATGATGATGATGATGATGATGATGATGATGATGATGATGATGATGATGATGATGATGATGATGATGATGATGATGATGATGATGATGATGATGTTAAAACGTCTTTTGATTTTTCTCAACAGAGAAACGAGTGAGGCGATGGGAATGGAGTCGTTCTATGTTCGTCTGATGAGACTCGTAAGAGATTTGAGGCATTTGGAGTTGAGTCATGGACAGTTGCTTCTACTGCAGGCGATCGTTCTAATTAACACCGGTACACCACCACCTACTACTACTACTACTACTACTACTACTACTACTACTACTACTACTACTACTACTACTACTACTACTACTACTACTACTACTACTACTACTACTACTACTACTACTACTACTACTACTACTACTACTACTACTATTATTATTATTATTACTACTACTACTACTACTACTACTACTACTACTACTTCTTCTGCTGAACAAAACATCTGCCTATGTTGCTCTAATGTTGGAAATCGGACGTTTTGCCAAATGAGTCAATCGACATTATAGAAAATGCTTTGGCTGAAATGTTGCAATGCATCTAAGACAATCTTTCAACTGTTTAACCAGCATGGCACTCACTCACCGTGCATTGCGTTGACTATTGCTGCAGATTTCGGTGACTGAACGACTGCCCTGCTCCGTTTAATAGATGCCAGTTAATTTGAATTATACAGCAGAGCTTCGTTATAACGGACTCGGTTATAACGTATACTCGTTATAGCGTACTAAAATGTACTGCCCGTGTTATGCGCTACCATACTGGATGGTATTGGATATGGTGTGCGTCGGTTATAGCGTACTGCAATATTTTACAGATCCGCTGATTACGTTATAACGAAGTTCTACTGTATATGTACAGAAGTTCTTTTGCTTGAATAGATTTTTCGATGCCTCTGAAATTCCCTCAACTGGAAGAACTGCTGTCTGATTTGCTGATTGCTTTGAGCGAACTGCGCCCTTCGAGTGCACGCGCCGCCGGAAGACAACAAGGCAGCAGCAGCAACAGCAGCGTTGGGCAGCTGCTCCTTGTGCTTCCACAGCTGAAGCACTGTGGCCTTCAGTTCCTCAGCATCCTTAGTGAGGTCAGCATGGACAAACGTCTTAATTCCACCTACGGTCTCTTACAGGACATCATTGATAATCGAAGACGGATAGAACAGATATCGATTCTGGAGAGAAACGAAGACGGAAAAGTAAAGATCCGGAGATAAACCGATCTCTGCCGAATCCAATCAACATTCGTCTGACGAAGACAACTGGAACACGGCGCGGCATCTGACAGGCAACGGTGTAATTGGTCAGATTCACCGGGAGATTCAGGTTCATTTCTGACGATCGTAGACAAGGCTTAAGATGACTCGTGGCATCTGTGACAACCACAGAGAGACAGACTAAAGAGATCGTCCTTCATTGCAAAAGTCATAATCACCGATTACACATTCACTCGATTCGAGATGCTTCACTATTTCACCATTCACCTTTCAATTGATGGACGTAATTTGAGCGGAAGATCCAGAAGCTACGTCTAGCAGATTGGATGCATGGTGATAGCCCGTCTCCAGTGGCGGCTCTACAGGAGGGCCCGGGGTCCCGTGCCCCCTATTGAGTGCCTGCCCCCCAGTGTCCCCCTGTTGGGAACCTATACTTAATATTACATACCTAGCAAAAATTGGTTGCCACCCCAACGGCCCCCCACTTGCCAAATCCTGGAGCCGCCACTGCCCGTCTCTGGTTGTAACGCCGCTTGCTGTTCGACAAATTGTTGCCTCGTGCAACAATGCACAACGACAACAGTTTCACAGTCGAAACTGTCGATTCAGTCATCTCAGAGATAATACGTCGGATTGCAATCGTCTTTAAGTGATTTGATTTTCGCAATTATCGACATTTTCATTGTTTTAAATGTTATCAACGTGGACGATTTTGTCTGAAATATGTGTAACGTTGTTTGCACCTGACGCAGTTGCATGGGCGTACCAAGTGACAGTGGCGTATTTAGGGGTATGCTCCTGATCCATAGCATACCCCTTTGGTCTTTGGCCTTTGGTCCGTTCCTTCGGTTGCACTTAAAGACTGTTAGACCGACGATTGAACTTAACTCATTTGTAGTAAATTTACGGTCAGTACTTTACAGGTGGTAGTATTAATACACTTAAACTGTATGTAATTGCAGAACATAGAATAATAGTTATTTTCCGAACTTCTTAAATTTCAGCATACCCCTTTAAGCCTTTCTAAATACGCCCATGCCAAGTGACGCCCAGTGTATCTGCCCTACCTGCCATACCTAGGTACGCCACTGTGCAGCTGCTGTTTACACTTTGTGTAATGCTTGAAGCTGTGTCCAACCGACGTGTGAATATAATGAGCGTCGTCAGTTATAATAATGCGTTTAGTTTCTTTGCGAATTCTTAAAACAAACAAGTTTCCCAGCACCCAGATAGTTCTTCTGTTCATAGCTTCCCATCCATGATAATGTGATCTGATAGAGAGTGAAACCAGTGTTTGATTTTCGAACGGAAACATTGCTGGTCGAGCGTCTTCCATCCCAAAATTGTGTCATTGTGTGCTCGAACAACTTTGCACAAAAACTGTCGACCTCCATCGTAATCTGGCCTCAATCAGTTGGGGGTTAATCGCCCTTCCCTCCTTCCTCTCTCCCCTCCCGGGAGCAATTCTAGCAGTAACAACGGAATCCTCAAACCATTTTTGTGTTCAATTCGTACGCATAACATGCAGGCTAACAGGATCCAGACACAAGATAAGCTTAATGTGGTTATCGTGAGCAACTCTTACATAGGAAGCCCTTTCTTCGTCTATTACTGTACTACCAGTCGTCATTCGATTGGGTATTTGCATTTTATTGAATTATTCTGGAGTTGAATTAACTGAGAGAATCTTGAGGCGTTCTGCAGAAGAATCCGTGTTTAGTTCAGTTACACTTCAGTGTAACATTATACTACATTATAGCAATTGAAATCATTGTAGCATCATTTGCCAAGTTAAAATGTGAAACAGAAGCATTTCAAAGTTGATACTTTTCGTATTTGTCTCAACAAATCTATTCTAAAAGGCATTAATTGTAGGCCGTTGAGTGTAAGTCTGTTAAAACTGAGACAGAATCTCTAACAATATCGATCATACATGGAAGACCTTGTGTGTTGCAATTGAAAATGGAGGAAGAGGAATTTAACAGAGGAGTAGTTTAGACAAGCAGAAATGTCTCATTCGAAATTATTAAAGATACATCGATGCAGAGATACAACGCATCAGCAACTTATGTAATCATGCATGAAGCATCAGAAGTCTTTTAGCATAAAGAGAATTTCCAATGCCTGGATTATTTGCATTAGGCTTTTATGTCAAGCCATCCGGAAGCCTTTCTGCTCTTTCATTTCGAGGCTATTTCCGTTTCCGTTGGCGACCTTGCCGCTTCCTTTTCCGTTCGAGTAAGCATCTGAACCAGAGCCTTTAGGTCCGTGATCTTGCAGGCAGCAGCGGCAGCTTCCTCTGGATTGTCTCTCCTCCAGCAGTACCTCTTCCACGCCCTCTGAATGACCTTGGCGCACATGGACTGTCTCTGGCGGTGGAGGGTCGTCGTCACCGGGACGTAGTTGGTCCGTTCCGGTCCTTTCCTGATGTCTGCCAGGTCCTGCGTCTGGTCGTCGCTCGTGCCCAGGTAGCTCTTGGTGAGGGCGTCGAGGACGTCGACGCAGTGAACTCGGTCTCCCTCGCAGATCGGAATGTTCAGCGTCACCAGTTTGCAGAAATTGGGAACGGCGAGTCTCAGCGGCTCCTCGAGCGTGTCGACGAATTCACTGAGACGGTTGAGGGGAATGTACTGCGTCGCTTCTTCGTCGAATCGCTCCCATACTTCGTAGTACATGTCGAAGTCGTCCTGCGTCAGTCCCTGTTGGACATCCTCCGTCGCCTGACTGAAGTTCTCGAGGATGACGGCGATGTACATGTTGACGACGACGAGGAAGGCGATGATGAGGTAGGAGACGAGGAAGGCGATCGCCATCGGAGCGCTGCCGCAGTCGCCGTGGGGGCGGTCGGCGGAGGCGGCGGTGTCGTTGCAGTCGGGGGCTCGGTCGTTCATGAGTCCGGTGAGGACGGCTTCCCATCCGGCGGAAGTGGAGATCTGGAAGAGGACGATGAGGCTGCGGAATACGGTCTCGAAGTTGAACAGGTCGTCGATTCCTGCCGTGTGTTTGACGTGCATGAAGAACGACATTCCGAAAATGGAGAAGATGAACATGATGAGTAAGAGCAGCAGTCCGATGTTGAAGAGGGCGGGCATGGAGACGGCGAGGGAGAAGAGGAGGGTGCGGATGCCCTTTGCCGACTTCACGAGGCGAAGGACTCGACCGACGCGAAACACTCGGACGACCCTCAACAGGGTGGGGAGACGAAGTAGCTGGCGATCAGGTCCGATAGAAACAGACCTACACACACACAGACAGACAGACAGACAGACAAACAGGCGCTATAGCTGTATAGGAACTTAGCTATAACGTACTTAGCAGGTCGACTGTAAAAGTTAGTACGCTGTTATAATAATACGGCAGCGCATCGCACATTGCGTTGCGTTATAACCGAGTCCGTTATAACGGAGTTCTACTGTATACGACAACAAGGAGTGGCTCTCTGTCTGTCTCTTTGTCCGTCTGTCTCTCTCTCTCTATTATGGTTTACCTGCATGCCTATATGCCTACTAACGTATCGTGCGGTGGCAACGATGACTATGATAACGACGACGACGACGATTAAGAAATATTAGTGACGACGACAGTGATGACGGATGCCGAAGCTAAAAGCAATATCGAGTGTATCGCCGACAATGATGACAACGACGACGACAATGATGACAACGACGACAATGATGATGATGATGATATCACCTAGAATGGAGACGACAACGACGACGAAATCGAATACATTCCAAGGCTGTTTGAAGTAGAAATGTCTGAGGCTGATGAGTTTCATCAGACACTCGACGGTGAAGATGCCGATGAAGACGGTGTTGACGATTGCGAGTGACTGAGTGAATGCCTGCGATTGACCGTAATGCTCCATCGCCATCGTCATCATATTCAGCAGAATAACGATCATGATGAAGATGTCGAACTTCTGATCGGAGATGACGCGAAAGAAGAACAACTGAAGACGCCACTGACAATCACAAAAGACAAAGAAAGATTACGCAGGACATAGACGAAGAAGAAGAAGAAGAAGAAGAAGAAGAAGAAGAAGAAGAAGAAGAAGAAGAAGAAGAAGAAGAAGAAGAAGGAGCAGATTCCGTCTGCAATGGATGACAGACAGTTCTCTGAGTTCATGTATTTGACATATATTCTGAAAACTGCATAGGTTCATTTAGTCACGCAATGCATCTATTTGGCGTAAGATGAGTGACGGGTCATTTTGAATGACTCTTTGGCATCTCTTTCTCCCGGATTTCGAAATTGCAAAATTAAAATAACAATTGGCAGATTAAACGCTTTCAGATATCGACATATAATAGACTAAAAATATTTAAAGGCGTTGAGTTCGAGGTGAGACGAGCAAAATAGCACTCTGTCTTTCTGTCTCTGTCTCTGTCTCTGTCTCTGTCTCTCTGTCTCTGTCTCTCTCTCTCTCTCTCTCTCTCTCTCTCTCTCTCTCTCTCTCTCTCTCTCTCTCTCTCAGCAGCTGAACTCTGTTTTACTGTTGCAGTTTGTTCTTGCCTTTGGCTTTGGAATTGGTTTCTGCGGTTCTTTTGATCCCAGTTTCTTCATTGCGTTGTAATATTTCTTCTGATCTTCAGTCATAAACATCTCCAGCGAACCTCCGGCCTAACAGAACAAAGCAACGCAGAAGATGAAGCTGCAGCATATTCAGGAAATGAAAGAGTTCAGGTGAAGTCGATATTGTTTCATATTAACCCCTTAACTGGGGACCCCGGATATATCCGTCCATTTTACATTGAGTTACAGTTGAATACACGGTTAAGGGGTTAATAGGCAGAGTTTTGCTTCAGAGCAATTAAAAGATGAAGAAGCGAAGACAGAAGACGAGAGGAGAGTGGAAATGCTTATCCTCTTTTTCTGCATGTTGAAATTTTCGATGATGACTCCGATGAAGAGATTCAAAGTGAAGAACGACCCAAAGACGATGAAGAACACGAAGTAAAGATACATCAGAACGCGGACCTCTCGCTCCGGCTGAATGTCCGGCTGAGAGAGAGAAAACATTCAATCAAAGTCAGATTCTCTCTTGAATATCAAAGGAAGTCGTCTTGAATTATTAGCACTTAGTCTTGTGGGCAAGAACTCAGGGCCGAGAGAGGTTGGCTGCCACATTCATTCTGGCGGTTTTCACTCTCACTGACCTTAGCAGTTGATCTCTCCAGGTAGATCCCCGAGTACTTTTTACACTAGAAATTATTCCATACGTCGCATCGTTATCAGCATCATCGTTATTATTATTATTATTATTATTATTATTATTATTATTAAGCCTATTATTAGGCCAATTATTAAGCCTATTACTATTACCTCTTTGCTATCGATAGCGTTATTCATGATATCCGTCCAGCCTTTGAAGGTCGCCTGCGCAGACAATGCAACAGTCCTATTATGCAGTTATAACTTCGATTCAACTTTTGGCTGAACCATTAATAAACACATTCAGCTCTCTAGATTAAAGAAATCTCTTGTAGAACACGAATTTAACTTCTTCTTTTCGCAATGTTAATAGATTTCTTTCTTATGAAATATATTGCGAAGAAAGGAATTTTATGAAACAGCACGTCAATTTAGAAATAACATTTCTTCATGAAAAACAGGTTCTCAACTGGAAGTTGACATTATTTTTCAAAAAATATATTGTATTTTTTTCTTTTCAAATTATTTACAGCAGACCTTCATTATTGCGAATTCGATTATAGCGTATAGTCGGTTATAACGTACCGCAATGTACGGTCCCATATTTGATGGCATTGGATATAATCATCGTACCTCGGGTATAGCGTAGGCCTACTGTATTTAACAGGCCCTCTAAATACGTTTTAACGAAGTTCTCCTGTAGTAGCATTCAGCCGATTATTGTCCGCGTGTTCTTACCACTTGGAAGAGTGCAAGATAACCGATGAGAACGTTGTCGAAGTTGATTCTCGGAGTGAACCAGCTGTAGTTGAATTCCGCCTGAAGAGAGGAGCAGACGCTGCGGTTGGGAACGGCGACGGCGCTCAGCTCCTGTCCGTCGGCATCGACGCAGCTGGCGAACCGACCGCCGAACAGGTTGACGGCCATGATGCTGAATATCAACCAGAAGACGAGACAGACGAGAAGAACGTTGAAGATGGCGGGAATCGCCTGGATCAACGCGTTCACAACCACCTGCCATCACCGATCAGTCGCACTCTTATACATCAGACAGAGTCTGATTAGATCAAGATTTCACATCCGTCTATATATCGGTGTATATAATATATGCTTTAAAATTAAAAGTTTCGTCCAGAATAATCAATGTCCATTAGATGAGGAGGCATAGGCAACAGCAGCAGCAGCAGCCAACCGACCGACCTACCCTCATGCCCTCCCATCGAGACACAGCTCTTAGAGGGCGAAGGGCTCTCAGGGTCCTCAGAGCCCTGAAAGGCCCGATGTTTCCGAGGCCCATGATCTCCGCTGCCAGACTTATCATCGAAATCTGCGAAACAACAGCACGATTAATGTTAAAAGGTAAAAATGTCATTCTGCTTTCGTAAATAACTAGAGTCAGAACAAGGCGCTGAAATTTAGAATACTTGATTATTAAAATGTCGGTAGAAAAGAAAACACAGAAACTGGAAATACTTCTGGTGTAGTGTAAAGAAAATTTGATTTTGAGCCAGTACGTGTGTTTATCAATTTTAACTTTTCCTGGAGTAAGTTTTCTTAGGCCAGTGTCTTGGATTTCGGTCACAGATGTTCATTTATACATCGAAGGACAGGCCTCAACGTAAACAGCGAGATAACTATCTGAAGCAGAGTTTCGAAGTTAACCGTTACGATGGCGAAGTCCAACCAACACCAGGCATCGGTGAAGTACTTCTTCATTCCATAGGCGGACATCTTCACGATCATCTCACAGACGAAGATGAACGAGAAGATTTTGTCCATGAAGTACAAAATCAATTTCAGTGTCGGTTTCCTTTGCAAAGTGATGTCTTCGATTGCCTGCAGAACGTCAACAGTGGAGGTCGTGATCACATGATCAGATGGCCTGATGACATCGACTGATGACAATGTGAATGCGAAAAATGCGAGAATTTTTGGGTCAACAATAACTTCTAACTCTCAGATGTGAAAATGTTTACTTGACAGATCAGCGCCTGTCTTTGTTACGTAATTGATTATCTCCTGTCAACGTGTCCTCATAACATGACGCATTGTCTCTATGGACAGATATTATCAATAAATTCTCCATTGGCTAAGTCCATGTAATCTTAATTATGTCTGGGAAATTATCTCTCCTAATTCTCAGAGACACACTGCAATATGTGGAGAATTTTTAGACATAATAGCGATCACTTAGGATAAATATAGGACAGATTAATTATAGCAGTAGTAAAAATCGACGATTACCAGAGCGAAGCTGCTGGCCAAGATCATGACAATGATAAACGTCTCGAAGTAGTTGTGTTCGACCAAGGTAAGAGCAGAACTCCTCCACCGCTGCCACAGTCTACCACCAGAAGTCCCATCAAAGGCACGGCAGGCGCCTCCACCCACAACCACATCACAACACCTGGGACAACAGTCGTCTGGACGACGCATGAATATCACCTTCACCGCGTACATCGGCATAATACTATCTGACGACGACGATGGTGATGATGATGATGATGATGACGACGACGATGACGATGATGATGGACTGGTGACTGAGTAGTTCTCGTCCCAGACGCCAGATGCGCTCGATCGGGTGACTGAGTGGGAAAGAGGCATTCTGATGGTCCTTATGGCGATGGTTCGATTCTCCGGAGGAGAAGGAGGATGAGGAGGAGGAGGAGGGGACGGAGTCCAGTCGATGCTGCCGCAGTCGTCTAGCATCGAATCGCCGTCAGCGCCTTTGGAGACGAAAGAGTCACAAGGAAGAGAAGGAACGAGACTGTTCTTACGAGAAGCATCCAGCGATTCCTGCTTTTAACCAATCGCATCACAGATTAATTATTATTATAAGACGCCTTAAAACGAAGCAACAGAATAAAAGCTGATATTGAATTCAAATATTATGTCATTCGATGCCGGATTTTGTTCGATTTTATTTTCAAATTGGCGCTTAATATCTTAAATGTGTGCACTGTTCTTTGACAAAGACATCAAGACACAGGACAACTCTTAGTTCGATCATCCTCCCCCTCTCTCTCTCTCTTACTCTCTAAGTCACACACACACACACACTCTCTCTCTCAGCTTTACAATTGAGATATTTGGTCATTAGTCTCACCGTGTAATTAGCGATTTTGTCGCTGGCGTCTGAAACGAAGACACAATTAACAGAGATAATTTCAAAGAATTAAAGATTTCTATGAAATTAATTTCCTCTTCTGCGCTTGTCTCTCTCTTGAGTGAAGATCTCTATCGATGATGCATGCAGAGACCCTCTCTCTCTTTAGTACTCTGCTGTTTGCTTTAAAATAAGCCAGATCAGAATAAACGAGCATAAAGCAGAATAACAGTTAATGAAGATATAGAGAAGAATTATGAAGAAAGTTAAAGAAATGCTATTTAAATCTTCAATGTCTTGGACTAAAGAGATTCTTCAAATGTAATAATCATCATCATCATTTGAAAAAGATCAGGTCAATGCCAGAGAATATATAATTGATACATTTCCCTGCATTTAAATACTGAGAACTTCTTTAACCACCTGTTTCGTCGTCGTCTTCGTCGTCGTCGTCTGCGCTGGACATGACGTCATCTTCAAGGCACTGTTTCTCATCCGAGTCGACGCCGCCGCCGCCGCCGCCGCCGCCGTCTCCGCACCGGTCGTCGTCGAGGGTGACCGTTACACTGGCTTCCACTCCGGTGTCGTTGTCCGTGCTCCGCTGTCCACCGGAGACGGAGGTCAGACGGCGGACGGACCCGACGAGGCGAGGCCTCAGGTGGGCGTTGACGACGTAGCACAGGTGAGACCGGACGTACAGGTGGAAGCGGGCGATGCGGTCGAGTGCCTCTTGCAGCTTATTCGCCTCTGTCGATTCTTCGTCTGACGATCGACTCAAACTCTCGGCTCCGAAGGAACTCAGCAGCAGAGCAAGAAACAGGTTCAGCACCTGACGTCATGAACAGCCACCTTTCTATAGAATCCATCCAGTCTCTGTCCTGCTGCTTTCACGAGCATATAGGATGATGGAATATTTAAGCAGGAAAAACTACTTTTTACTTGTACTACTTCTACTACTTTCTAATACTCTCTAATTTCTAATACTACTTTCTACTACTTTCTAATTGACTTCTACTACTTTCACCTGTGTCTTAAGATAGCTGGTTTCTTGTATCACAGGTTTTATAGACCACAAAAATATTATAAAATTGATACACTGTTTGACTTTGAATTGGGGAAGGAATATTGCTACAGTACGCTATATAGATATGCAAAATTCACACAATAGTGGTGAAACGAATTAAATCCACATTTTCTTGTGTCCCCATCTTCATTGTGTCAAACCGTACTAGAATACTCAGTATATGCTGCCTCAATTTTATTCTAGAGCGTTCGAAATGCCACGAAAAATATCGAGCTATTTGAGTCGACATTATACCAAGTCTTTCAGAAATGTCTGAAAAGTCGATCGAGAGATAGCAGGGTTCTTAATGACCAATCAAAATCAGTTTTCGACTTAAAATTCTCTTATAATGAAGAATTTCAGCGAAAATCAAACTAAAACTAGAGTTCTAATCGGCTAGAATAGCACTTCTTCTGTTGCTTAGTTTAGATTTAGCAGAAGCTTCAATGGAGGACTATTCATTCATTTAAATGAAGAAAATACGTCCCTCCATTATTCCGCCATCCTCAACAGTTTAATCCCCAACAGTGATTGTAATATTGTATCAACCCAAGGGATTAACGTTAATCGACTTCGTTGTTTATAATTCCTTGGATTAGTATTAAGTTCTGAAATTCCATCAAACGTCAAACTGGAGCAGCTGGGATCATTTTCGAAGCGTTTTACAACAGAGGAAGAGGAAGAGAATGAGGGTGCGTAGGACATTGATTGCTCTGGATAGCGTGTGACGTGTAATCGCTGGACTTACGACTAGGTTTCCGATGATCATCGTCAGCAGGAAGAACGGGACGCAGTGATATCCGGAGCAGTGGATGCAGTCCCACATGGACTCGATCCACTCTCCGCACAGGACGCGAAAGATGATCATGAAGGAGTGGAGGAAGTCGAGGAAGTTCCAGCGAGGAATCTCTTCGAAATATTCGACGGTATAATTGGCGGCAAACAGCTGCATTCCCATGACGGCGAAGATGAAGATGACGATGAGGAGGACGAAGCAGAGGTTGCCGAGCGCTCCCATCGTCCGACCGATGATTCCGATCAACAGATTCAACGTAGGCCACGACTTCGCCAGTTTAAACACCCGCAGCTTCCACAATAGAAGGTAACATCCGACGATTATCATTTGACGCTAAGCGCACTTATAATTAGTAACAGGTGGTTTTTCAGATAAACTTTGGATCAGGGTCAAAGGGAAGCCCTCTGACCTCAAATTTGCAAAGGTAAAAGTGACGAAACACCCGAAACTGCGGGTGAAGTAGAAGCAGAAGAGGGGTTGTTTCTAATAAGATCTTATGCTAGTTCTTCATTTAATCCCAGTGATAGAAAAATTCTTTGCGTTTCCATTGTCTTAGATGCCACAAGTTGGATACGTCTTTCTAGCAAAGCCAATGACCCGAAAGGCTCTTAAATAATGGCGCTATAGAAGTGGAGCCATGGAAAAGATCGAATTGAATGAAAGCGCCATTGCTGAGTGCCTATTTGTCTCTTCTCCGATGATCAGAAGCAAGCGAAGCGAGAGAGAGACGCTGTTATTTCATCGTTAACAAAATCAACATTTGAGTGAAAAGCGAAGAGTTTCTTACGAGTCTAAATGAACGAAGTATGGAGAGTCCTTTGACATCTGAAAGGCCGAGTTCAACGAGGCTGAGGATGACGATGACGATGTCAAAGCAATTCCATTTGTCTTCAAGATAGCGGATCAGTCCAAGAGCCAGGACCTTCAGCAGAGCCTCTGTCGCAAAGATAGCGGTAAACACCTGTCAAATAGACAGGTAAGCGCACCTGTTAATCCAGGTCTTGCCGTGTCTGCATAGAAGCATTGTAGTAAGACAGGCAGATACTCGTCTATCGCGTATGTTCTTCTCAAATTAATTTAATGAAAGGTTCGTTAGTTTAATCTTCAATGTTTTGCATTTTTATCTTTGAAATTCCTGCTTCGGTTTTAATACTTTGTAGAAACTTAGTCATCTAGAAAAACTAAAGATTTAGACTTTTTAAATGTTTAGAGTAAAATGTTTATTTGGAAACATAATGGGAAAGGAAGGCCTGGAGAATTTGGCAATAACCGGAAAAGTGGAGAGGAAAAAAGGAAGAGAAAGGCAGAGAAACACCTATGTAGACTGCCTACGAGAAGATATTGAGGGAGTAAAAAAGCATTGAATTAATAAGAGGATGTCAAGATCGAACAAAGTGGAAATCCATGGTCGCTAACGTAGAAGTGCAGTACACAGCATCTACAGAAGAAGACGAAGAAGAAGAAGAAGAAGAAGAAGAAGAAGAAGAAGAAGAAAAAGACGATGACTTAAGGTATGTTGTGGTACTTGCAAGGTTTCCGTGGTAGAGGGTGGCAGTGAGTGTTGCGCTCATTCCAGCGTGATCCATAGCCATGAAGACGGTGTTGACGACGATGCAAATAGTGATGAACATGTCTATGAACGCATCCATTATGAACAGTTCAACGACGTGAGCAAAGCGATGCCAACATGAACAGCACGTCCAGCCGAACACCAAATGCCAGCATCGCTTCTTCAGAAGCTCCCTCCAATTGCCGCTTTCTCCTATAACGACAAAAGTACGTGAGAAGTACTTCTGCCCAAAATCAACACACGATGCCATGAGCGACTCCACACCTCTACCACCGATTAATCAATAGCTAGTACGTTTACAGTAAGCATACGCTGTAATGTGTAGAAATTCTTTCCTCTATTCAATTTTCAGTAGTATTCTACGCTATTACATCGAATTCAATCAATTTCGCCAAAATATCCCACTCCCCTTTTCCTCACGAGCGCCTCAACCGCGACAACCCCTTATTTTGCCATTATATTAAATATCTAACGCATACGCTGTGCAGAATTTCATCGACTTTTTAAGCATGAAATTGAAGTGTCATCAGTAGTATTCTACACTACTGCATCGAATTCAATCAATTTCGCCAAAATATCCCACTCCTCTTTTTTACACGAGGGCCTCAACCGCGACAACCCCTTATTTTGCCATTATGTTAATGCTCCGTTTTTTATTTCAATATGAATTTCTTTGTTATCTGCAGAGTAGAGCAACAGGATCTTGAAGTGCTTCAGTTTCTCACCTGGAATGCCTTTCCTTCCAGATGAAGTTTGATGACTGATGTCCTTGAGTAGGAAAATGTCTGAAATTCATTTTATAATTGGGCTACTCAGATGTCAGCTGATAGCCTGATACACACAAAGAGAGTTCAGTGTCATTGCTTTATTAAAGTTTTACCTTATTGTTCCTTCATTGAAGAGTTGCAAACCAAGTTTAAAGCTAAAAATAAGGGATTGAAAGATCTCAATCCCCTCTAAACGCCCGTTGTCTTTCAAACCCTGGCTTTTTTGTCGCTGGAGCCTATAGAGGCGAGTATTCAGATTGTATCCTCAATGCAGCGCTCTCGTATCAATGCTTCTAACCTGTTTGCCCCTTATAAGCTTATAATAATAATAATGCGATTTAAAGTAGTTTAAGAGGCTAAGTGAGTCTGTGTGAAAACCACTCTGATGTAACCATTTGCATTCATTAATCTAGTTTTTCTAGATAGTCTTTCCTCGTCCAAACTGTTCCATTTGTCCACAACAATTGCACTAAATAATGTTTTATTTCTTGGACCAATCCTCTGCTTAAACAATTTGCACTTGTGGCCTCTTGTGCTGCTATAGTGTGCCAATGTAAAGAATCGATCGTATGGCACATCTACTTTCCCAGTCATTATTTTGTGTGCTTCTATGAAATCCCCTCTCTCCATTCTCTTTTCTAATGTTGTCATTCCGCAATATTGAAGTCTTTTTTCAAAGCCTAAATAATGAAACGCTTACATTAAACTTCTGCAGCAGAAGCTTTTATTATGGGTAGGATTATGAGATTCTGTCGTCGGTGAGCTTACCTTGAAGATTGAGGATGGATGAATGAGGTTTGAGGCTTTTGAAAGACAAAATGGAAGGTTGCTTCGTTATCGTTTGATCTTTCGGTGGGAATTCCAAAGTCTGAAACCAAAAGCAATCGAAGGATAAAAGTTTCCATCGATTGACTGAACAAACGAGAGTCTTCGAAAAACAAAATCTTCAAGTCTCTCAACAAATCGAACTCAATATTTTCAATTAAAACTGCATGTTTTTATTCTTTCTAATCCGCTTCTTGAATTCTAAGAAACGTCAGTACATATGCTTGCTTAGGCAGCCTATATGTATATAGGCGTATATATATATATATATATATATATATATATATATATATATATATTCAATCCTTTTTATTCCTTACTGATTTCTCCTGAGCTTTTGACAGCAGATGTGACCCTTGACTCGACCTCAATCCGTGCCACTGAAAGTAGGTCGGTTCGCGAGTTTTCTCGTTGCTATAGAAACCCGGGGCCTGGAAATGACGCGGATGAGGGATCAGCTGACGTCCGCTTCCGAAGGACGTGACACTGACTGGACGCGGTGTGACGACCCCGGGAGTGACAACATTCGACGATAGATAATTGATAAGAAACTTCGAGGACGCCACCGAAGTGTCGAGTGACGGAGTGACGGCCGGACTGGTCGCCTGCGAATCGTCGACGTACGGAAGAATGACGCTGTCAAGCATCGACCATGACGGCTGTTTAACATCCGGCAGTTGAAGTGTCAATCCTGTTGGGCTGGGTCGATGTCCTAGCGTCTGATCCATGGGCTGTAAGAACATCGCAGCTGCCTCCTGCGATGACGCCTTCCTCAGCACAGGAATCGGCTTTTAAACAGACACAGACACAGACATAGACACAGACAAAGACACAGACAGAGACAGAGACAGAGACATCGCCGGAGTCACTGGGTGCGCTGATCTCAGTCTGCCGTTGATTCGTTTTCTTTGATTGTCTGCATTCGTTTAGAGAAGACACTTGACAAGGACGATCGTCGACGGCGCATTCCTCTGTGTCCTGGTCTTCAAAGGCATCGTCAGGTTCTACAGCGACATCTGCGGAGACATTTTTTTAAATCTCGAAACAGAATGAACCGAAATGAACGACGTCGTTTGTTCTCGACATGAACGCCGCTTCATTGATTGATTAAGTCACGTGTCTTTGGGTAGTATGCAGTTCCTTCTGTCAGACGCCACTCTTAAATGATTGCTTTTCAAAAAGTGCTTAACTTTAGGTGTTCCACAGAATTCCAAGAATTCATTAACTTAAGAAAAACTGAAGACCATCGCAATTCTCGCTTCTGATTTCATTGATGTTGCAATTTCACGAGCCTATGGGTCATCTTAAACGCATTTGTTATCAATGAGTTAATGCTTTGCCTCATGTATGCATAGTAATATTATTATTAAAGATAGAATTTGAATTTAATTGAGGAAGTCATCTTTGGACAGTGGCGTTCCTAGGGTATGAGCAGGTGGAAGAGATGTTCTGGACGCCACTTGAAGGGGGCGCCAAACACTCTGTAATCTTGCTCTCTACTCGGTGCAGAAAAAGAAGATGCTGAGAAAACTGACTTTGAGCACGTGATCGTAGAATAGTTCGCATCAGTAAAAGCAAGAAAAGCGCATTATGTAGTTTTAATTTTTTGCGTCAATAAAATGCTATGATTCGTTAATTACAGATTTGTTAACCTGCTAATTTAATTTTCCGACCTCTGCCATGGTCACCAAATACCCGACTTACGCCATTGTATTCGGAGAATAAGTAGGCTATCTGTAGTAGGAGCCAATGATGAAATGGATGCGTCGTCTGTGTTGTGCCCTGTATACTTACGAGCGGCAGTAGTCCCTGCTTCATGGCCTCTGAGTCGAAGCTGAACCGAAAGACAACCGGAGTCTTCGACTGCGCTTTCTCTTTCATCTTTAAGCGCTTCGTTTCCAGTTCCTGCTGTAAAGCATCAACCGCATCATCATCATCATCATCATCATCATCATCATCATCATCATCATCATCATCATCATCATCATCATCATCATCATCATCATCATCATCTTAACGGTCACTGTCTTTTCCGCTGTCTTTCGGCTTATACAGAAAACAGTGAAGCAGGATCATTCATGATGCGGTCAACTCTCGAAGCGACGATAGCTGAAGACAAGATAAAACCTAATATTCACGAATCAGGAAACGCTTCCAAATGACGAAATCAATACATACTGTAAATAGGCCTACACGAAAGATTCGCGTATTTAATTCCATCCAACTGAGCTGTTGATGTATTGTAACTTGCGTTCACGTCTTCAGTCAATTTTACGCTGAGTCTGAGCCTCACAAGTGCGCTTAACGAGATGAATGACTATGACGACGACGATGATGATGATGACGACGATGATGATGATGATGATGATGATGATGATGATGATGATTGTGATGATGATGATGATGATGATTGTGATGATGATTGTTATGATGGTAGTGAGCAGTGACTTGTTGCTTACGTGATCTCGTTCTTCTTCTGCCATTTCCTCTTCGACCATCTTCTGACAATCGTCGTAGGACATAGCGACGATCGCAAGAATCAGATTGACGAGATAGAAGGACCCGAGGAAGATGACAACCACAAAGAACAGCATGTGATAAGGTCCATTCGCCCGAATAACCTGCACACACACACACACACACCAAGACAGTCCAGGCCAATCACAACAGGCAATAGGCTACAGCGCAATAGAAGATATATAGCGCAACTATTGACAACCTGTACTATTCAAATTGTGGCAGATGGATTCCTTGTCTTATAATATTCAACATTCTGCGCTTACTCCATTGTTGATGCTTCAGAATAAAAAAACTCGTTAGCTCTATATCCATGTGTTGTCTTTTCTTTTTATACAGGCTCTAAGCTACTGACAATGTGACTGCCAACATGACTCAACTATGACTGCCAATATTTCTGCGATATAGCTGGCAACATGATTGACAATATGATTGACAGAGACAGTAGTAGGCAGGGTTCTTACGAGACGATATAGGTTTTCCCATGCGTCCTGCGTCATCAAACGGAAGGCACAGAGCAGCGCCCAGGCGAAGTTGTCGAAGTTCGTAAAACCGTAATTAGGATTAGGACCGACGATGACGCATTCGTATCCATTGGGGCATTTCCTAATCGAATGCAACACACGCCACACAATAACAACAAACGCACGGACTTAACAGACGATAGTAACCAAAGCTCAGAGAAATATAATGCTTAAAGGCCTGCGTGTCACTAAGTTTGGTCCCATTTTGACTAAATTATTTTCCACTGCAGCATCAATTGCAGAACTCTAAGACGAAGTTTCACCTTCGATAGACAGAGACAGGAAACACAGGTATTGAGCAGTATTGAGAAGAGCAGAAGAGAGGAAAGCACATTAACGATATACATCTGAAATGATGGACGAAACAATCATTTCTACGTTAAAAGGGGAATTGCGAATAAATGACGACGCTATTTGTTTGAATCTACGATGACGATTTGATCTCAATGGCAGTTACCCTGCTTCTTCTGATTGACCGCATAACTTTGGAGCTCCGTTCTCAAAGAACCAATTACCTGAGAATGGAGACAACCACCTGTCTAGATTAAGCAGTCACGCCGACACCAGCTAAGATACGCCATCTGTGGTTTTAAAAATTCTTTAACTCACTGTGATATTTGGCTTAAAACTTACTATTAAGTATTAAATTGAAAGTTGTCTTATAATCGTGATCGACTGTGATTATATCTGGATATATAAGGTAATTTATAAACAGACTGGGAATTTAACGGTTAAGAAAAGGCTTCATTTAGTTAAATGTCAAAGATGACCGAACGGTTCGCATTGATTGATGCATTCGGAAACAGACGATTGAGTCTTTCTTTTACTCTCGTTGTTTAGATGCGTCGCTATGTCTGCTTTGGATGCGTTCAGTTTCCATTGAGGCGACGAAGAAGGCGTGATGACGCACTTCTGCCTAAGGGTTCCCTGGTAGATCTGAAGTCCGATCAGAGCGAAGATCGAAAGGACGAAAACGGTGAGGATGATGACGTCACGAAGACGTCGAACTGCTTCCAACAGAGCACCGATGATGGTCTTCAGACCTCAAGGTCAAACAAGCAAGGTCAAGCAAGGTCAAACGCAGAGTTTCATCTCAATTAACTCACAGCCAACTGAAAATTGTCTCCGAAATTCACCCAATGGCTTTCACAGCTTATCTCCAGATACAGTCGTGAAAGGTAGAAGTGAATTTCTAGGGAACTTATAGATTTTGCTGTTCTTTATTAAGCTAATTATTTAAGCGCTCTTGACCCTAGCCTCATATGACAATAGCTCTATACAAGTTAGCCCATAACTAAATAACTAACTATGTATACTCAAATATAGAATCAGTTGGTGCATTCTGTCGATGAATTTAAAGAGATTAAATACATTTTCAGTTCAGCTGTTAATTGCAGAGGCTGACGTTCATGTTCATTTTAAGCCTCACTTTAAGCCTAGAATCTTCGGTTGAAGTGAACTTAATGCGGCTGACCTGGGACGACGGCAACTGTCTTCAGCGCCCTCAGCACTCGAAAGGTCCTCAGAGCCGCCAAATTCCCCAAAGGAAAAGCCATCGTCACATAACTAACATCAACAGCACAATGGCAACCGTGTATAGGAGGCATCGGCCTTTGCTCAAGCATTTGCAAAGATAATCTAAAACGCACTACTATTAAAAGCAAACCCAGCACTTTTGCCCCTCTTTCTCTTTCTTCTTCTCTTACTTGTAGGGCGTTTGATTGACCGACTGCAAAATACCAAAATCCTAAAATAGTTTGCAGGCTGCGAATATTAGAGACCAACGCGTCACCGACGACTAATTTCTGTGCATTGTTGTTGAAAGAGAGAGTTCTGTTAAGGAGATGTCGGTATATGTGTTGTTCGTGATGTAATTCTGTTACTCTAAGCCTCAGTCCAAACAGTGTGTTAATCCACTGCGTATAGAGACTTCGTCGATGTAGTTGCTGTCGGCGGAATCTTTGTTTGTCTCAATTGCAGAGGTCAATTGCTTTCTCATCCACAGTTCCAGTCTCTCGAATACAGAGAGACCGACGATGCTCTCAGTCAATAATTCATCTGCGTTGCTTACAGTCAACAGATAGATGTGGATTTTAAAACACTAATTGTATATATTCATTCCGTTCGATGCATTTTACCAGCATTCATTTAACGCATCTGTGTATTCGACCAAACGAATGACGGCCGGGGTCACCGATCCAAGTACTAACCGGGCTCGATGCGTCTGAATTGTTCACAAACAGCGTCTGTGCTGCTGCTGCTGATTCTCGCAGCAGTTAGACGATGCCAGTGCTCTGTGTGGTAATTCTCGTTCGTGTCCTTAAATCACCATAAGTAGGCTTTAGAACTGACTCTGATGGATGCTTTGGTTTCCTCCTCTGTTTGATCAAACGGCGCTGGAGTGTAATATCAATCGTCTCTCTTCTGATGTGTTACAGAAGGGACCGAAGAGTTTGGGGAGACGCGTTTTCAATAGTGATTTTGTCCATTACTAAAGTCCTTAAGGGGCTCCGTTGTTTTCTGTGAAAATACAAATTCCTTAAAAGGGAGAATGGGAAATCAAAGTCTTCGTCTTATTTTGGATTAATATTCGCTACAGTTGAATCTTCCTATTGTCGCGCTCACAGGAATGTATAGAACCTGTGAGACGTTAAGCATAATTGGCATTGTCAGAGCAGAAGTATTCAGATGACATTAGACGGAGATGACTGTGGCTACTAATGGCTGACCTATTGTTAGATTCGTCTTTAAGTGTTATCAGGAGTATCGTAAACTAAACTCTTACATAAAAGCCCATCGATAGCGCCCACATATCCCACTCCACAGTTTTTCTGTAGCGCCTCAACCGCCAAACCCCTTATTTTGCCTTTGCATTACTAATTGTGCATACGCTGTGTGGAAATTCCATCCTTCATTCAGTTTTCTTTATTCCTGTTAACGATCGAATTTAAGCGCCAAATTAAGCGTCTGCTGATGTCTGATCAGTTGCATTTAGACTTACGCCAAAGTAACGACCACGAAATCCAACCAATTCCACGAATCTCTTAGGAACGTAAAGTCAGCGAGGATGAAGCCACGAGCCAAGATCTTCACGAGGCCTTCGATTGTGTAGACGACAGTGAAGATCTCCCTATACGCAACGGGCAGCAAACTCAAAAAGCCTTAGCACCTCCATAAGGCATCAACTTCTATGGCGACACAAAGTAGCGCACTAAATTCAGATAGAAAAAGAAGCAGAAACCCCAGATGACACCATAAACCCATGGGCTTCATGGTGGTATTTGATGGGAAGACCAGATGGGGGAGATTGCCACTTTCCCAGCTCCCCTTCCTCTTGCTACTTGAAGACCGGACAAATCAATAAGCAGTGACCATGGGAATTCCCTTTTCCCCACTCAAATACCACACTAGACACGCTGGCCTGCGATCCTCCATCCAAAATGATGGACTGAGAATTTGCGATTCGATTTCGATGAAAACAGTTCCAGATATTACTTATTTAGGTCAGCTTAAGACTTCACTAAATTCTGAATCTGTGGCGTTTCACTGTACTCAGGTTGCTTATTCACTCATCAGTTATGCGCTTAGAAGGGGTTTGTTGTACGTAAACCGTGTGCAGGTGTAATGTGTACAGTGTTGTACATGGACTGTATACTCGTAATCATTTATTGGAGATATTTTACACCACCACCCCAACACCCCCAAACATCCCCTAATCTGAGAGAAAGACCCCCTAATCACGATGCAGCTAAGATGGTATCGCTTGCCATAAGGGGAGAGAGGGAGGGAGGGACCCCCAGAATATATCAACATCCCCAAATTGATAGTCCTAGAAATAACCCTGTCACTGATTCGTCGATTCTATTTGGGGTTTGTCGTGACAGTGAATCATTCGTTCACTCTTGGTGGTCATCGTTCGAGTGACCGCTATTAATTCAGTGCTGATTACTCGGAGTGAGGCACTTCGGTGTTGCTGGCCATGAAGCCGCAGTTGACCATTATGACGATCATCACGAACAGACTGAACAGACTGCGATCGAAGCTGAGCAGGAAAACGTCGACAGAGATACATTCATCTGACCTCACTTAATTGTGCACTCCATCAGCACTGAACTCAGGCTGTCAAAAATCACCAGCACTCACGAGAAATAATCCAATTGATCACGAAGTCTTACGAAAACAATAATATCCATTTATCTGGGTCAATACGCTTTATGGTTTGCTATATTTTCCCTCCGTAATTAATGACCGATTCGTCAATCGCCCCATTCCAATCCTTTTCCCCATTTGTTGCGGATGGTTTCAACGCAAAATTAAGCAGTTTCTATTAAACTAGAAGAGCCAAGATAGCGCATGAAGCGGTAGATAAATTGACGAGCATTTAGTGAGCTGAGATAAGGATACGGATGAGTGAGGACGAGGATTGCAGCTCTTCTGATCGGATTGAATGGACTGAGAATGAACAAGGCGTCGTGAGCACTGAACCGGAAAATGCTTCTGTCCTCGAAACGACAACGAACGTCTGCAACAGGACGACCATTTCTAAATGCATTCGAAAGGAAAACCAGAGACGGAGAGGAAAGAGAGAGAGAGAGAGATAGTGAGGGGAGGGGAGAGGGAGAAATGGAGGAATCTTATTTAATGGACTGGTACACTGTATTTTAGTATGCAGATAAATTTTATAAGCAGAGTCGACAATGAATCATCAATGCTGACACTATCGTCTGCAATGCATTGAATGTAAAAATACAACTAAAAGCCTCTCTCAGTAGCTGTCGTCAGAATCAAAGACATGGTCACTGACTTTGTCGCTCAAGTCGAAATCTGTTATCAACCAACTTTAGACAATGATAAACAAAAGTAAACGTTGCTGGATTGATAACAATAATTAGGTTATCATTGATAAAGCCACGGCGCTATGCCTCCTAATGATAGGAAATACAAATGACGTCGGTACAATGAGGTATCTTCTAATGACAGCCGATGTATTGTATTGTCTGCTTACTTTGCTTGTGTCGTAGAATGCGTCGATGTCTTCGATTGGTTTTCCGAACAATTCCTTCGGAAATTCTCCGAATTTTTGCCCCAATTGTTTGCCGACCTCTAGCGATGAATTCGGTTTTCTCGATTCCTTCTCTTTGAGCGCCTCTTCTTCTTCCTCTTCTCCCTCCTCCTTCTCCGCCTCCTCCATCCTCTCCCCCTCCAGGATCTCTCTCTTCCGGCGTAGTTCCCTTCTCTTCTCCATTTCTTTTTCCTCTTCCATTCTTTTTTCGATTCTCGCCAGCGATTCTCTCGTAAACAGACGGAATGCATTGGCGGCGGCGTCTTCGCTTTCCTCGACCTCGGCTACCTTTGAATCTTGCATCGTCTTTACGTCGATTATACTGATTAATTAATCGGTTAATTAATCGTTAGATTATTCTAGTAATCTATTCGCCGAACGAAATTATCGAAGCCATTTTTGATTCGGAGGAGGAAGTCTTGGCGATGATCGCCAACAGCAGAAGTGCTCTTCGTCTGTGCATCTCGTGCTGTCGGTGCCAAGGCACCGCTGCCAATGGCAACCGCACTGAGTCAACGACCGCCTGCCTCCGCATCTGTATGCGCCGCCGATCGAGGTTGCCATGGAAACGCCCCGATGACGGATTCCGCGCACTTGTCTTTTGCAGTAAACTCTGGTTGTCACTGGCAACCAGACAAGTGGATGAGTGGATGAAATCACAAAGTCACAAACACGATGACTTCTCCGTTATTAGTCATCGTCGTCGTCATAATCAGCTTTATCATCATCGTCGTCTTCATCATCAGATTCTAGCAGGCGACGTAATCATTGTAGTCGTAATCACAATTTATATCCATTAGTTATTTTGTGTATTGGATTATTTTTAAATCTTAAGAGTTGGATAAATTTGAATTGAGTCAAAATATCTGTTCAAATTTATCAGTTTTTAGAGAACGTTTCCAGTTGGTTCTGACGATGAACATAGCTGCAGCTGATCCTGGCCTTGAACGCCGCATCGTTGAAGTCCAAGGCTCGAAGACGACGAATTCTGGCCTCGGTCGAGAGCGAGGACGAAGGCCAAGGCACAGCAAGGCCAACGGAATACCAGCAGCGCTTAACGAGCAACGAACAACGAGCAGTGCGATGCAAGTGCAGAAAGGGGACGACTTCCATTCACGCAGTGGATCTTTCGTTCTGAGAACAGACGCCGCCATCTGAATGAACGAAGCGAGACAGACCATGCACCGTACTTCCAAACTCCAGAGCACTTATTGCGGACATTTCGCAAGAGACTATAACGCCCGCCATCAATTATGCAGAAATGCTGAAGTTCTGGTCAAATGAAGCGTCTGTCTCCCAGGGCGGACAATATTCTGGGCGGTGACCAGGCGAGACGGGGCGGGGGAGGGCAAAGGGTAGACGAATGCTCATGGTCAATTGTCTAAATAGAAAATCAATGAAATCACTCTCCGACGACGACGACGGCGACTGCACTTAGAAGCGCTTTTGCTTCGGACAACTGACCTTTGAGTGAAAGCATCGATGCTCCTCCGAACTGTCAAAGAATCCATTGCAACAATTGCCTCACAGCGTTGCTTCGGTTCTCACTTAACGGCGCCCGACTGTAGACGACATCTTCTGCTTAATTTCCTTGGATTGTTGAGACTCCCATTCGGCGTTTAAGTCGCTGAAACCATTTTCTGATCAAAACTGGGTTTTAGTTTGGCGAGGACGAACAGAAGAAATTAATGATCAGAATTTTTGATCGCCTGATCTAGAATGCGCGAGAATTGCAGAATTTTAGTAAACATTTGAGAACTGTTGTCACAAACTCTCCAGGGAGATGTTAATCCATTGAAGTTGATTTCCTTCAAATATGGAACAGTGGTCCCACTGGCACCGCGCACGTGGCAATCGCCGGTGTGGGTGGGGTGAGGGAGAGGGGAGAGGGAGGGGTGAGTCCGGACAGCGGGTGGCAAACAGAATCAAGGACCAGGACATTCCAGCGAATAAAAAGAACAATGAGAAAGAGAGAGAGAGAGAGGGGGAGAGAGAGAGAGGAAGAGAGAGAGGGAGAGAGACCACCAAATGTCATTCCTCAGCGAAATTGGATTACTCGCGATTAGTATCAGACATATAGATGCAACAGAGAGACAGACAGACAGAGAGAGACAGAGAGACAGACTGACAGACAGACAGACTGACAGACTGACTGACAGACCAGGGTTATTTCTAGGATTGTCAATTGGGGGTCGGGAAAATTGGGGGGTGGGGTGTCGGTTTTTGGAAAAAGTCTGACAAGCAAAAAAAGTTATCAAATCTCCAAAAAACTAACAAGCAAAAAAAAGAAAAAGGTCATCCCAGGGCTCAGATTGAGGGTGGGTGTTGGGGGATGTCGGTCTCAAATTCGGTGGGTGTTGAGGGGTGTCAAAATATCCCTCGATTAGGGGTGTCGGTTTCAGATTGTGGGGTGGGGTGTTGGGGGGAGTGTTAGGGGGTGTAAAAATATCCTTGTGACACACTGACAGACGGACAGACAGACAGGCTGACTGACAGACGGACGGACAGACAGACAGACAGACAGACAGATGGACAGACAAACAAAGACCAACAGCCACTGACTGATCAGACGACTGAGTCCGAATAACCTTTTTGCCTTTTAATTCGTAGGTTTTAATTCCCTTTTGAAATCATTTACTATTTTCGTGCATCCTTATTTGGTTCTATGACTTGATTTTCCTACGAATGCTTAAGGGAAGCTGTCTCGCTAACTTCCAGGGCCCAGTTCCACGGTATTTCCACCAGACTGTAAATGCAAACGGAAAGAACCGCAGATAGAAAAAAATAGCCACATATTTAGGCCTATACATGATCAATATACAACAACTCGACCGGAACACGATCCTAAAGAACCCGATGAGATCACGTGACCTCTTTGACGAAAAAAATGTCGCACAATCCACTTAAGTGATTCCATAGGCGGCGCACTCCTATCGGCCCCGTCGGCCCAGGCCGGGGTACTTTTAAAAGTACCCCAGCCCGCCATAGGTCGGGCCGGGGTACTTTTTAGGAAGTAAGAACTGAAGAATTGTGATTCTTTTAATTGTTTGGTTAAATTCTCACTTCAATTAAAAGGCGGAAGAAGGCCCTGAGACGGAAGAGGCAGCTGCTGTCGCGGGAGGACGAATGCACTGCCCATTAAGGCTTCATAGTATAAAGATCAGATAAGATCAGGCAGGGGTCATATACACCTTTAACCCGAGGTGTCAAACGCTGCAGTAACGTACGTGTATCAGGTAACATTAGATTAAAAGACGGCGGAAGGCCCTTTGAAGGTTTTGACGAACCAAGTGGGGAGACGGTGGGCGAAAAGGCGAATGGCAACAGAGGGCACCAGGGAAGCAGTAGAGGGCGTTAGAGAGTTTCATCGAGAGATGGCAGTTGGATTTGGGTCTCGATCGAAACTGATCAGTTAGAGCTTCACCGTGTTTGCATAAATTGCGGAAGCAATCTCACGACTTCAGGGATTGATTCAATCGTTCAACAGACAACAGCGCTTCGCCATCGACACAATGGACAAGTTTGTTGTTAAACGTCGTAAACTGAATGTCTAAGACCCTGAACAAACTGTAAGTACTTCAGATACAACATCTGCGCAAATTATTCCATAGTGATGAGTGTAGGACTAGGACTATGCAATGCTGGGCACCAACTACTGTGAAAGTAGTTCAACTACTGTAATGAACTACTTGATAAAAATATAGTTGTAACTACTAGTTAACTACTTTTTCCACATAGTAGTTATTAACTAATTGGTAACTACTTCCTGAGTAGTTAACTACTTTGCAACTACTTTTGACCCTGCAACGCTCAAATAAAAATATCCATTGTTCAATGTCTTCATTTTTAAAACACCACACAAACACTGTCAACACGAACATCAATTCTATCAATATAAGCTGCTTCTGCAGCAGTTCTGCTTATGTAATTAATGTAATGAATGATTACTCAGTTATAGCAGTTCTCCTGATTGCAATCATTCAATAGTCTTAGACTTTTTTAGCCTGTCTCTTCACTCTTTTTACGTGGGTTCACGAAACAGCTTTTGACTAATTGGCTATTCATATTTAATGATATCTATGAGTTATTAAGAATTAATCTGTTAATTCTGTTAACTTTTATTACTATTATTAATTATATCTCCTCAGTAAACAACACGAACTTGTATTTTTGGTACTACTAAAAGTTGTGTAAGTATGAGACGGAAATCAGGAATAGAATATTATGTTACTGGTAGGTAAGTAAGTAAGCTTGTATGCACAAGGGCAACAAGGGCAGGCATGGGTTACATCGACGATGTGCCCGCTACACGACAGAGTCTCATCGAAGAGCTCACCGAGAAGCCTGGCGTCAGTATTGTTGGCAAAAGCGGGTTTAAGCGGCAAATAATGTTTTAACAAAAGTAGTTGACCACAGTAGTTAACTACTTTACTTGATAACTACTGCAGAAAGTAGTTAAACTACTTGTAGTTAACTACTTTTTCACACGTAGTTACTAACTACTCTGTAACTACTAAAGCGTAGTTAAACTACAAGTAGTTACCTACTTGTAGTTAACTACTGCCCGGCATTGGGACTATGCTACGTAAAACTATAATCGTATAAATCTCAAGCAAGTTGTAAAGCTGCTTACATTGTACTTCGTCATGCCAGTGTCATCTGCAACCGCCGAGCGGACTTTTAGCAGCATGCGTCGCCTGAAAGCATACTTAAGAACAACTTTGGGAAATGTTCGTCTAAATGCGGTTGCAGTCTTACATACGCACAAGGACTTGACTCGGCAACTAGATTTGATTAAAATAGCCGAAGACTTTGTAGCAAAAAGCGATCATCGGCGTTCAGTGTTTTGACATTTCTAGTAATACATTATTTAGTCAATATTATTCATTATCATTAGTTCAGTGCCACTGAATCACTGACATTGGCTTGCCCACCCCTAAATAGTAAATAATGCATTATGCATTATAATGTAGAAGGCTAATAATAACATTTTAACAATATTTTATTTTATTGAAATATTAATAACATTTTACTTAATTTTATTAATAACATTTTATTTTTGTTTACAATTACAGTACACATGGACTACTGCCTTCTTACAAATGTGATGACATAAAAGTGTTGCAGAATGCAAATGTTTAAAACCGTGCCAGTTCACCTTGTGAATAAACATCTTACAGTCCCAGTGGCGTGCAGAGTTGTGGGCATACGGGGCCTAATCGATAAAAACCTTCTTAAAACATTTCTTTTGTTATAAATCACATGTGAAAATGCATTTTGGCTATCTACTGTAAGTTAGTTAGTCACCTCGACCCTCAACGACCGCTGCCGTTATATAGTAAACGGGCCGGGGTACTTTTTATTGTCTTCCGCCGCCTCTGAGTGATTCCAAGTGCCTCAAATAATAGTATAAAGTATAGATCTAGAATTTAGCGTTATATATCAACTCGATTTCTTCGATGCTGATAATAATAATAATAATAATAATAATAATAATAATAATAATAATAATAATAATAATAATAATAATAATAATAATAATAATAATAATAATAATAATAGCCTAATAGTGATTCAAAGTGGCTTAGGAGGCTAAGTTATTCGGCGGCAATGGCTCGGCTTACCCTCCCCCGAGACTCCTATTCCGATATGCATCTATTTATTGATGTCCATGAGCGCAGCCACAAGAGTGGCAGCGGTCTGGATGCGATCTGGGTACCCTCTGAACAGGTCAACAGTTTTGGAGGAGATTCCTGCATAAGCATTTAGATCCTAGTGAATGCTCATGAAACTATTGGAACGCATTTTTATTACATTTGTTGCTAACGCACGTTAGGTCATTCACAAAGTGAAAAATCGTGTCACTGGCGAACAACTTGCCCAAGGTGGCTGTGCAGTGGCTAGAGTATCAGAATCGAACCCTCTACCCTCCGGTTGCGAGTCAAGAATCTTACCATTACTCCACCGCACCCCATATAGTTTTGCACTGGAGAGCCTTCCCTAGCGAATGCTCATGCAACTATAACTGATAACTCCTAGCGAATGTTCATGAAACTATAAACGCTTGCGTCTTCGTCGTCGTCAACTTCATCACCGTCGTATAGGGGTCGTCCATAAATGACGTAACGCGATTTTGGCACTTTTTTGACCCCACCTACGTAACGTGACGTAACAAGTCAGACCCCCTAAAATATGACGTAACAACGGGCCGACCCCTTTTCGTCTTCCGAAGTCTTGACAAGCAAAAAAGGTAATTCATCCTTCTATTTTTTCCCTCTCCAAATACCCTGACAAACAAAAAAAGGTCGTCACTTAAAAATTTTGCGTTACGTCACATTTACGGATCCCCTCGTCACACTTCGTAACAAATGTCTGGACTCCCCCCCTAGGCGCGTGACGTCATTTGTGGACGAGCCCTAATGATGCCCCATGAAAAGGCGCAGTGACATTAGGTCATCAGACGACCATAGTTCGCGCATAGAGTCCGTCACTGTCCAATAATGTTTGTGCCCTCTCTTGGCCACGATAATGGTCATTAGCTCCCCTAACGGGGTATGGGCCAAGCTGCAGCAAGGGGGACATATAGTACGTACGCAAAAGGGCATATTTTCAACCCCCTCCCTCCGTTTGCTAAGCCTGTGTAATCATTTTTATCCGTTTGCACAGCGTACGTAGGAAAAATCTAAATCCAACCCCTGCCTCAGTGCGTGCGTACTATACGAATGGACCCCAACCCAAAATTTGATGTTTCAAATCTTGAACTTCAAAGGAAATCTGCAGATCATACACTGTTCGGCAACCCCCCTCCCCCCACACTTAGATAAAATTTGTCCACGTTTCTGCAAGTCACACACACGGCCTGAATCGAGAGGTCTGAAACCATGCCTCTCTGCGGCTGCGCTAATGCACATTAAGCCAGACACCCGGGCCGTTAGTCAGACTAGGCCACTATGGTGTTTGGGGAGCCCATGGTTACACCTTAATTTCCATTTATTGTCATGATATTAGACCTCCACCTCAATAGATGCATTCTAAACACCAGCAGGGTCACCGAGAGGGGGCCCGGCGACCTGCAGATGTGGGGTCCTGTATTAATAGAAATATTTTTACACCCCACCATTTGAGATCGACACCCCCAATCTCAGCTATGAGATGACCTTTTATTTGCCTGTCAGACTTTTTGGGCGGGGACCCCAGAATTTACCCCCCCCCAATTGATAATCTTAGAAATAACACTATAACCCTGTGTATAACCTCCTGAAAAAGACTAACAAGCAAAAAAGTCATCATCAGTTTTTGACACTGGTTTGGGGTCTGTGACTGCCCTTCTGCACAGGGGTCCGGAATTTCTCTCTGTGGGCCTGAACACTTGTGTATTGGAAATATGAATACAACTGGGTTAGGACAGTCTGACCCAACTATTGTTGAAATATCAACCATTGGATGTGATACCTGCTCTTTAAAGTTTTATATCAGTAGTCAATTGTGCATGGAAATATTTGACTGAACTACATACAGTGTACTAGAGTACAAGTGATCCACAATTTTTAAAATATGAATAAACCAAACAAAATATAGGCCTATAAATAAAATGTATAGGTCTATCATGACTGCTTTCTTTTCCATCTGTGACAACATAACTTAAAACATGGCTATTCTGCACGAGTTATTTGTAACATTGTAATGTGTTCATGCAGTTTGACTGCATGAGTTGCCACATTAATCAGTACGTTAATAATAATAATAACACAACATCAAATGCCTCACGGCTGAATAAACTTATGATGTAGAACAAGAAGATAGAATCAACATAACATATTGATATCGAATATATTGACATTCAGTTTAAATACTTTAAGATCAGTTCATGAACTGATGGCATTATCCATGAAATAACAAATTAATACATCGTAGAGATAAATGCCATAATAGAATTCAATAAACAAATAATGCTGTTGATTTCAATTAGAGTGACAATCATATTATCCAGCCAATTCAGAATATAAAGAACCACACAATGTACTAGTGCAACTACATTTATCAAATATGCTAGAATTAATACATACATAAACATATGCAACTGTAGCTGCAACACAGATGATGCTGCGAGCCAGCCACCAAAACTAAACCTGTTAATCAGTTTTATTATAATCAGGATGAAGGTGGGATTTACCCAATGCTCTGTCCAGCTAAGAAAGTTTGCTCTTCCTCCCTGTGATGCTGGTCATCACAAAATTTACTTATCTAATCAAATATCATACATCAGGGTGCTTACAGACTTGACATTTTAAGATTCACTGAGTTTTCCAGTGTTTTCCAGACAATTTCTGAAACGTTTCCAGATGCATTAGTCGTCATAAACTGTGGGACATGAAAAATGCAATGCAACTGATTTGTTATTTTGAGCATGTAAATGCAAATGGCTCCAACCACGCCATATGCAGTGTCACCCAACCATTCTACTGCAAATGACTGGCTTAGGTGTAGTTGTTATTGCGATGTAGCAAATGCAATAACCCTCAGCTGTTAGCATGTTGTCAGTATGGCTCAAAACACACTTCACAAAAATTGCAGCTGTAAGCAGCATACTTTCTAGGAAGACATTACAGACATTAGACATGCTTGTAACAGAAACACTGATTAAGCCTACATTTAGCCTAGGCTACCTTAATGGTGACCCCTATTTACATTACATGCACTTTTATGTTTTTTTCTTCAACAGAATCAAACTTTAATCAATAAACATAGGCTGTGATTCCAAACAAAACCTCCAACAAACCACTGAAATTGCTTCATGCTGTGGCAGTTCCACGTAACACAGCCTAATTTCAACACGTGTTAAAAATTAGAAACAATTCACTCGTCATTTTGGTATGTGTTGCATTATAAACACTTCATTATGAGGGATAAACTGACTGCTCAGCGCGAATTCCCCGAGTTTTCCAAGACTTTTCCAGAATTGCCAAAATCCATGAGTTTCCCTGGTTGTCCAGGTCTGTAAGCACCCTGTACCTACTGTAATTTGAATCACAGCCATACAATGTAAAACATTGTTGTTAACGGTCACTAAATAATGATTGTCTTGAATAATTTTCTAATATTCACATCATACAGTCCATAAATAGAAGCAGCATTAAAGAATATAAGTCTTTTCTTCAAATCTTCACAGTCGGCCACTTGTGCTTCATCGAACTGAAGAATCACCATTTTCTAATTTCTAAAATATAAAATGATCAGATCAATATGATTTAAACCAAAAACATAAAAAATACATCGACCACTAATAAACATCCTCCAAACAAAAAGGTAGTATCACATACATATCTTAATTAACCTCTCGAAACCCAGTTATTATTATTATGCCAACAGGAATAAAAGAGATCCTGATGCCTGTACCATTATAGCAAATGTAACATATTGTAATTTAATTTCTAGACATTGAGCAAATGCCTTCAGTATTAATAAAAGCAGCTTGTTCTCAAGATGCTTTGGAAAAAAAACAAATGCCAGCGGTGTGACTTTTAGTACATGGGCAACAATAAGACTGTTTTAAGATTGGAGACATGACTGCATGTGCTAACCATCTTGTCACAAACATGGTGTATTCAAAATCATGCAATAAAATTGAGTTTTATAAATTGAACATATCAAAACACATTAATTACATGGATTTTTGTTGTACACATGGACAGGACAGAAGGCTCCTGCCTCTGACATTAACTGTTGGCATGTATGCAGATCCACAGCAGAATGGTTTCCACTCCTGGACTTGTATGTAGATTCATTCAAAGTAGACCACCAACTGACCACCAAAGTACCGGTAGACGTTGAAGCCAGTCCATTCCACAAAGGGCTCTCCTCTGCCAAGACGACCGAGTTGCTGCAGGTTGCCGCTTGTCATCAGCCATGTTTCAGCCTGGAAGAAGAGACCTTGCATGGTGCAGTCTGATCCTCGTCCAGTTGCTGAAAGCCGTTGCTTTTCTGGCAAAAACTCGCAACAAAAACAGCACAGTAGAGTCAAACCCATGTAGACATTGCATTATAAATATACATATATTTATAATTATTCATTTCTTTATAATTGCACATATGTATAAACATATATCAATCTAATGTCACTTTTAAAACCTCATATTACCAGTGGGGACCTTTTGGTGTCTCCTAATAACACCCAATAAATTTTAAATAACAGTATATACAGAAACAACCAAAAAAATTATTCAACAACACAGCAAATAACACAAAGGAATGACAGCCCTTTGCCGTCATCGCCAACAACAGAGCAAACAATGTCAATGAATGACAGCCTCCTTGCTGTCCTTCCTGGGCAAAACTTTGATGGGTCAACCAACCACCAAAGCAAACAACACCACTGAATGACAGCCTCCAAGCCGTCATTACTAGGCAAAACTATGATGGTTCAACCAACCATCAAAACAAACAGCACCAATGAATGACAGCCTCTTTGCTGTCATTGCCAACAACAGAGCAAACAGCACCAATGAATGACTGCCTCTTTGCTGTCATTCCTAGGCAAAAAATTTATGAGTCAACCGACCACCAAAGCAAACAACACCACTGAATGACAGCCTCCTGGCTGTCATTCCTTGGCAAAACTTTGATGGTTCAACCAACCATCAAAACAAACAGCACCAATGAATGACAGCCTCTTTGCTGTCATTGCCAACAACAGAGCAAACAATGCCAATGAATGACAGCCTCTTTGCTGTCATTCCTAGGCAAAACTTTGATGGGTCAACTGACCACCAAAGAAAACAACGCCACTGAATGACAGCCTCCAAGCCGTCATTACTAGGCAAAACTTTGATGGGTCAACCAACCATCAAAACAAACAGCACCAATGAATGACAGCCTCTTTGCTGTCATTGCCAGCAACAGAGCAAACAGCACCAATGAATGACTGCCTCTTTGCTGTCATTCCTAGGCAAAAATTTTATATGAGTCAACCGACCACCAAAGCAAACAACACCACTGAATGACAGCCTCCTGGCTGTCATTCCTTGGCAAAACTTTGATGGTTCAACCAACCATCAAAACAAACAGCACCAATGAATGACAGCCTCTTTGCTGTCATTGCCAACAACAGAGCAAACAATGCCAATGAATGACAGCCTCTTTGCTGTCATTCCTAGGCAAAACTTTGATGGGTCAACTGACCACCAAAGAAAACAACGCCACTGAATGACAGCCTCCAAGCCGTCATTACTAGGCAAAACTTTGATGGGTCAACCAACCATCAAAACAAACAGCACCAATGATTGACAGCCTCTTTGCTGCCATTGCCAACAACAGAGCAAACAATGCCAATGAATGACAGCCTCTTTGCTGTCATTCCTAGGCAAAACTTTGATGGCTCAACCAACCATCAAAACAAACAGCACCAATGAATGACAGCCTCCATGCCGTCATTACTAGGCAAAACTTTGATGGCTCAACCAACCATCAAAACAAACAGCACCAATGAATGACAGCCTCTTTGCTGTCATTGCCAACAACAGAGCACACAATGCCAATGAATGACAGCCCTTTGCCATCACTGCCAACAACCACAACAAAGCAAAGAGCACCAATGAATGACAGCCTCTTTGCTGTCATTGCCAACAACAGAGCAAACAATGCCAATGAGTGACAGCCTCTTTGCTGTCATTCCTAGGCAAAACTGTGATGGGTCAACCGACCACCAAAGCTAACAATGCCAATGAATGACAGCCTCTTGGCTGTCATTCCTAGGCAAAACTTTCAAAGGGTCAACGGACCACCAAAGCAAACAGCACCAATGAATGACAGCCTCTTTGCTGTCATTGCCAACAACAGTGCAAACAATGCCAAGGAATGGCAGCCTCCCTGCTGTCATTCCTAGTCAGACTTTGATGGTTCAACTGACCACAAAAGCAAAAACACCAAGGAATGACAGCTTCCTTGCCCTCATTCCTTGGCTCACCCTAGTAAAGCTACACAAACAAAAACAGACAACACTGGCACACAAACTTATACAGAACATTTACAAGAAAATTTCTGGCCATGGCTGAAGTCCAAAAATGTTATCCTGAAATGATACAATATTTATTAACATCAAATGCTAATATTCACAAGTTGCATTTCTAAAATGCTGCAATCTTTAAGAATTGCATCCATTGGCATAACCATTTGTATGTGAATTCAATACACAACATTAAAAATTTCGAGATGCAAATGTTGCTTTCTATAAGCTGACATAATTTCTTTCTCATCATCATAATTATTAAAAAAATGAAACTAAAGATGATATTCTTGCAGTGCCACAATGTATTACCTGAACAGAGCTCAATAGTCATCACCAGTCTATAAACTTCATTTGGTGGTTTCAAGTGATGTTTGATGGCTGGTAGACTGTTCCAGATGATTGGCAGACACATTCATGTCTTTGGTGCTGGTAGACTGTTCCAGATGATTGGCAGATTGGCAGATGATTGGCAGACACATTCATGTCTTTGGTGCTGTCAACAATAGCCTCTACATCTATATGGAATGTCTGTCTAAAGACTAATGTCAAATAAAGATGGAATCACAAAACATCACATCATTGCAATGTTATAATCAGTGCTCAAATTGTTGTACATAGTACAAATACATAGCTCTTGTACAGGACTGTTGACAATAGGACTGCTAACAATAGACTAGCATTCCTTTTCTGCTAGATTACCAGTTTAAAATCTTCACTATATATATGCAAGATTTGCAAAGAGCATTTTCTTCCTCCATTAGCAATAATTGCCAGAAATTCACATGCCATTCATAAAACTGCAGTTACTAGATAACCTGCTCTCATGCAGCATCTCTTGGGAATTAATTCAAATGTGCTGTTGATAAAATCACAAGACTGCCATGATCAATTATTCATATTCAGATATAATCTCTTTCAACAATCTTCTTATATAGCACTATTGTAGTTGGTAATTCATGATACTGCCATAATCAATACTTATAATCTCATACAGCATCCATTTAAAATGTGCCCATAATTGGGCAAGTGCCTAAAGACAAATACACAGAACTTATTTAATATTACAATGCACTCAACTCGAAAAACTCACCTATCAGAATGTTCCAAAATTTGTGCCATTGCCATAGTTAGCATTTCCATCACATTGAAGCAACTACAGGTATCTACATATTCTCTCACATAACCAATAGCATAGCAATAATAAATACTAGAATACTAACCTTTAACAAGTTTCCAGCATTTGTGCTATTGCCATAGTTAGCATTTCCATCACATTGCCATAATCTGCCTACTCTCACATGATCCATAGCATAGCAATAATAAATACTAGAATACTAACCTTTAACAAGTTTCCAGCATTTATGCTATTGCCGTAGTTGGCACTTCCATCACATTGCCATAATAATCTGCCTACTCTCACATAATCCATAGCATAGCAATAATAAATATTAGAATACTAACCTTTAACAAGTTTCCAGCATTTGTGCTATTGCCATAGTTGGCACTTCCATCACATTGCCATAATAATCTGCCTACTCTCACATAATCCATAGCATAGCAATAATAAATACTATAATACTAACCCTTAACAAGTTTCCAGCATTTGTGCTATTGCCATAGTTGGCACTTCCGTCACATTGCCATAATAATCTGCCTACTCTCACATAATCCATAGCACAGCAATAATAAATACTAGAATACTAACCTTTAACAAGTTTCCAGCATTTGTGCTATTGCCATAGTTGGCACTTCCATCACATTGCCATAATAATCTGCCTACTCTCATATAATCCATAGCATAGCAATAATAAATACTAGAATACTAACCTTTAACAAGTTTCCAGCATTTGTGCTATTGCCATAGTTGGCACTTCCATAACATTGCCATAATAATCTGCCTACTCTCACATAATGCATAGCATAGCAATAATAAATACTAGAATACTAACCTTTAACAAGTGTCCAGCATTTGTGCTATTGCCATAGTTGGCACTTCCATCACATTGCCATAATAATCTGCCTACTCTCACATAATCCATAGCACAGCAATAATAAATACCAGAATACTAACCTTTAACAAGTTTCCAGCATTTGTGCTATTGCCATAGTTGGCACTTCCATCACATTGCCAGAACTATATCTACCATACTTATTCTCACATAATCTATAGCAGAACTATAATAAAGGCAAAAAATCTCACTTTTCATAAGCTTCCTGCATTTGTGCTACTGCTAGTTAGCACTTCCATCAGATTGCCATAACTAGCATGCCATTCTAACATACTCTAACTAAAATCTTCCTACAAATGTGCTATTAATTGTATTAAAAAAATCTAGAGATCTCAATCACTATTAATTTATATTTGGATAGCAATTCTACCTATATTTCGCTATTGCTATAGCAATATTCACACAAAGCATTGTCATTGTATAATGTGCCATTTCTACCTAAAGAGCATATAAGTGAGCTCATCTGACTCAATAATTCTATTCTGATATCATATCTGCATTTAGAATCCTTCTACAGTTGCATTTATTTCAAGTCTCAATCCTAATCATATTTGTGCATATATCAAGACTATTACCCTCATAGATATACCATGTCATGTTACTGATAGGTAGATCCTATTCAAATTCTATCCCTTAAGGACCTTCCAATATTTGTACATAGCTCCTAATGCCTATTCTTGATTTGATATAGCATTGTCTAATGTGCTATCCTAATCTCAAGCTGGACGATATTCACAAGACCAACATAATCATTAGGCCTATTTTTTCTTTTATACAGTATCAATTTTCAACATTATATTCTGGTAAAGCATTTTATAAGTTGTTCCTATATTGGCCATTGCTGAAAAGTGCATTAATGACAATTATATTTATTGATATCCTTATTCTGCTACACCATTAAGATGGAATCTTCCTATGTTTATCAATAAGATGGAATCTTCCTATGTTTATGTTACTGCTTGAAAATGTATATCAGGAGACTGCCATGCAATGCATTCTTATTGCAATATGATGCAAATATAATTTGCTAATCACTCAGAACATAGTAGCAATCATAGCATTGCTCAAGGGTGTTCCATTGCTAAATTTAAGCAATTCATCTGCTCAGGACTGCCCTACTTCTAAATTGTCAGCAATTTGATATTTTAAAAGGAACTGACTAGATATGAAATTCAGTGCCAACTATCTTTCATGTGCAATTCCATAAAAATGAAAATTATTTAGACAAATTTGCAGACATGAATGCCAATACCTTCAAGATGATGCCTACTTAAGCATTTAAAAAGAATTTTAAAGGCCTATTTCACTGAATACATTAGGCATTGAGTGTCATTTTTGCAGCACTTTAAAGTGCACTTTGTAATTTGATTTATATTATAAGTGGGCAATTTTTAACACAGGAGAGATCCTAATAAGCCACTTGAAGCCCAGATTACTATTATTATAACTATTATTGTTAGTAGTATTGTTTCTACTCCTACAACTAGTACTATTACTACTACCATTACTGTTATTATTGTTAGTATTTTTACCGGTACGGTATCCACTTTTTAAGCGCATTTCATTCATTCATTCATTCAAAATTTTTAAGTGTAACTGTTATAATAATAATAACTGGGTTTTAAGAAGCTTAAAAGGTTCTCTCCTGTGCTAAAAATTTCATACATTAATGTGCCTTTTAGTTATGCCTTGCCATGTCCTGGTGCTATCATGGTGCTACAACATTTTTCAATAATAATAATAATAATAATAATAATATAATAATAATAATATCATCCTGAAGGTATCAGCATTGATAAACTACAAATTTGTAGAAAGGGTTGTCAAAATTGATTTTTGGCAGCATCACTGAATTCCATATGCAGTATTCCTTTAAAAAATAGTTCTAAATAATTAAGACCATTGTGTCAGTGTCCAAAAACATTTGCTCAAACTGAACAATGCTGCTATTCTTCCTAAATACCACAAATTGCAGTAAAATCACATCTTGAAGTAGCTCATTTCTTTAGTAATACATTCTAAAATCTTCTTTCTAAATGCTACTTCTGCTATGTGGCTGACTCTCAAAACTATCTCATAAACTGCTCCAATTTCTTAGCAACATTCGTTTCAATTAAATCTAATAAAGACCTTAAAGCTCAGATTCAACCATGGTCACTCTGCTAAGGGGCAGTCTCCTGATATTGTTCTATTTATATTGAATGATTCCTACTATTCTGTTGCATTACTTTTCTAATCCTAGTTTGAATACATGTCAGTATGCTAAAAAGCCTAAATCAATAGCATCCTGGTGATATTAAGCTCTACTAAAATAGCTGTCACTTAGCACTTGCATAAAACTATAATCCTAATTGCTAAATCAGATTCCTCAATTAGCATTTCTTAGATAGTTAAATAGCTAATGTCATTTAGCACTTGCATAAACTATTATCCAAACTGCTAAATCAGATTCCTGAATTAGCACTTACTAAGTTCAATAGCTTATGTCATTTAGCACTTGTGTTTAATGTCATTTAGCACTTGCTGCTATCCTAACTGCTAAATCAGATATCAGATTCCTCAAATAGCACTTCCTATACTCAACAGTAGCCAACTGATATGAAGCTCTATTTAAATTGTGCCATCTCTTGCACTAGCCTATGGTTGCTAATCCCAATTCAGCTATAAGCCTCTTAAAATTGCACAATCTAAATGCCACTTAGTTATTAGCAACATGATGACAATGCCTTGAATGAATAAAGCTTTTTAGTACTTTTCTTAGCATTGCTTCCTAAAGTTACTCATGCCAAATTACACCTTACCTGAATACTTGATATTTTAAAGTTAGCATGGATCACTTGACAACACAATTTATGTTGAAGATTTCTTTAAAATAACTTCCTTACCAATACTATAATAATTATAACAGTACTTAAGGTTCATTAATCTAACTCATATTAAGAAAAATAATTCTACATAACCTTAATACTTCATTAAAATTTCTGTAGACAAACGTATTAAGTACACAGCTCTAGTTGCCCGTCTACAGAGCCATCTCAGTCTCTGTAATATATTCCTACCTGAATACCAGAATCAGGACAATTTCCACAGAGTTCTTCAATGTCACATTATTTTGCAATATAATTTTCCTACATGTTAACTTACTTTCTGCAATAAATTCTTGCCTGAGTACAGAAATTCAGTTTCTACGAAATTTTTACCCAAATATTCATGCTTTTCCACTTATGCACCTTAGGCGTAATAATGTTGCAGTATTAATCAAAGTGTCTTGTATGTTGTGCTTGCCCCTTATGCAGAAGCAAACAATGTTGCAGTCTTCTTGATTAGTATCGTGTAACATCTGTCGAGCCAAGTGTGTTTGTGTGTGATTGCTGGCCTATGCAGAAGCAGTGGTTCTCACACAGGGCAGTCCCTACTGAACCACTTTAAACTTTGTTATATTATATTTTATATATATTATATTATAAGCCAGCTGCATAAGCCAGCAATGTGTTTGCCCCTTTGCAGAAGCAATGTGGTGTCTCAATTGAATATTTTTCAAAATATTCAGCAGTACATATTGACCAAAAAATTTGACTCAGGCAAGATCTTACATTTCATCAATTTCTGCAAATTTCTTACCTGAATATTCAGTAAAAATGCCTGTTGATTCCTTCAATATCACATTACTTAGACAATCATACAGGCTCATCTGGCTCCAGTTTATCTCAGTGAGATCTATATAATTCTGCTTCACATATATACTGTAGTGAAAATTAACATACTTTACCGCTATGCAGCGACCATTTCGTCTCTGCACATCTTACCACTACCCATCTACCATGTGCAGCCGGTTTCTGCGTTGCTTTGTTGCTGTTGTTATGACGATGATGTTTCTATCTTAGTGCTTTGGTGGTTCTCTTCTCTTCCCTTCGGATGTCGTCTCGGTGCTCCTCATCTCTCGATCGTCCGACACTTAATTCGAAAAATAAAAATAACCTTTCTAAACGTTTGCAAAAATATTGTCAAACAGATGCAAACACGAGTCACCCATGAACAGTCATCTTAAAAATCCAAGCTAAAGTAGCCGTAGAATTTTGCGCAGTTCCGATTCCCAACGCCAGAGGGCGAATAGGCTAAAGTCTGTTCGGCGAACAAACTAAAAATAAAGATTGAATTTCAAGAAATCTCAATAGTAAAAAACTGCTCAAAATTCTATCCAAGACCCTAAGCTCCAGAGTAAGGGCGCGACCATAATACCAACTCAAATTCCAAAATTTTAATTTTTTTAAAGTGCTTTAGCATGTCGACAAACATGTTCTCTGGAGTCGCCGAAATGTTCTTTTCTTAAAAATAATTTAGAAAATCAAGGCAGCAGCCCCCAACACCCAGAATCCCAACTGCCCAAAGCCATCGTGATCGCCAAATGGCGGGCAGAATCCGCTGAATTTCGATTAAATTCGTCGTAAAAATTTTCAAAATGCTTGTCCCCCTCGTCAGACTTGTTCCTAGATGTAATTTCAAAGGTTAAATTCGTACAACGTGATCGAAATTTTCGATGAATTTTATAAAATTCACATAAATTAACGCAAAAATTTCACATAGATGCTAACCTCTTCCAAGTGTAGACTAAAATAGTGCGTTTTAACATTGAGAGATACTTTTATATGACGCAAAGACCAAAGTACTACGTTATGCTGCGGCATGTATTCTTGGGCAAAAGTGGCAGACGACAGAATCACTAAAAAGCATTAGGCGAGAGAGATTCCTTTACAGAAAGCGCGAAACCGCATCACTGCTGCGGCATTCTAGGACTAAATTTAAATTAGTGCAAAAATGATGCAATAAGCGACTTATATGGCGCCTCCGTTTTCTGCTCAGGCGCGCCATGCTTTAGAGTAGCCTCAAGCCCTCAACAGTGGCGGAGCCAAGGGGATTTGGGGGATTAAAACCCCCTTGGCTGCAGTGGCGGCTCTAGGATTTTGCAAGTGGGGAGGCCGTTGGGGTGGCAACTTCTAATCATGGGGGGCCAACCATTTGTTGTTTAATGTATGTAGCATTAAGTATAGGGTCCCAACTGGGGGGCCAGGCATTCAATAGGGGGCACGGGCCCCCCTTGCCCCCCGGTGAAGCCGCCACTGCTTGGCTGCCAAAGCAAAATATTTGTAATGAGTTTCTGTGCATTTTTAATTTTTTGGTGCGATTTTGGGGTCAAAACCCCCTTGGCTATAGACTAGAGTATAGCCTAACGGTTTAAGAGGCGAAGCAGTGTTTATTCTAGACCATTTTTGGAAGATCCCCCCAGTTTGAAATTTCCCCCCAAAAATTTGTGACATTTTGGCAAGTAGTATGACCTCCCTAATGTCTGTTCCCCCAAAAAAATTTAAACTCCTCCCAATCCCAATGTCTAGGTGCCTAGAATAAACACTGGATGTGAAGAGCTTTTTTGCCTGTCAAGATTTTTTCAAAGTTGGTCATGATCAAAACCAAAAACCAACTCCTCTTCCTGAAATACTGGCTAAGCCACTGAGCCTCAAAAGCAATTTTATTACACTGCTTATATTATTGCACTTCTTATCCGCAATCCTGCAATAGAAAAGTCATAGATCAGAGCAGTGGCGGCTCCAGGATTTGGCAAGTGGAGGGCCGTTGGGGTGGCAACTTCTAATCATGGGGGCCAACCATTTGTTGCTATGTATGTAGGATTATGTATAGGGTTCCAACAGAGGGGCCAGGCATTCAATAGGGGCACGCCCCCCCCTGTGGAGCCGCCACTGGATCAGAAACATTATAAGTGTCATTATTAACAAAAGATTCTTTTGAAAAAGAAGTGAACAGTGAGCTTCTGTCAAAGTGTCAGTTGTTTAATCTTGACCTGCCAGAAAGGGGAACAAACACTTTCATATCCTATATGAGGAAGGTAGTCTTAATGCCAAGAAACACAACTTAGCACAAACCAGTGGCGGCTCCATATAGGGGGGCCCGGGGGGACGTGTCCCATATTGAATGCCTGGCCCTGCTAGAACCCTATACTCAGTGTTGGAGTTGTGAAATTTGAACTTGGGGGGTTGAGGACTGAAATTCAATGAATGACAGAAACTGCATGTATCCAACATGTGATTTTTGGGAGGGTTGCAAAGTTAGCTGGAGGGTTAAACCCCCCCAGCAACTCCAGCACTGCCTATACTTATTACTCATACCTCTCAACAAATGGTTGGTCCCCCATGCTTAGAAATTGCCAAATCCTGGAGCCGCCACTGGCACAAAACCAGCAGTTGCTGCACTACCTTGGAATTGTGTCAGCCGCTTGGTGCTGCCCCATATGAATTACTAATAGATCTATTGTACCTCTAGGCTTTGAGTTAAATTACAATAGAAGTAAGTAAGTAAGTAAACATTAAATTTATATAGCGCTGCCCAAAGCTTGGCGCAGCGCACCAGCTTATTCACGAGCGCTCAAAATAATAAAAAAATAATAGAAAAATTTGCTTTATTGAATCAACCTTGGCAAAACGAAAGGTCAAAACATAATATTGTCCAAATTCATTATCAATGCATATATAAACAGCTGCAGTTCCCTGTCTTACAGTCTTCCTAATCTAAGCAAAGCAAACACAATGTGTGTCAAAAGACCCTGCACAGAAAAATTCAAAATAAATAACCACATTACCAAATGTTTCCATGTCTTCATTTTTCCCATCCTGACACAAGTCATCAAACTTTTAGATAAATTTACTGCATGATCAATCAATACTTAATTAAACATATGCCTGATTCTGCTAGGATAATTGTGAACAATCACTATCTGTGCTCTACAACTACAAAAATGGGATGCCATCATTTGGAAAAATATATCTGAACATGTTGTTTTAAAATGTAATACTAGTTGAAATCAGGGTGATATTTGAGAGTCAAACCAGTGGGGGGGAGAGAGGCAGATTGTCAATTCCCCAGGTTCCCCTTGCCATCTAAAAGTTGACAATTCAGTCCACAGTGACCAGAAATGTTGCCCTCCCTGCAATTATCACAATAGTTTAAAGTACTCAAAGAATTGTGCCTTTTAAAATAACAGTTAGCATGCCTTTGAAAACATTACAACATTGATTTAATGATAGATGTCTACAGTTCTCTAATTATTAATCAGAAATCAAACAAGCCAATTAGAATATTACTTAAAAGTATTTGAAATATTGTCCAATTTTAAATACAAAATTACAAGATTCATTTGAAGCTCCTTAAAAATCCATAAGAAATCAAACAAAACAGAGACACACAACACAGGTTCTCAGGACTGTAACAGCAAATCAACAAAAGCATTGGTCAACATTCACTTAACTGTTTTGCAATAATATATCATATTAGAATTCATATCAACAATATTTTGATTACTTTAAAAAAACTTATATTTATAAAATGATTTTTAATTAAACACTGACAGGCCAGATGGAACAATGGAATCACAGACATGAATATAAATGGAAGTTATTCAGCAAAAAGTTTACAATAAAACAAATTTGACGCTGCAAAGAAAAAAAACACAGTCAGTAATTAACAAATAAAAACACAGACACTTAATACCTACTCAAATTCAAGCACTTATTTGCATTTTTGGCCAGTCACAACTTATTCTGTTCATCTTGAATTCACAAATCTTTGATGATGAGCATTACCATGGAGATTTTTGATTTCATTCTGTGTAATGGAGGCGTTAACACTGAAAAAAACCAGAAACCTTTCAATATAGATGAAATTCTGTGATATGTATGCAGCTCTGAAAATTGTTAAGATTGGTGCTTCAATTGTCCAATTTTTAGGCAGAAATTCCCTTAGAAATTGAGTAGAACTGTATCCTCGTAAACCCTTTATTAAACTCTTGCCTTCATTAAAAAACACCATTTTTATTCAACTCTTATGCAGTTACAAATAAATAGTGATGATTCTCTATCATATTTTATCTTAAATAATTCAATTTGGTGGTAGTATTTTGACAGAGTTTTGACAGCAACAATTTAGCTTGGATATTTGTGAGACATGGTGTATATCCAAAGTATGCTTTACAGTATTTTTCAGAAGTGAAAAATTACAATTCTGTATAAGTGATAAGTTAGAAATCATACTCCACTGTTAAACATAAGTCACGAATAGACAACTTCAACTTCAGGTTCAGGAATTCCATTGGCCAGGTGTGGTGTAAGTGATAGTTGTCAAGAGAATTTCGTTTCTGTTGCATTTCTCGCATGAAAATCTGCGGCAGTCATTCTAAGTGAAGCTTTTGCACTCACAGTGACCATCAACTGACTCCTGATCGTCAAGTTCTTTCTGTGATTGCTGAAATGTTTTCAATAAAGCTAGTTACATAATTATAAAATTATTTTCCACGAAACAACTAAAGATTTCCGATGGTAACTTTTAAAAAATGCCTCCTGGAGTTTGCAAATATTTATCTAGATACAAGATGATGATCCATGTTCAGTTTGGAAATATCATAGAAAGTAACACATACAATTATTCTTCAAACAAAAAGATTACAAATCTATAGTTTCAGAAATAATTAAACTTAGAATGGATGCAATAGAAAGCCTGTGACAGTAGTATCCCAATCCAAAAAACAGACTGACTAGCATCCATTTCAGGATTTCAAACAGGAATGAAGAAGCAGGCTGGATAACAACCCAGGTAATCCAATACAGTTTATAATCCACATCAATATTCCCAATGTTTATAATAAGTTCAAGGAAGTACAGTCCGTGGGTTTACTGGTCAAAAAAATGCCCAAAAAAATCAACAGCTGTGTATTTGTCATTGATGCAGACTCAAGGAGTTGCTAAGCAGATCACAAAACTGTTTGGCTATTTATAAAGAATGGATTAGACTATAATTAAATAGATATACCAAAAAGTTCACAACCTGTCTCCCAAAATTTCAGTACCTATGCAAAAATCCTGGAAAACCTGTATCTTCAGCAGCTTTCTCTAAGGATCTGACATGGACCACTGCCAAAGGCTTGCAAAGAAGAATACTTTCCCAACAGAGGAAATGCCATAAAAATACTAAAAATTGGGTAGGTTGAAAAGATTACAATATAAAGAAGAACTACATAAGAGAATTCAGCCAAATCAAATCATGTTCCAAAGATGAAAACAAAGGAAACTCCATCTATTTGAATATATATGCAGAATGAAAGAGGGCAGAAAGGTAAAGGCTCTAATGGTTGGAATAATGGAGTGTGTCAATAAAAAAGGAAGACCATACTAAGAAAGGTAATGATATTGAAGAATGGATCTGAGTCACAGAGCAATAAACGGGAAAGAGAGAATGGCAGCAAACTGCAGAGATGGCATTATACACCAACGGGTGTTGAGCCCACAGTTAATGATGATGATGATGATGATGATGATGATGATGATGATGATGATGATGATGAAATGGTGAACTTAGGACATTAATGAATCACAGATAGAAGCAGTCATGATGTTATCAGACCCTAAGTTGATTTTGCTGTTGAGGCTTTAACAATTTATTCCAAGACACACATTGCTTCTGACCTAAGATCCTGTTGATCAAGGCTTTCTTTGCTTCCGATAAGGCAGAGAAATGCTGCTTCATAATATCTTCCCAACAGTTGGCAGCAGATCCACTTACGAGCAGACGACACTGACCTATCCATGAAAACAATCACAAGGCAACAAATAACTCATTATCTCAAATTCAATGGCAAACAACAATGATAATAATAATATGACGATGATTATGATGGTCCAAAATGAGGCTAAATCTTTTACCTAAAAAGGTTTCAGCTTAAAATCGTGAAACCTAATCTGAAAAAAGCAATTGATTAAACCTGGTCCACTCAATTGGGTAATGTTTCAGGTTGTTGATTCATGAACGCAATGCAACTCTGAACTCCAGAAGGTGAATTAATTTTCAAGTCGTAGTTATGCATTCCAGAATCACATGCATTTGCTTCCATAGTCATAGTAGCAGGTGTTGAAGAATTCTTTATAAGCTCCTATAAAACAGAACAACAATAACGATAAGAATCATAACATAATTGCACCTCGATCAATGTTCATCACAAGTAATAATTGTTATATGATCCTTATCCCATTTCAATTTCAATTATATTACTTTCAATGTAATTTGTGTAAGTTTTTGTGTAACAACCAATCAACTGAATACTCCACTTTGTGAAAACATAGAAGCACTTGTGTCTCTTCTCACTTTCAACTTCCAACCAGACTGACCAGTTAATGATCTCGAATGCAATTGATCATCATTCATGTCCAGTCAATCAAGTAATCACTCCCAGTTATGGGTAATTGCAACCTGTAGATCTAATTAATTGGAACTGCATTTTGTAATTTTTGCAGTTTATTATTATTATAAGATCAGCAAAATAACAGCAATACATAACTATATAAGTTCAGCATCAAAATACTAAATAAACTATTAAGGCAAAAGACTTAACTAACTAACTTATACTAACTAAAAAAGGCAAAAATTAAAACTAGGAAAACTAGTAAATAATTAATAGCAGAAAACAGGTTTTTATATAAGTAAATAGATAAGTATAAATAGCAACTGAGAGTGCTTAGCTGATCAGAGGACAAATTATAAAAAGTGAGGGATAATTTTATAACCTAAGGGATAAAATTAAGGGTGACTCCAACTAATCTATCTATCCTATCGTTGAAAATAAATCCTGCATCGCTTAATGATCTTTTAAACAGCAGATATTATAGCTGGTATAATATGATGCTGCCAAAGCAGCTGGTATAAACAGGGAAAGTTCGAGTTATGATTGTTGGCAATTTAATACCACCGGCCTTACTCATTCTTTGATTATATATGTACATAAATTAACCCGCATCAAGTAGAATATTTAATACTTTTAAAAATTCGCTGCAATTAGTAGAAGAAATTAGAAAACAAACTCCAGAAGCAAAATTCGATTACCGGAAGTCATTACAGAGGCAATGTACCGTATTGTCTAAAACAAGTAAGTTAGTGTGCTAAATAGGCAACTAATTAAGTAAGTAAGTAAAATCTCGTAAATTTCTATAGCGCCTTGTTGGGCAGCACAACATTAGCTGCTTATTTTTAGGCGCTCAGCCTTTTTAAAACTAGCTATGGGAAAATTACACATGCCGGTAATTAGAGTTAGTAACATCATTTAAAGTAATTGATTATAATTAGAATTAGACAACTATAGTTAATTAATTGCCTAATTAATTAATTGGAATTGCAATTGCTCATCACTGATCAGTGATCAGCCTTTGGCCCAAAAAGCCTTTATATTCTTTCTCCCACTCTCTCTTGGACTCTCCCCTGTCTGACATTTCCGGTCATCAGCGGAAGTCTGATTTCTCGCATAAAGCAGAGGTCATTGCACTACCCCTGTCTGACTGGCCTATTGCAGATTAAAGTGATTTAAGAAATATGATGTCATAGCTGTGTGTACGCTTTTAGGAAAATGGCATCTGTATGTAAATCTTTGTCATCGGTCAGCAACTGAGGACACAGCAGCTCAGTCTTTGCAATGACCTCTGCTTTATGCGAGAAATCAGACTTCCGCTGATGACCGGAAATGCCTAGGCGCCTTTGTTTTGACGGCATCCGGTTCCCGTCTTCATCCGATTAACAACTCCCCAAATAATCCAGGACAAATTAAATTACAATCAGGACTTCGATGATTCTCTGTGTCTGGCATTTTGCATTAACCTTCGTTTTACACAATATCTTTATATATGCACTGTATTTAGGAATATTCACAGGGTCTACGCAATGTACGCTGTGCACTGGATTTGCGTTTGTAGACAGGTGGTCAACCGTCTGCCATGTTAGTCTAATAGACGTTGAGTTTCCACCAGATCGACAGGCTTTTCAATGAGAACTCCCGTAGGTGTTGAGGTGGAGGCGTGGTCTGAGGAATAGGGGACATTTTGGAATTCCTCCTTGCATGAGAACTGTTTCTTCTATGAAAGCGGTTTCGGCGTTTGGTGAAACTTGCTTCGACGAAGATCGAATTTCGTCGACGACTGATTGAAATCCTTTTAGAGGCAAAAAAGGCGTTGAATTGAAGCGTTTATGTAGCGCCTTTACATCTCGTCGCGTTCCATCGCAGTAATTGTCAGACGCCGGACAGGAGCGACTCCACTCGTCCGTCCCTCTGTCCGTCTCTTCGTATCTGTGCGTTTCGGTGTCTGTCTCTGCTGAACGGTTTTCAATCAGAAGCCTGAGCGTTTAAATCGTTTAGAAAGAGGATCTGCGGCTTTCCTCCTCCTCCTCCTCCTCCTCCTCCTTCTCTTCCTTCTCTTCCTCCTTTTCTCTTATCGTCCACACACTTCCTTCGATCGGTCCTTTCAAATTAGAGGCGATTCAGTTTCTCTTTTGACGTCGACCGATTCGAAAGGAGGAGGAGGAGGAGGAGGAGGAGGAGGAGGAGGAGGAAGAGGGGAGGAGGAGGAAGAGGAGGAATCGAATTTCTTTGCTGCTCAATTTCGGTCAGAAGTTAAGGACTCACATTCGCTGAATAGAAGAACTGCTCTTCACTGTAGTCTCATTCATACATTGATCTTTTCAATTCGTCGATTATTCTGCATTTTCTTCGACGCCTTTTCTAGTATTGCTTCAACAGTATTTCAAGCCGACTGTTTTCATAATATTTTATACCAATTATTTTCCAAAGATACTATAACGGCGGTTTAACGTTTTACAGAGGGCAGATCGACTCTTTAGTCAAAAGTCGAAGTGCGCAACGGTCACAATTGGCAAAGTATTTTCATTACAAAAACGTTATTTCATTGCCCTTTAGATAAATATTTCTGAGGATTGCAATTTTCATGAAATTCTAGATCGCCTGGTTTTCAGTCGCCAGTCTTTTAACCCCTTAACTGGGGATCCCGGATATATCCATCCATTTTACATTGACTTACAGTTAAATACACGGTTAAGGGGTTAATGTAGACTTCCGTTTAGTTTAAATTCCAGCGACAGAACTTTTCAGTCGTCTGTCGTCGATCGTAAGCTTCGTGGAAGTCGTCAGTTGTTCGCATGCGCTGCATGGGCGTAGCCAGAAATATGTTATATATATAGTATTATATATATATATACATATACTGATTTTGGGGGTATATATTCCGATATACTTTTCCCCGTCGCTACGCCTCTGATGGGCTGCCACCAAATGCATCGGCGATTGTGCGTGTGAAGAGAGGCGCCAAATGCTAAGCCTTGACTAAGGAGGCATCGCAGACGCTGCTGTGTTCCGCGTTGAGTTATGTCCTATGCTGCTGCAGCGCTCGTTGCTCTTGCGTTCGACTCTCTTACAATCGTCTGAGCAATGAGAGAGAGAGAGAGAGAGAGAGAGAGAGAGAGAGAGAGACTCTATGAACAGCAGAGTATGATGATTTGGCGCCGATAGAAACACTCGTCGTGGATAGCAGAATTATGAACAAATACTCGAACAGGAAGACTTTCGGTCGTCGCATCGTTCTTAGATTCGTTTCTTCGCTCTTCTCAATTGGGGTGAGAGAAAATACAAAACAGGACTGTGTGATCTCTCTCTCTCTCTCTCTCTCTCTCTCTCTCTCTCTCTCTCTCTCTCTCTCTCTCTTCTCTGCTCTTTAGGCGATGATTCATTTCCTATCTTAGCTGAAATTAATTATATTCCAGGACAATCTATATAGGCTAGTGCTGTAACATAGTTAAATACCAAAATTGCACTGCATTATTTAGAATTCTTTGTACTTAAATGTGTGACATGAAATCGGGATTCTTATTTTGTGCTTTTTATGTCATTTTAAAATGCTATTTATTAAACATTTCGGTGTAATCATCTCAACGTGTAGCTATTGAGACTTAATCAATATAGTTTAGCCCAATTGAGCCAAAACGAGAAATTAACAAACATCCGGTAAAATTTGGTGAAAAGTTTTTACAGTAAAAACTAAAAATCGGAAATCGACAAAAACTAAAGTCTGTGGGGTTTGGGGTAATTATCGTTGGGGGTGAAGACCCTCATAAAACGAGGAATGTTTAACGATGCTTGGGAGACAGTTCCGGGTCCAAGTGTTTGCGCCGTCGTCCGTTTTCGTTGTACATTTGCTGTCTGACGAGAAGAAGAAAGCGATTCGCTGCATGGATGGATGGATGGATGGATGGATGGATGGATGGATGGATGGATGGATGGATGGATGGATGGATGGATGGATGGATGGATGGATGGATGGATGGATGGATGGATGGATGGATGGATGGATGGATGGAGAAAACGCGAGGAAATTTCTTCGTTAAGTGGGAACAATATTTCGTTTCCCGATCGGCAGTTTCTTGGGCAATTTGTCTCTGTCTTTGAGGTTTCATGGCTAATGGTTGGTATTAGCACAACGGAGCTCATCGTTCGAATGATAAAGGTTAATCATCAAAACATCAACGACTTCCATCATCGGGCTCTTCACACACAGACACACACACACACACACACACACACAATATCTCGGTTTGTGCATGCTTTAGTCAATACCCACTTGCCGTCATGCCTGGTTGTCATGCCTGTTTATTTATGAGTCGCTATGCGAGTTACTGAAGAGGGGCTTTGTGTCTGAATGGATTGATGCATTAGTCGCATTAGTGCTTGTAATCTGGTCGGATGCATCACGTGACTATATGGAGCGCTTATCGGATTATCTGTACGTTAGAGCGTCGATTGCTGTTCCGTGGTTTCCATTCTGTCACCGCTTAATGCAGAACTCCATTGACAGCATTGACAGTGAGGAGTTCCACTCAACACTCGATATTTGCTGGGAAAACGGAAACATGACGACATGAAAGACGAACGATTCACGTCGATAAATGCTATTTCTAGCCATCTGTTTATTACTGCATGTCACATGGCACATGATGTATTAGTAGTAATAATAATAACAATGGAAACAATAGCAATAGCAACAGTGGCTTGGTTTTAAGTGATTTATTTGACTCTCTCGTGTATTAAACGGTACTGAATCAATCGATCTTTTTCCGACTGGAGTAAGCACATTATGTGGCTGCTTTCACCTGAGTAGGCTACTGCCTGCATCCCCACTCAGCAGCATCTGGAGTTAAGAACGCTTTAAAATGATTTGTCCCATTATGAATATGCAGTTTTATTTTGACCTTCTATTTCATGTCTAATCCACTCGAAGTGATTCAGCGAGTACGTTTTTTTAGAACAAACCGTGCATCTGAGAAGTGGAAAAGATGGAGAATCTCACAGACGGTTCTCTTCCATCGCCCTGGAAGAACAGGTCGTCGTCGTCGTCGTCGTCGTATGATGGTCGTTTGGATTGGCCTTTCCTGTCCCTGGCCGTCATTCCAGTCTGGATGTTGTGTGGAAATGGCCTTGTCCTTCTCACTGTCCTCTGCAATCGCCGTCTGCGTAACCTTAGCAACCGAGTGATAGCCAGTCTCGCGTTCACCGACCTTCTCCTATCGATACTCGTTGTACCGTTTGGTATCTATCAACTGGTAAGAGATAAGGGATATATATATATGCTGCTGATAATAGATAAGAAATCTATATCAATTGATAGGGGATTAGAGATAGAATTTGGTGCGTCCTATAGTGAGCTGCTTAGCTGGATAAAATTTCGAAGGACTCTTATTCGATTTAATGTCATGCGAAAACCAAAGGGATGACTGAAGATTATGATAACGGAAGCAATGGCAGTGGATGTGACCGATGACCATGATGATGATGATGATGATGATGATGATGATGATGATGGTAAATGATCAAATGATTTGGGTTAGCAGACATAAGAGTGGTCCTGCAGCAGACACCTCTGATCCCCTTCTGCTTCCACTTGCTTCGATATTTCTTCCAACAGAAATTCCAAGCGGTTCGTTTGAAAATCATAAGCGATAGTTTCGTCTCAAATTCTTCGGCATTTGGAAAGGATGTGAAGAGCAGCGTCTGAGATGACGACCGCAGCTGAGGAGTGGACATCCATCTATAATTACACAATGGCCTCTGGATGAAGATGGAGGCGAAGATGACGCCTCTGTTGACACTCTATAGAGCGGTTTCACTCCAACCATTCTCTACGGGAAATCTGTCAAGTAGACTGAAATACAAATGCTGGGAACTTTCGTCAAATTACACTTCGAAGAGTTGAAAGAGAGAGGAATTCACAGTCATTCTCAGTCGATGCTCTCCATTGTCGCTCATAAGACGAGTACAAGTAAATTACACAGTTCGAAACTTCAACATCTGATCATTCTTCAGAATTGTTGTATACCATCTAACTCTCTCTCTGTCTCTGTCTCTGTCTGTCTGTCTGTCTGTCTGTCTGTCTCTCTCTCCTGTATTTGCGCTTGTCTTGGATTCCTGTCACATAAGTATTCAATACATTGTCTGCGTTCTCTCTTTTCCTCTAACAGTCGTTGAGCACGAATTATTTGACTGCTGGTAATTCGAGTCATGGCGGTGATCCTCTAAATGCGCTACATAAACTCTCTTTTAAAGACACGTCGTTTCCCCCAATGGACGATCTCCCACTGGACCTGCCCTTCTCCCGTCTCCATCTTCTTCCTCTTCCTCTTCCTCCTCCTCCTCCTCCTCCTTTTGGTAATTCCGTCGTTCCTTCGGGGCAAATCGATTTCTAGTGACGACCAATTGATCTGTGGCATTTGGCAGCAATTGAGAACGCGTTCAGTCTTTCATTCGTATCGATTGCATTTGCTGTTAAAGCAAAGACTTTGCTTAGATGATCACCTGTCGGCTCTTTGCCATTTACCTTTAAGAGATTTCTGAACGAATGCGCTTACGACAGGCTTCATTGATGTTAGCAGCACAGCACGTGACACGCATTGTAAATTAGCAACGGCCGCTATATATGAGATGCAGACATCATTCTATTGGCACTGCTGCTGCTGCTGCTGCTGTTTTGTTGGAAGTGTTGTCTAAGATTCTTTGGCATTGAAGCGCTGACTGACGACGCATGACTGATCGTTTGCTTTCCTGGATTTCTGTCAGAATTTTCAAACAGGTTGTTTTAAAAAAGAATCCGATGCAAAGCTTTCTCCTCTGGCGACGAAGCGAATAATTCAACGGACAATGGAACTCACCACAGAAGAAGAAACTCCTTTCATAGAAAAAGTACAACACTTCGATGAGATTAAACTCAGCGCGACAGAGTCACTTCTAACTGTGGAGTGCAACAAAGACCATTCACATTGAATGACCTTGTCTCAGCAATATACTAGTGGACACTATCCCACTGATCCAAATAAAATCCAGTTTTATAAATATTATTAGAACTGCTATTTCATTGCATTTAATCAATGACTATAGGTTAGCGTTTATCTGCTATTTGTCCGATCGAAAACATTTCAATCAAAGGCCGTTTCAATCGTCGTTCGGATGTTTAACTTTTAATTCGTGGAAATCTTTCCAGGTGCACGGTGAATGGATCCTCGGCTTCTATTTCTGTCTCTTCTGGACCGGAAGTGACGTCATCCTATCGACGACGTCCATCATGCACCTGTGTGCCATCGCCATCTACCGTTTCCACGGCATCGCCTACCCCCTGCACCTGCGCAGCGCCCCCCTCAGGGTCCGCGTGGCCGCCCTGGTGGTGCCCGCCTGGACCATCGCTGTCGCTCTGTCGGTGCCCTTCGTCGTACAGGGCGTCCTTGATCGATCGAACGTCCTTGAGGTCCTTGACCTTGACCTTGAGGATAGCGGAGGTCAGAGTAGGATGCAGTGCGGATTCTTCAACCGGACGTTTGCCGTTTACTCTTCTTTGGTCTCGTTCTTTCTTCCGCTCGCCGTCATGATATTCGCCGACTTCCGGTCGATCCAGATACTGAGAACAAACATCAAACTTCCGGTGAGCGAAAACAAGAACGGCCGCGTCGACGATGACGCTGAATCGATTCACTGTGACGTCATGTTCGACGCCATTTTCACCGTGACGTCACAAACGACGCTGCTTACGTCGCTCGCCGCTAATGTGAGAGAAGCGTCTTCCCACGTGACGAATACGTCATTCCAGCGCGGTTTCCTAGCAGCCAAAGGCGCTCACTTGGAAACGACTCGACGCGGAGCTATGGCCGCTAGGAGGCGCGCCAGATCAAAGTCAATGGTCTACCTGAACATGTTGGCGTCAGGTGGATCGGCGAAGGTGAACGGAAGAGAGAGGAGGGCGGAGAAGACGCTGCTTTGGGTGTTCGCTGCCTTCGTTGCCCTCTGGCTGCCCTTCTTCTGCATCAATCTGACGTTTGGTGTTTGCGGTGACGGATGTCACATACCTGGGCAGGTGTTCCAGGTGTTCTCTTGGCTCGGTTACCTGTCGTCGGGAGTCAATCCGTGCATCTATACTCTGTTGAATCGAGACTTCAGAGTCGCTTTTAGAAACCTCGTCACCTGTCAAAGGAGAAAACCTCAGATTGGAAACAACGCAATGTACGGCGATGCATCCGCCATCAATCGACACAACACGCAGCACTAGAGAGAGAGAGAGAGAGAGAGAGAGAGAGAGAGAGAGAGAGAGAGAGAGAACTTAGCTGTTTAGCGCGGGCGGATGTGGAATTCATTTAGAGAGGTGAGGAGTGGTTGTCATGCATGTCAAGCGCCGTTGTGACCGTCCACTGTCATGTCATGAAAACTGTCCTTGGCATTCGGTCGTCATTAACCGTGTCGTCGTCACAAGAGATCGGAAGTTCTAAACTGAACTCCAACGAGGATTTCGTCAAAGAATCTCACCACAAATTATGCACTAAAACAGCCAACGACGCCATTCTGTCTCTGTCTCTGTCTGTCCCTCTGTCTCTCCCTGTCTCTGTCTCTCTCTGTCTCGTTCGAACGACCTGCTTCTTCAGTTAATAAAGGTGACCAAAGAACGACTGAAGGACAAAGACTTAAAGTCTTAAACACTAAATCAATCGCTTAAAGAGGACTTCTTTTCGACGCAATGATTGAAGTCACTTCCTTTTTAATCATCAATAAGCCAATCAATCAATCAATTAATCAATCAATCAATTATTCAGTCAATCAAGTCTTTTGACTGGCTGTCCATCTGTGTCTTTGTCAGTCGTTCAGTTAGACAATGTCATCATAAGCATAAGCATTTGGAGTTAGACAGAGCATGTGAGTTCACAGTGGCGACAATAAACCCGATGGAAAAGTCGCGCGCTGAACAGCAACTCGGCTGTTTTACGAATAAACATTCATTTTAATCAGAAAAATTACTGAAAAAATAAAGTTGACAAAGAATACAACAGCTGAGTTTTCCGAATCCTTTCGGAGAGATTTACTTCTGTGACCGCCGCCGTTAAAGAAATGACTCTGACGTCAGACTCATCGAAGCAATGATGAGAACTGACGCTTGATCCTTGATTCCTTCGGACATTGTCTGTTCGAAGAAGACACCATTAGACTGCGTCTCCGTAGTCACAGATGAACGTTTCCACATAATAATAATAATAATAATAATAATAATGATAATGATAATGATAATAATGATAATGATAATGATAATGATGATGATGATGATGATGATGATAATAATAATAATAATAATAATAATAATAATAATAATAATAATAATAATAATAATAATAATAATAATAATAGGAATACAGTTGCTAAGGTTTCACTAAAGTTTCAAACAGAATAAAGTATCTCTCTCCCGTCACTTGTAGCGTCAGTGACAAAGTGCGTCAGAAAAGTTCAGACTCATCTTTTCCATTCAAAGTAGAAACTGCTTGTACACCGCTTTATTCGACAGATGGTGACTGGATTTAGATCGGCTTCAACACGAGAAGGAGGAGAAGGAGGAAGAGGAGAAGAAGAAGAAGGAAGAGGAGGAGGAGGAGGAGGAGGAGGAGGAGGAGGAGGAGTAAGAGGAAGAAGAAGACCAATTCTAACCTCTGGCGATGAGATATTAGAGGTCATCTGATTGTTGCATTCAAAGGCAATTCCTATAAATGGCCCTAAACAGGAGAGACTGCAAACAAGGCGAACAGTCATTGGCAATAAGCCAACGTCAAATAATTTAGCAATCAAATCACATTGTCTAAATAGACGGTCTTCTTGGCCAAAGCCTTCTTCCAGATGCTCATGCAAATACCAAAGGCTTTCATACGAAGGAATAATCATACAGATATATATATATATATATATATATATATATATATATCTCTCACACACACACACACACATTTGACTTGTAAGTGAAATTGTTTTTCAAAGAAGCGCTCAGCAGATTTACCTGAAATATACAAGTTTCCTAACTTATTTCGATAGATTTGTGATCAAATGTCTTAAGCATATCTATTGATAGCGCAGGTTGCTCTCTGCTATAAAATGTCTTCCACGGTTCGATTCGAAGAGACTAGAATGTCAACGAAGAAGCTGATAGAGAATCGTCTGCAATGAATCAAAATGTTTTTATCGAAATAAGAGTTGATTCAAGTATTTAATTTTAAATTTCTAATAAGAGTTTAACCCCTTAACCGTGTATTTAACTGTAACTCAATGTAAAATGAACGGATATATCCGGGATCCCCAGTTAAGGGGTTAAAATGCTTCAGAGGACAACTACTGAAGTGCATTTGAGAGAGAGAGAGAGAGAGAGAGAGAGAGAGAGAGAGAGAGAGAGAGAGAGAATTCGGCATCTTATGCTTAATCTCATTTGACCTAAAGAACGCCTGAGATTCGCTTGAAACCCGAGAAGTTGGTCGCCTTTAGGCGATCGTATTTGGATTAAAACATTTGCGGCTAATGCATATTTATTTTGATCGGTGTATCCAATCCCATTTTGCAACAAAAGCCCCCCCCACTCAGCGACTGCCAGCGCCATTTGCATACCGTAGAGTGTTAGACGAAATTCAACGCGAACGAAAATCGCAGCAGTGCCGATGATATCCAACGGGGCGGAGAATAAACTAAGCTTATTGCGTTCAGTTTCAGCAACTGCATCGCATGAAATATGACAGCCAATGGATTGAATGCTGAGGCGAAACAGCGCAACATGGAACAGGAGACAATGTGAGGCATGAGGTCTTTGACTTCATTCGCTGCCAAATCGTAAAATCCTTCCGGAATATTCTCTTGCTTTCATTGCTCTGGGGGCTGCCAATATATATCATAGGATTTGCTGCCACTCGGTTTCATTTCAGTCAATATATAGGATGTTAAAACCAACGTCTCTACTATAGAAAAATCGCACGAGTTTTACGGAAAATCTGGCATTGGACTGTAACGCGCTAGAAACAGGATTTCTTCTCAGAGGAATAATTTGCGGTTGAAAATCCTTTTTAAAATGTTGAATTATTGGATCGCGTCTAAGATTGGTAAGACATTTATCTAAAATCACAATCAACGGACATGTGCTGAGAGGAGAATCATTACTTACAGAACAGTAATAGAGGAAAGTATACATGGAAAAAGACAGAAGACAAAAGGCAAGAAGGATGCTATTGGAGTGGACGATGAAAGACAGATGTACAGTCTCACAAAACCTGCAAAGAAATAAAGAAAGAGGCAACACACAGAGAAGAATGGAAACAATGGAGCAAAGAACATAACGTTGATAATGAAGTCTTGGTTAATATTTGAAAAATACGACATAAAATGCCATTAAATTATTCGTAATCTTCGAACCCTTCATCCGACTCTGTCCATTTGTTGGGAGAAGCAGAGGGAAAAGAAAGCGCCTTCGCATTGCTCCGTCTCTGCATTCATAATGGCGCTGTTGGTCAAAGTGCTATTTATAGCAACCAGCAGCAGACGTCATATTTTGTGCTGGAGCAATTGAGCGCTACATAACCACTGCTTTCCATGAATCACCCGCAGACGACACTGCAGGCCAACTGATTTTCCACCCGACCTCTCTTGTCTCTCTCTCTCCCCAGAGAAAGAGAGAGAAAGAGATGGAGAGAGGGGAGGGAGGAGAGAGGAGAGAGAGATGGGAAAGAAAGGGAGGGGAGAGTGAAAGGGACGCCTCCTTGTGTTTCTTCGGGATCCATGTTCTGTGGACGAAGGTAAAAGATGGAGATGGACTTTTTAAATGGAACAGTCGATGCCATTCGATTAGAACGCTTTATATCTTTCGCTGAGTAGAGATATAAAGCGTGTTCTAATCGAATGGCATCTGCGTCTGTTCCATCGAACGTCCGCATCGGCGTCTCTCGTCTGCTCCTCCTCCTCAGCAGCAGCAGCAGAGGGATTCGCTCTTGTTCTTCTTCTTCTTCGTCGTCGTCGTCATCGTCTGTCTTCGGGCGTCTATTCGAATCCAATAGAATGTCAGAGTGCATGAGCAGTTGCTCGTCTCCGTTGCATCTTCGCTGTTGTCACGTGATGTTGTCGTTGTTCGTTCTGTTGTCGTTGTCAGAGGCAACGTGGAATCTGTTCATGAATAAAACGGAGACGAAAAGACACCTCGGTTAGTAGAGGATCAGAATGGATCTTAATCGTCTCAGTTAACATCGTTCAAAGTTCAAATGCATAACCAATCGCTGTTGGTCGGTCGTTTTCAGTTTAACTTTCACTCTTATTATACATCTTACAGTTTCACTTGAATCGCGAAGATATTCGTTAATTAACAGATCCGGAATTGGCGATCTCTAAACCGACCAAGTCAGACGCCGTCGTCAATAATTAACTACGTTAGATGCAAACATTGCTCTGGAACTAAGAGACAGTGGATGTATAAGACAATGTTAGCAATGCAGTTGACTTGCAATCATCGGATAGATTTCGTTAAAAATTGTACAAAAACAGAGCACAACACGATTGACAACAGAAATAGGAGGAGAGACAACAATGGCAGACATTCTACACCACTATTCACACAGACTGACTTAGCCTCCTATCTCCTAAACCATTTAAAACCACATTATTATTATTATTATTATTATTATTATTATTATTATTATTATTATTATTATTATTATTATTAGGCCTATTCGGAGAATACCTATTTTTAAAAGATAGAAAGTAAACACATAATTCAACAGCTGGTATGATAATCAATAAGTCATCCTTGTCACTTGGTCATCTAAATAGCAAAACAACTTGACGAGACTGGAAATGATAAAATAATGAGACCTCAATTCTGACGACGAAATGATGAAAAAACAGATTCTAAGTTGCAATTGGATGAAATGCTTTTAAAAGAATGGAACTCAACTGTAGGAAAATAATCGAATAACAGCACTGTGGGGAAGTAATAAACCAGAATCCTCATAACACTGAATGGAGAGCGCTTGAATTCCTTCCTCTCCCCATCTTCTTTCACTTCTTCGTCTGCCAAACGACAATCGAAATAAACAAAGAAGGACTCTGAAATCGCTAAAAGATGAACATGGCATAGGAGCAACGTCCAAGATACATTCCCTGCTATCAAACTTGTCAAAGTAGGCGAATTAAACTGAACAGACTCTAAGAACGAGAGAATATAAAACGAAGGGAAGATAAACAGCTATAATAATTAATCGATTACGATTAAGATAACGAAAAAAGAGCAAAAGGTGAGCGCCTTAAGGGAACGAAAACACTTTGGAATCGCTCTTTGCAATTTGCAGAAGAGAGTTGAAAGTTGAAGCATTTAGACTGTTGAACGTCTTAAATCTCTAGTTCTCTTCTTTCCCTTTTCACTCAAAAGTAATCTTTCAAAGAAACGTTCTCAGTTCTGGCGAATAGAGACTTGAGGTTTTCGTCGTTTGTTTCCGAGGTGATTAGCGATGGGTTAACGCAGAGCTGATGCTCCGTGGATCGTCGTAAAAGGCCACGAGAATCATTCGCTCGTCGAGCGGTGAACGCTTCGGTCCGCCTCGGACCAACGGGAAAATAGGTTCTCTTCGCTAATTTTCCATCTCTGAATTCTGAAGAAGAAGTTTCCAATTAGCGTCGACGACGAAAACTCTCTTCTCGTTTAGCGAATTCGTTTCAATCGACCGGTCGCTTCGAATCAAAGGTAAACGGCGCTTCCGTCTGCCTTTGATCTCACCGCCATGAGCCTACGACAGACAAACCGTGATTTACCTTTTTAACGGAAGATCAAAGACAGGTGCGTCCGCCGCCCTGCCGCACCCTCCCTAGTCGCCAGGTGATGCCATAAATAACCGAGACCTAATTGGACAAGACCTGAAGATAGTCGCATTTCGTGACAAATTACTGACCGACGGAAGGAAAGTATCTCCTGCGTTTCTACAGAGTATATATATATATACTTTCCTGGCATTCGTGTTTTGCGATCAACCTGGTTTTCGTCGTTGGTTTACCTGTTTCCAGGTGTTGCTATCTTCGGAACCGATGATTATTTTAGGCCATCGCCGAAGTTTCTCACTCGAACGCCTCTATGCCTTTGATCCTGTGAGCTGATTGTCAGATCCATTTCTCACTTTACTCAGCAATTGTTATGCCTGGTCTTAGCAGCAGCAGCAGCAGCAGCAGCAGCAGCACGTGATATGCAGTTGATCACATAGTTGTTTCTTTGTCATGGGACGAAAATTCGCATTTTATTGAACAAATCTCTAAGAGTGAAGTATTATAGGACTCGTGGTTTCCTAGTTTCCATTACTTACTGAAACAATTGGACGAAAATTCACTCGATCATATTTTATATAAGTATCATGTTTTTTGCATCCTGTGTTCTCTATTAACGTCATTGTTCATTGAGTTAACTTCCTCAGCGCATCTTCAATGACAAATTTATTACCAGTACTTAACGCACAATAAAAGCAGCAAAACTCTCAAATTGTGCTGAGGACACAAAGCTTAGCACGGAAACTACGAGTGAGCAAAACACGCGAAGATGTCGCGGGGAAGACGAAGATTTTCAGTTATTAAAAATATTAATAATGGGGCGTTATAATATTTTTAGGAGTTGGCATTGATAAGTTCATGAATGACTTTACAACAATCTCAAACAAGATTTCTATTGTTCTGAATTGCATTTATTTGTCTGTGTAGACTAAATAAGTACAGTACCCTTGGTGTTTTATATAACTGTACCATAAACATTGGACAAAAACAGAAAATTCACAGAAAACTGACGATTATCATCTTATGGGTGATCACACTCAAAAAGCATTTTAGTTACGCGTGCAAATGGCTCCCATATATTCTCAAATGGCGCTGCATAAATCATCATTCACGTCCATAAGATATTCCATGACGGAAACGCTTATTGACTGAGTGCCTATTGATTCCCCATTAATCATAATTCAGATGCTTTATTGCTGCCTCTACAATGGTAGATGAGTTACGATAAATGTATATATATATATATATATATATATATATATATATATATATATAGTGTTTCTATAGTGTTTCTAAGCAGTCACGGAGTTTATTCGATGCTTTTGATTTCACTGGATTTTTGGACCAAATGTAAAGAATAATTTGAAGGCATGGAACGAGTCTATTATTGGCTTTCATTTGGTTTATTTGGATAACTTCAGTGAGAATGGTTAAAAAGAAGAACCCGATGCCTTTCAATCGGTCTAATTGTCAAATGTACTCGTTTAATTTTAGAGAAATGGTTCTCTACTATTGTTTTCTAAATCAATCTACACACTGTAAATGTGCAACGCATATTTAGGAATACACGAAGACGTCTATTACGTTCGCAATGGAACAGTGAACGAATATGCGTTGACCTTCAATTTGCCCTTGAAAGGTCATGTCAGGGACATTTACTTCGATTGGAATTCTATTGAAAAACACGAGGTAACGACGTCGTCGATGGAAAATTCTAGAGAATTTTGTTTAGCTGATTTAATTAGCAATGGCTGCAGCCTTGACTCTGAGCACATCGTCGTCGTCGTCGTCATCGTCGTCGTCGTCATCAGTTGTTGTTGTTGTTGCAGTTGTATGATTTCATTTGCAGCTCTTGTATCGTATGGCGCTTTCAACGTCGAATCCTTCTGCAATTGAAACTCCTTTGCTGAGCATTGCAAACAACGGACGAATGCCAACGAAGCCTTCGAGTAAGTTGTTCTTGTCTCTGCGTCTCTTTCTCTGATTCAGTCTGCTTAATGAAAGGTCAAAAGGTCAGCTGTAAAAGCCATTGCTTTTCTCAACCAGTTCTTATTCGATCGAAAGACGTGGAATAAGTGAGATAATTATTTATTAATTGCCTCATTGCCTATTTATTCATTGCCTCGTTAGTCTGATTTCAATCATGTCTTTATCCCTGCCTCATGAATCACTCATTTTGTTTCACCTTATAGAAATTTCGTGTTTACTTACTTTACTTACTTATCTTATCTTATCTTCCAAACATTGGACTGGCATTTGACAAAGTTCTTAAATAACCAGACCAACTATGTTAAAAAAGGCAATGCCCGGAACGTTTGCTCTTCTTCGGAAGTAAATGACTATAGAACACAAGAAGATGATGATGACGACGACAACTGTGATGACTGATATGGAAATTTAACATAAGAAACCCGTCTTCTAATTCAATACATTTCAGCGTAATTAATAGCTGAAGTCTTTCGGTAAAAGAATACGACTATGTCTAGATTTCTGAAGCATTTCTTTGGTCTTCTGCATTGGTCGACATAGGATGCACTCTTCATCCGTTGTTTTGTTCTTTTGCGTCATAATATTTTGACTATTTCCTACTTTCCGGGAGTTATTCTCTGTCGAGAGCGGTCGTCTTCAACCGAGATAAAAACGGCGCAGGTTTAGATCTCAATCTCTGTTTCAACGCTTCCGTCTAAAGGATTACGAAACAACGAGAACGCATTGTAAACAGCCACTCAGACGTTATATTCAGAATCAGAGGAGAAGGAAAGGGAGGAGAAGAAGAAGAAGAAGAAGAAGAAGAAGAAGAGTGTTCCAGAGAGCAAGTGCTTGTACTTAGTAGGATAGCTTAACATGATGGAAAAAGTGATAGACAACTAGAGTGTTTTTTAGACTGTCCGTTTTGAGCGAGTTCAAAGGCTTAGACCATGGATTCCATTTAATCACTTGCCAGTTGAGAGATCGGCTACGCAGCGTTCTTCAAACTCTGTGTGTGGGTGTTACTTTAGAGGACTTTGACTGTATCAGGGAGTCATCTGACTTGTGTCAGTTATTGGAGATTTTGTTGCAGTGAGTTTAAGGCTAATGGAACTGCAATTGTAAATGCATCGGCCGCCTTATACTTTAAGATATATTGCGATATGATGAGTCATTTGAGAAGACGAGGATACATTCAGAATCACAACATTTCATCTGACAATCGAATTATAAAATCAGAAGCGATATTTATACAGTTGCTTCCTCTTGTCTAAATTGAATTCATTTTCCCAGCGATTTTGTTTTTCATAAATCGCTCATCAACTTAGTTTTTGCTTCCGTTTTGTTTGAGTTCTAAAGCGTATTCATCGATCAAAGATCGCTAGAACCATTCCTAAACTAAAGAGCCGATCCATTCGAGTGGGAATGCGATCTCTCTTTCAGAAATTCCAATCGGAACTGTCCGCCGCCGCATGTATCGTATATATCGTTTCACGAACCGATTACTTTAGATTATTCGAGCTGTTACTTGTTAACCAGGACCTTTGTTCTGTCGTATCGTCTACAAAGCCCGTCTACGTTCATTCATAAATAACACGATCCAAATTATTCTCACATTATTCTGTCACTGTACTACAGAGCCGTATACGAAAGAGGCGCATAGAGTGTAGCGCTTGGCCGCCAGGGGGCGAGGGCGAGGGCGAGGGCGTGTTTCAGATGCGTTTGCAGAGTGATCGTCGCTCCATCTCTGCGTCGTTTTCGTTTCCTGTTTTCGAGCGAACAACGCTTTCTAAATCAAAAGCACGAATCTAAATGTCGGAGCGGTTCTTTGACAACTTTATGGATTTACGAAATCCGACGACTAACGCCGCTATCTGTGAGCCACGCCGGCCGCCGAAGGAGGGCATGCTCCGGTCGGGTTTCAACGTTCGATTTGGCAGAGGGTGGGTGGATGGGTGGATGGGTGGGGAGGCAACCGCCGATGAAGGAGGTAGAACATTTCGGGGGGTCCATACGGGTTCTTTCAATAGAAAACTATTGTCAAGGCCGAAAACAATTGAAGAAACTGGAAGCTGCAAATGATGCTCAAAACTTCCTTTTTCTCTTGTTGGTTTAAACAAAACCAAAAACTCTAGCAGTAAACCCGAGCAAACGAATGGCAATGGACGTATTGATGCAAATATTAAGGATGAGAATTTCGTTAATTTCCTCTGAGTCCAAATATTTCTTACGTCTTAACGACGACGACGACAACTTCATCATAATAATAGGATGGACACAAAGTGACGATGGCGACGACTAAGAAGAAAACGATGATGATGATGATGATGATGATGATGATGATGATGATGATGATGATGATGATGATGATGATGATGTCACCACTGCATCTGTTTTCAAGTAAAATTCATTGCTGGAACGAAGTAGGACATTCCGACCGATGTATCTGTTGAGGGAATGAGTGAAGCGATGGATGGAAAACCTGGATGAAAGGAGGAAATGGTGGATAGAATTACTCTTCCAACAGCAAAACGTCTCCTATACTAATAATATCATTCGTTGCAAAATAACTTTTCTAACCTATTTCGTATCTATGATAAAGCAGTTTATACGCGCAGCATTGCATTGCGTTATAATACGCTAAATGCAAGTGGTACATCTGCATGTATATTGTATATATGTGTGTGTAAAGCGTAAATAAGCTAGCGAATATAAACAACCAGGAGACGACAGCCGTCTGATCATTACACCTTTTGGCCAAATCCTGCTTTAATCGCCTTCAGCATCAGCAGCAGTAGCACTGCCTTCGCTATAGGTTCCATCAGCATTTGGTCAGTCTCCAGTCCTCCTCCTCTTCCTCCTCCTCCTCCTCTGTCGTCAGAATCCTCCTTTTCCTCCTCCTCTTCCTCCTCCTCTTCCTCCTCCTCCTCCTCCTCCTCCTCCTCCTCCTCTTCCTCCTCCTCTTCCTTCTTCTCTTCCTCCTCTTCCTCCTCCTCTTCCTCCTCCTCCGTCAGAATCCATCTGTGTGTCCTTGTCGTCTGCGGGTGATTTGAAAGCAGCGACCGCTGAGACTGCGAAGGCGTCTGTGGCCGAGGAAGACGACCTCTGCAGACGATCGCCATTCGTCAAACGATCACGCAGAAAGCCTTTGACGCCGACCGGAAGTTATGAAACAGTTGTCAGAATTCGAACGAAAAGAGTCACAGCTCAGAAGTCAGTCGATCAGTCTGACGTCAAGCGGTCTTAAGTCAACGTCATCCAGATGCTCTGAATAGATGACCCGGTGATAGTAGAAAAGCACCATCTCCACTCAGCGTCCGTATTATATAGAAGGCATAGAAGGCGTATAACGACCCCAAGTCTCCTTCTTCTGTATACGAACAGCTTCTGATCTGTAGACATCTGCAGTTGAAATTCCTTGAGAACTTCTGGCCAATGGTTAAAGTTTAGCGTTTAATTTGGTTTGAACAGTCTACAGATGAATCTACTGTCGCCGTTTTCAACTGACTCTTTCTAAGCGACTATCATCGGAGAACAGTTTGATGAAAAGAAACGTTATTTTTAATGAACTAAATATGAAGAATTTACAGTTCCTATATGTCAGATACTTTAAATGCTTGTGCATGGGAACGGTTCCAAGCGTCAAAGATACAAGCATTGATAGCATTTGGCGAATGACTTAATCGAATTCTAACGTTAGAATATTTTCTTCCGAATTCATTCGTTGGTTTCCATTTTGCTGACCACCTGTCGGTTGCGGGGCTTTTGTAGCGTTCGGCGTTCGTCTACCTTGCAGTGGGTTCGTCAGCTCAGAGGTGGACATTCGAATCCACCTGAACATCACCTCACCTGTCACGTCAAATACGACAATCATCGAACTGAGGAGAAGGAAAACCTGTCTAATGGGTAAGAACGGTGTTCAACGATTGTCAATTTGAATGAAGTTTGTCAATCAACATTGATTGTCAATGTCATGCTGTCATTGACAATCACATGTAGGGTGATTGTCAACGGCAGCATGCTGAGAGTGGTCTGATGCAGAGAGCATGACATGGCATCTGAATTACAGTCGACCGCTTTACTGAAACCGCTTCATAAGAAGTGCTAATCATGATCTAACATTCTAACATTGTTTGAATTCGCAGTTTTTAAAGGTTTTCAATTTTAAAAACCTCAAAATAATGAATGTACAGAATGTTTTGTTGAAATGTCGAACAGGAGATACTCAGCTGTTGATTGCAGACGACGAAGGAGACGGACTCTTCGCTTCCACGGTGCAACCGAGTGAGTGCAGAAAGGTCAATCTGTTTATAGCGTCTCACGAGATTCCAAATGACTCCGCTTTGCTCTTTATCAGATTAATTGTTGTTTCGGCGCCTCTGGTAAAAAACAAACGAAAGATTGCCGACAAGAATTTATAATTATCGACAGAAAGCAGGAAGACCTGAACGACGAAAAACCAGATGAACAGTTGGAGTAGAAAAAGAGCGAAGCAAACTAGGCTGAAGCCAGAAGGAAAAACATCTGAACAGCAGAGGGATACTCTAGGACCATGGGTAAGAAACAGCAAAAGACAGAGATGAATGGAATTTTTATAGCGACTTAGCTGAGCACGAGACATTACACGGTCAAGTATAGAGTTCACGCCTCAATTGCTGCCTGAATATGACTTTATGTAGCGCTATGACGTTAATAGACCCTTTGTCTTCAGGCAAACGGTCGTATGCGGTTGAATAGCTGTGCATCTATGCGTATATATAAAGGAAACTTCCAATATAATTGGCCAATGTAGCAGAAAACTATAGTCAAACTGTAAAGTTTGCCTCCCTGTCCGTCCATTTGTCTGCCTCCTTGTTTGCCCGCATCTCGATGAATGCATGCATCAGTGAGAGCCTGAGAGGACACATGCTGAAGAGTCCAGAGAGAGAGAGAGAGAGAGAGAGAGAGAGAGAGAGAGAGAGAGAGAATGCGGCGTGTGGAATCTGATGATTAGATGTTGCTGTCTGTAGTTGCGTTGGTTTCTTTTCATCTCTTAAAGACTTTTTTTCTTTTTGCAGGAGACGATCTCTCGTCTAGCGCTGTGATGTTGGTTGTGCTTGGAACAACGGTTGGTCTTCTGGTAGTCGTCGTTGTAGCCGTCGTTGTCTGGTGCAACGTCAGACAACAGCAGCGGTCACGTGATCCGGTCGGTTATCATCTGAGGCATGTCTTAAGACTTCAGTCGTTAATCTACTCGGCTGCTGTGTGATTAGCGGCAGTTGACGAGGTGTTTTCAGGTGGTTTGTTTTATGAGACGCGGTTTCAAAGTCTCTGTTCGACTGACCTTAGAAGAATCGACGCCGCCTCAACAGGTGTCCAAGTAAGATCACGTGACGAAATTTATTTCCTGATGCCTTGCATAGGACAACTAAATGTCATGGACGATGCAAGCGAAGTCTTCTAAGAAACAGGAAACACACAAAAACAACAATGCAGAAGTCTACGAAGAAAAGAGGACGAAACGTCAATGCGCCTCTGGCTTTGTGTTCGCTTTTACGCCATCAATTTCACTCACACGCATCCATACCATATATATATATATATGCATATATATATATATATGCATATATATATATATAAAGTCAAGCAGAGACTGTTAGATTCTGATGCTCTCAGCTTTCTCAGGCGCCAATGAGAAATAGCATTACATCACTGTCGTTGCCATAGTAACGTAGCATTTGGAGTAAAAACGAAAAGCGATTTGTTACTCTGATTGGTCATTTTATCTCTCTCTCTCTCTCTCTCTCTCTCTCTGCGTATTCATGAACGCCGATCCCCTGCATGGTAACTATTCATTTGGCGCCATCCTCTCCTTCTCCTTCTCCTCTTCCTCCCGTTGACTTTCGGCGGCTGACGATGAGCGGCCTTTGAATATGATGACTAAACGGAAAACGCTGGTTTCTGATGAATTATTGCAGCCGCGGTCATTGCGCCAAAGCGACAGCCAAGGACAAGAACTGGAACAAGAGCGCCGTCTCTGCCTCGTGCACAAGAAGTCTCCTGCCTGCAGGTATGACGTCAACGCACCTGAGCCTCGTTCTGGATTATTTAATTTAGACATGGATCACCAGGTGAATAGATAAAAGTAGGTTATGTGGCTGCAGTCAACAGCTTTGATTTTCCAGAATCCTATTTTGCTTAACGACCAAATATTCTTTGTATTTTCCACTTTATTGCGATTGCTGACTTGTTTTAATTATCCAGAATGGTTTTGTGCTTTCGAAGTGATACTAAAGTCCTTAAACTCCATTCCAAACACTTTGGTCTTTGAATCTAAACCTGTGTAGCTGCGTTTTAACCTTTTTTTGCATAATTGTATCAAGCGGTCTGAATGCTGTAGAAAATATTCGGATAGACTAAACCAGCGAGACTAATCTTTAGTCGATCGATCGCCTAAATAGATCGAGTGAATCTCTGTTGGATGCTCTGGAAAAGCTTAAGATTTACTAAATCTTCCCGACTGCAGCTGTCAATATATTCCAACGAATCGGTCAACAGCGCAGGTTCATATTAATACTCCACCGGATCAGATGCGATGATGATAAATGGAGACGACGCAGAGACAGAGGATGCAATAGGCTGAGAAAGACATCCATCGTCTCTTTTTCTGCAAATTCATCAATCACTTCAGCTGAACTCTAAATCCGATTGATTGATCGATCGATTAATTTTTATTTCTTTAATTGATAACTTAACATCTTTGACTTATATACGCGCATAACATAAAAGAAATGGAATTAAAATACAAATATCCCATGGCATTTTCTTTTCAAACACTGACATGTCTACTATACAATAGAACTCCTAACATAGGTCAGCAGGTAGAGAGAAAGAGAGAGAGAGAGAGAGAGAGAGAGATGCACATTTTGTTAGTCCATGTGGTTGAAGATTTAATGTCGATTTTTGTCGCTAGGCTCTCTCCCTATAGACCGTCGTCTCCTATAACGAATCTCGATGCTCGCACAGCGCCTCTTGGGATCGCAATTGAAGCCATCAAGACCAGTCAAGTGTCACTGAAGAGACTCATCATGGAAGGTGAATTGCCCACTGAACTGTGTGTGTTTGCCTTCGTCTTTAGCTGGCGTCTTCTTTTTTACTTCCGTCCAAAGAAAACAAACGACTGAAAATCAATCAGAGACGAAGACGCTCGATGACAGCCTCTGTTATAAGGAAGCAAACTCTGTCTTTGATTTATTTTCGCTAAATCTGAAGTCAATGTGTTGTCTGCCTTGTCGCTAATTGGGGCCATGGATTGGCAACTAAGGCATTTGTCTCGTTTACTTCTAGGGTCCGTTGGTCGATTGTATTATGGTACAGTGACGAATGACTCGGGAGATATTCAATTTCCAATTCTGGCAAAAACCATCAACGGTACATTTTACATTCCACGTCTATTAAACTGATTTCATTCTTTCATTACAACCACCACAACCACTAGTAGTAGGTGGTGGTAGTAGTAGTAGTAGTAGTAGTAGTAGTAGTAGTAGTAGTAGTAGTAGTAGTAGTAGTAGTAGTAGTAGTAGTAGTAGTAGTAGTAGTAGTAGTAGTAGTAGTAGTAGTAGTAGTAGTAGTAGTAGCATAACTGATTTAAATATATAGTAGTTCAGTAAGTAGTAGTTAGCATAACTGATTTAAATATATGTTCTGCAGATGACCATTCTGCAGATGACCATTGTGTGTGTGTGTGTGTGTGTGGGTGTGTATGTTTCAGGTGAAATGCCGGACGTTGAGTTCCGTTTGTTTCTGTCCGATGTGTATTCGTTGAATGGCTGCATTCACAGCAACATTCAGCCGATGCTCTGCTGCATTCTGGAGCCCCTCAATCGACCGATCGTCATCTACAGATTCAGCAACAACTGTAACCTCAAGATCTACCTTCGCACCTGCAGAGCGTCTCAGGTGAGTGGCAGAAGACGACGGTGCTGTCTAATCTGAGAAGATTAAAACTTCATTCAGTTGATTTGGTATTTTCCGATATAAGCATTGACATCAGATCATCATCATCATCAGCAGCAGCAGCAGCAGCAGCCATCGCCCTTTCAGTTGGTCTATTACGTCTTCTGTCGTGCACAGAGCCTTTTCTGATGCGCAAAGTTATTCAAGAGAATTTTCCGCTTCTCCTTTGGATCATTCGAGCAATTTGTTCTGTCTGGCAGATGGTCTTGACTCACGACCGCCATCTTCTCCGCCATTCATCTCTTTTCCATCATTCATCGTGGCTCTTCATCACTCGATACGTGATGCGTTAATTGTTTCTCCAGTTTAAGAACCATTTCTGATCTCTGATGCCTACACACTGTTAAACAATAAAACTCTATAGCAGAGGTATTCCATTAAATTTCACGAAGGGAAATTAGTTTTTCATAATTGGTGCAAAAGATTTTCAGTTTAAAAATTGTTCATTAGAAAACGTGTAAGTTGAAAACAAGGCATCTAAAAATATTTCGTATTAGAAAAATGTATTGATCGCTTCAGCATCTTCGCGGGCCATTTTACAGCCCGTGGCGGGCAGGATCTGGGCCGCGGACCACCAGTTTAATACCACTGCTCCATAGCTTTATGTTCTGGTAACATTTGCTAGAATTTACAAATGCATTCCTAATGGACAGTCGCATGAAAGAAAAACTGAAATAACATTTAGAAACGACATTGTTTCATAGAGTTAATGCTCATCACTTACCTGTTGTTGTTGTTGTAGTTGTTGAATAGTGTCCAGATGCTTCAGATGATATTGGGGATATGCGATGGACTGTGTTTCCTTCATGGTCGCATGATCGTTCATAAGGACGTCGCTTCGAGGAACTGTCTGTACGTAGGAGAGACCAACGCCAGATGGGCTGTTCTATGCTGATGAAGCGACTAGAGGCTATTATTAGTCCAGATGTATTTTGTAGAGTCTATGCCAGAAATCATTAGGGAATCTGTTACTACCAATCTTCTTATGGCACAGGGATAGTAGATGGAATAGCCACCGAGGGTCACCAGTTCTATCTTTGATTCTTTTGTGGGTCCTGAAATCTGGAATCTGAAATCTGGAATTCGAATATCAGAGCGATGAACAGCGATACTAGCGGTATTTTATTTGTCATCAACATATTCACGATGTCAATTATTATGATTACACTGTATTATTCGATTGTCATTCAGAGTGGACGATTGTCTGACTGTTCGTCTGACTGACGCCGCTCTGTCGTCTGACTTCTTCCCGGAGGATTACTACCTGAGTCCCGTCGACGGGAATCCTGTGCCTGTCAGGTGGTTGCCCACAGAGACCCTGGAAAACGGCGTCTACGACATGACCAGCGAAGTGGTAAAAACGCCGACCACAAAATCAATCTCTCTCTCTGTGATCACGTGATCGTTATGATACCGATGATTAATTATTTGAAGGTCTTGCCTTGTTTTCTTGTGTGTGATCAGGAATTTATGTAAGGGTCGTTATAGTAGTAAAACTTTTTAAAAATCCGACGGCCTTTCATGGATAAAATATTTTTTATTAAAATCGCGATCTATTTTCAAATTTTTCACTTTCCATTTTTTCTTTCATCGCTTTTGAGCAGAAACTGCGCCGTCGAGCAATTTCCTACAGTTGGTTGGTCGTTAATGGAAAAGGAAATTGGATCGCCATTTTGAAAAATATGTGTGCTTTGAAAAACAAAACATATTCGTTGAGTTTGAGTCGCTGGGTTTGGTCCATGCAGAATGCCTCGAACCCATTTCAGAGACAGAGACAGAGAGAGAGAGAGAGAGAGAGAGAGAGAGAGAGAGAGAGAGATAGAGAGAGAGAGATAGAGAGAGAGAGAGAGAGAGAGAGAGAGAGAGAGAGAGAGAGAGAGAGAGAGAGAGAGAGAGCAAACGGCGGTGATTGTATGTCGGTGTTTCTAATGACACCTGTTTGAATGTCCAGTGGTCTTTTGGAGTGACTGCGTGGGAAGTGCTGACCTACGGACAACAACCGTATTCTGAGTTTGGATCGAACGAGATCCTTCGGGAACTGATGAGTGGCTATCGTCTACCATTTCCCAACTGCTGCTCAGAGGAAATGTAAGTATGTTCTATTTTCTTATAGAAATCAATTATAATAATACAATTATTATTATTATTATTATTATTATTATTATTATTATTATTATTATTAGGATAAAGTAATAATGTTTCCAATTAGCCGGCTGCAGTTGTTTGGCTTCGGTTTCTATATTTATTTAGTTTTCGGTAAGAACAAATAAAAATTTAACGCAGAAAATTGATTTGAAATTATGTAATGTCTTTAATTGAGAGGTTTCTTCGTGATAGACTAAGCGCAGACAGTGTCGCGTTGTGTGTTTCTGTATACAGCTGCCAGTTGTTAACAGACTGTTGGTTGTCTCTGCCCGATTCCCGACCGAGTCTTCCTCTTGTCTACCGGTCAATTGAGGGAATCTGCGCTACTCTTGGACACTTCGTATGACTCATATCCCACCGTGCAGTTGTATGTCTTGGAACAGCCATCGATATATAATTCCAGATGGGAACTCGCCTTTGCTTCTCTGGATCCTGTTAAGTGAGACGGTGACTTTACAAGCGAACGAGTTTCAGCGTTTTTAAAAAGTGAAACAGAATTGCATTTCTTAGGAAATTTAGAATCTTCGAATTTTCCAGAAAACTAAAGACATCAACGGCAGATGCAGTCGCAGCTAAAGTGAAATTAATTCCAACGCAGTTGTCTTCTTGCAATCGTCGCACCTGCAAACAGGCGCTGTATTCCAATAGTTGTATAGGCGTTGTTCCATTGCATGGCACTGGTTTTTCTCTTAATTAGTCTTTACAATGGTGACATCAGTAGGCCTACTGTGTTGTAAGACATGGAAGTAAATTAAATGCTGAACGAAATTAGAAAACAGAAGAGAGTTTCTGTGCTTTAAAATTCGCGTCGATTGACGAAATGCAGCTGAGAGCAAATCAGTCGCCAGTTGTTTCTGACGAAGAAGACGAAATATCAGACGCAAGTATGCTGGGCCGAGTCACCTCTCCCTTCTTCCGCTATCGCATCAGACGAAGAAGCGACTCCTCCTCCTCCTAATCCTCCTCCACCATGAGCAGTCTTTGTAAGGAAATGAATGACGCCCTGAGAAGTGGGGTGTTTGATTTTCCCCCCTTCCCCGTTGACGATGACGCTGCCAAAGAGTCTTGAGCGACGGGAATCGTCGAATGTCGCGCCATGTTGTCATCTTTTTCCGACAAATGTTTCGTCGCTTCTGAGCGACCACTCGGCATGACGGTCACGTGACGCACGTCTAAGAGATCGGTCGCTCGATGCGTGACGAAGTGGTTTAGGCTCTGGTTCGGTTTCTGGGGGTTTGGTTCGTCGTGGTTCGGTTGCGAGCGGTGTGTCTCCTGCAGACGCCGACTGCCTCCGTTTGGCCGACGACGAAGGTCAGCAGGGCAGCGAGGCCGGTCGCTCCCTGGAGGACGCAGTGACCGTAGAGCAAAGGCACCGACAGATCGGCAAAGACGGTCAGCGTCGAAGCGTAGAAGAGAAGCCAAGACACGCCACTGATGAACGTCAGCACAAACGAACCGACCACCTAAGAAGAAGAAAAGAAGAGAAGAGGAAGAGAAGAGGAAGAAAAATATGCACAAAACGACTGCAAATCATTCTCACTCAACAGTCACTTGTTAAATGGGAGAAAATCTAACAGAATATCAGAGAAACAAACCAAATGGTAGAAATGCTTCATTTGCATCAATAATTATCTCAGGCTATTTAACACCAGAACAGCGTTTTCAACCAAGCGTAAGCTCTTAGGCTGTCAAGGTCATTGAAGGGAGCATTCGAACTACTAGAGATTCAGTAGAAGTCAGATATTCAGTTGAATCCTTCTTTGTATCGCTAATGACTTACCAAATGCCACTGATAATTAATTAGTATTACTAATGATTAAAAGCGAGAGAATCTTCGTGATAAGGAGGAGGAGGAGGAGGAGGAGGAGGAGCCTACTTGACTGATTTCGAGAGGAGACTGATTGGATTTGACGATTCGTCGCTTTCGACATCCAGAGCAGAGAATTCGAAGGAGTCGGAGAAAGACGAACAGCCCGGATGCGAGTAGGAAAATGATGGGGAAAAGATATGTTCCACAGTAGACGTAGCGGTTCTCGTCCGTCAACATACACCTGTGAATGCAATCGACGCAGATGGACTAAGCGGAAACCAGTCGAGTGATCATGAAGCTAATGCTGGCACATGTCCACCCAACGAATCTTTTCAATAGTTATACTTAAATGCGTTGCAAAGACATTGGGGAAATGAATACAATGAGTCATTCATTGAGCGCCGATTTACGTCGAGGCTCTTCAACTCATCAAAACATTGGGGGAAAAATTGGTTGACCTGACACTATTTCGATTTGGCCACTCCCGAGAAAATATTATATGACTGCATCAAAGAGCATTAATAATATTATATTATATGCAGTGATTAATTACTTAACTAATTCTATAGCAGTTTAGTTACTCAGAAAAATAGAAAAGAAGCAATCGACGCCTCATAAATTCATCTTTTAAGCTGAAGACAATTTCTGTAACAAATCTTGAGTCTCAATTGAAGAATCTCATACGTTTTACGATTATTGCTCAGAATCTTAGCTGATCAAATGCTCGTCTAAGATAAGCGAACCTTTCCGGATTTCCCGTGTAACCGTCATGCTCTAAGACGGAGGCAAGAACCACCGGAACGACAGGAAGTCCTGTGAACCACAAAGTCACCAACACACCAACGCATTTACCATTACTTACTAAGTAACAACATCCAACATTCTAAAGGCCGTGAATTATCAATCTCAACTGCAACTGAGAAACAGGATTTTAAGCTTTGAAATTGTCGCAGTCATGTTTCTTACTGATTAAATCTGTTTTAAAATTCAACTGAATGACTGCTTCTATGCAAAAAGCGAATACATCTGATCAAATCGATGCATTGCTTTACAGTTTTCGATTTGCAAATAGTTGGGGGTTTAATACCCGTCCTCCCCCCACTGGTCGAAGTCGACCACCGTTGTAAGTGGAAGATGCTGGGGGTGGGGTGGTGGTAGAAGCATTTGAAGTGAAAGTAGTCCGCCGACCCCACGCACTTCTTAATTTGAAAATGAACAGCGTATTAGTTTGTTGGATATAAAGTATATTATATCTGCGAAGACGGTGTCCAGCGACGGCGCGGCGGCGTTCACTGACCCCACATGACGATGATCCTCCTGCAGAGAAAGAACTTCTCGTGGGCCGGATGGCCGGCGCTTGCCTGGCGCAGCATAAATTGACCCATGACGACCAGCCAGGCGAAGGTGGTCAGGGTGAAGAAGTGAGTGAGGAGAGAGACGGCCAGACACACTCCCACGCTAGACACTTTGAAACGATTGTAGGCGACCAACAAACAAATGTTCATCGCAAGCATCGAACCAGTCAACTGAATGACTATCTGGCCAAAGTCCTCTCTGTTCAACGCCCTAAATGAACAACAACAACAACAACAATAATAATAATAATAATAATAATAATAATAATAATAATAATAATAATAATAATAATAATAATAACATAAAGTACTATAGAATGCAGTATTAATCGCATCTTCTTTCTTTCATGGTCTATCTTGTTCCCTCCCTCCTTGTGACTGATCTTTGAAATTGACTTTTCCAGGCAGACCTCTGTATTTCGGCTACAACTATTTCAATGATAGATTAAGTGCACAAGATTAAACAGCTACTGAGGTACCTGCTCTGAAAGCGCTATATAAATTCACGAGATTCCACTTACCTACTTGCTTAAGGTCTGATTTTTTCCATTTAGTTTTCTCACTAGTTTTACCAAATCCTTTGAAAGACTTGAGAGAGAGAGAGAGAGAGAGAGAGAGAAAGAGAGTTTCAGACCGAAACAGAGCAAAAGTGAAGAGGACGATTGTTAGACAGACGACGGAGAATCCGAGACCCAAATGCGTTGCGATCAGAATCTCAATATCCTCCTGAACATACGACGACGCGACTACATTCGGATCCTTAGACAACAACAACAACAACAACAACAACATCATCATAACCGTCGTCGTCGTCATCATCGTCATCGCTTTATCAACTACTATTGTACATCCATCAAATAGAAATTCCATCGTAAATTGTGTCGGGTCATGATGCTAAATGATGCACGAGTTCTCATGATAACATAATAGACTAAATAGAGCATTTGCTAGAAATGACTTCACTTTTTAATAAGAAGTCGTTGGAAAATGTATCTTTCTCATCGCACAAGACTACTACTACTACTACTACTACTACTACTACTACTACTACTACTACTACTACTACTACTACTACTACTACTACTACTACTACTACTACTACTACTACTACTACTACTACTACTACTACTACTACTACTAATACAGCGACTGTATCTTTGATCTTACGGAGCAGATGCTGAAGTAGTTGAGATGATAGGAGCAGCAGGTGATGCGAGATCCTCTATAGGAAAGAGTCTCTACTCCATTCGAAGACCAAACACTGTCTACAAACAGGCTCTACGACTGATTATACCAATTACAATCACTCGAAAGGAGAGAGAAGAACTCTGCCAAAGACATTCTCTTACGTAACTCACGTGATTTTATTAAATTATTCCCAGAAATGAATCTTCTTTGTTACACTGTAGGTAGCTATTCAATCAGTCATTCCGTCAATATAAGTCTATTGTATGATTGTGTTGATTGCTACTTTGGACCAGTTGCTGAAAACCAACGATTAATCTGAGCAGAGAAGTCAAACGCTGATTTCTTAAACGCACAGAAACTGAGATCAGCAGCAGCATCATCTTCTCTTACCCTCTGAATTCCAGAAAACGCATCTCGTGTTCTTCAAAGTCTGAAAAGAAATAAAAAGAGAAAAAGAGCGATTAGTTATATTATAATCAGAGATAAGGAAGACTAAGAGGCGAACGTGGTCAGACGCAGGGCTTACAGTATAGTTAAACAGACATCATCGGATCTTGTAGTTATAAAGCAAAATGAAGACCCGTTCGGTCGTTTCTATGTCGCTCGCCTCCGTCGTTAGCATTGTAAATCGAAGGCAGGCTTTAAGTTTGGCGGTTGTTGTTGTCGGCGCCGACGCCGGCGGAAATGACGTTCTGAACCGGAAATAGAAGCGGCGATGAACTGCGGAAGAGCTTTCCGTTCCTGATGAAGATGAACTTAACTCTGTCGCTCGAAATGTCTCTTTGAAAGACTTCCGGCGGAAGAAACAGCCACGAATTTGGATCTAACTGATTCAAACGATTACAAAGACAAACAGAACTAATGCTGCATGGCGTGTATCTGTGTGTGTGTATGTAGGATCTAAAATATTCAAAGAAACGCGAATCGATGCAATGATTTCAAATCATCTGAGCGTTAATACACAGAGGAATACTGAGAGGGATCGGGGGAGGGAGAGAGAGAGAGAGGAGAGAGGGACAGGTACCTGAATCAGGCCAAGGCTACCATCGAGCGTTGCATTTAAGTGACATCATAGTACTTTTTAACCCCTTAACCGTGTATTTAACTGTAACTCAATGTTAAATGGACGGATATATCCGGGGTCCCCAGTTAAGGGTTAATACGAAATACTTGTTAATGCACATGATCAATCCACAATGGGACAGAGCTTCGGTTGGACGCATCGCAAAGAAAAAGAGATTCTAGTATTTCGATCACATTCAACAGAACGACGAACGCGGAATGCCCGTCTGCTCATTTCCTGTACTCACTCTAGGGACGTATTTAGTTCCGGTCTCGTGATCAACCCACGTGATCTGCCTCACTTCGACTTCGATGTTGGACGAGATGATGGTTACATTGTCTGAAAGCCATTTGACATTCGTTAGGAAATCGTCGATTATCTGAAGCAACCTACGGAAGACAGTCGATCGCCAATATAATATATTATGCTGCTCTTCTAAGAACGATAACAAAACAACCATTGACTTTTATATTAAAGGCAATGTTCCATGGCAAATAGAGTGCTTTTCAGTGTATGAAGCAAATATATTGAGTAGGCCATATGATATTGGTGACAGATTAGAAAATCTTCTTTAACGTAAACCGAAATGCATTGAACAAGAGCGATGGGAGTTATCGGTGATCGGAAGAGAGGTTGTCCAGTCAGATTCTGGTTGGAGGATTTGAGAATTGAGGATTAACTCACCTGACGGATGAGTTGCTGCTGTGGATTATTGATTCGGAAACAGAGAGCAAGCGATCGATGATGACGAATACACTCTCCGCCACCTAAAAACTACTTTCGATTTAAACAGCTGAGAAATTGTTTCTCTTCTAAAGAGTTTACTCGTTACGGGACCTACCTTTACCTTACCTATTATTATTGTTAGTAGTAGTAGTAGTAGTAGTAGTAGTAGTAGTAGTAGTAGTAGTAGTAGTAGTAGTAGTAGTAGTAGTAGTAGTAGTAGTAGTAGTAGTAGTAGTAGTAGTAGTAGTAGTAGTAGTAGTAGTAGTAGTAATTTCTCTTCTAAAGAGTTTACTCGACGAAAGAATTCCAATGATGTTCAGACTCATTGGAGAAATTGTAACGACAACTGAAGCCACCCAATGAATAATATCTCTTGGATATTAGTTGCCTTTAGGTAAAAGGTAAAGGTCGGCCTCGTATACTCGAGTCCGAGCGTTGAGTTCCGGCGCTTATCTCCGGTCTTAGGCAATCAGCGACGTAGGCGGCATAGGCCATTTATTTGGGGTAGGTTGTCATTACTTTCCCCAGACCCACGTTTTACCTCGCAGCTTAGCGCTGCTCCTCAATCTACTGTGGGTATCGAACCTGCGACTTTCTATGCTCTGTCGTCCAGTGTTGTTACCACTCTGTTAACTTCCCGCCCCACTAATTGCCTTTAGTATGGCTTTAAATATGCTCAAGTGTATGTCTGAAATTATCTGCATTAAATGGCATCGCGCAAATTAGCGCAATCGGATGATGTAGAATAAGTTTATTAGCTCAGTTGGAACCAAATCTGTGCAGCGTTTGGTGTACCTGAGGAGTTTCGTAGGCGGAAGTGAGAACCGCTCCTAACAACGTCACAACCTCTGCGAATATGACGTCATTGACTACGTCATACACGAGATACGGATTCAACGCTTCCAGAGCCTCTTCCGAATTACCGACAGTCTTAAAACGATGACGCAATCAGAAGTTGATTGACAGGTTCAACAACGGTTTTTTAGAGATAACTTTTATCTGAAATGACTTTCCTAACCCTTCATGTATTCAGTCTGAGCGAATTTAGACAATAATCACACGTTTCTAGCAGGGGCGTAGTCAGGAATTTGATTTAGGAGGGTATAAATATCTTTTGGGGGTATAAACCTTAACTATAAACCATATAAACTACATATAACCACATATAAATCACATAAAAACTGTAAGGTATAGACTGATTTTGGGGTATATATACCGATATACCCCCTCGTCGCTACGCCTCTGGTTTCTAGCTGATATTTTTCTAATATTATAAATTACAGATGAATTAATTTCAAATGTGTGTCGATGTATATACCATTGGACAGTTGGAAAGATCAGCGTCCATCCAGGTAACTCTTCCGTTGACCTTGAGAGTGCAATACCTGGTGGCATAGTTACCTGGACTGCGAGGACATTCTACCTTCGCTACGGTTGAGTGAGTTATTGAAGGCCAGAGGAAAATGCCCTTGACACTAATCAACGACTCTTTTGAGCACATATCTGAAAAAAGAATCGTCGAAAGTTGAAAAGCAACCAAAAAGAATCTTATTCTAGATTCTTCGTTTAGGTAAAGTAAGTAAGTAAGCAGTCAACGCCATGCAAGTGTATGTTTTATTCAAAGTCTTCTGGATCACTGGAATGTCTGCAATAGAGTAATTAAAGTATATGGAATGCGGTGATCCTATAGCGCTGACCGAGTCGGTGGCATGAGTCTCCGGCGAATCCCTCTCGGCAGTTGCACGTGAATCTCCCGGGAAGATCAACGCAAGTGCCTCCGTTAAGACAGGGCTCCGAATGACATTCGTCCAAATCCAATTCACAAAGCTTACCTGAAGAAATAGATACGGTCAGAGACGCCTCCGTGGTTGACGCGCAGATTGATTAAAGCAACGCTGTCTGCTTCGTGTTGTGTTGTGACAGTTCAACGCAAATGAAAAAACGACGTGAAATTTTAGTAAACATATTCACTACAGGGAAGAAAAACATTTCCATTTGGGAACTGACAGTTGACTGAAGCTGCGTTTTCCTCTTGCCTACCCCCGCCCATCAACAGATCCTCTCCTACTACACATTCGTTTTCGACTCTCCGCCAACTACAATGATGATAGACTAGGATACAATTGATGTCACGTGATCTAACCACCTGTTCTGCTCTTCTGTGTCTCTGTCTTTTCTCTGATTCTTTCATTTCCTCTGATTTCGCTTCATCGTGGACCTTGCTACGAGTGATTATGTCCTATTAGGCAAATCAGTCTGTCTGTCTGTCTGTGTGCGTGTGCGTGTGTGTGTGTGTCTAAGTCTGCGTGAGTGTCTTCTTTCCCTGCACCGACCTGCAAAGCCCGGTTTGCAGTAGCAGATGTCCTGCGTCCTGGTGTGAGCGCAGGTGGCATTGTGTCTGCACGGAGACACATCGCATGGTCTGTGGAACTCACAGTGATCGCCGAAAAATCCCGGAAGACAAGAACACTGGAACATTCCGATCTCTTCCATCATCTACGACCAATAAGTCACGCATGCAACGCAAACAGATAATATATGGCATCGCCCTGCATTCACACAAAGCATTCACTGGCTCACCTGTTCTCTTGTAATGAGGTTTCTTTCTTTCGCTCTGTCTTCTGCTTCCATTGTATTTTAACCCCTTAACTGAGGATCCCGGATATATCCGTCCATTTTACATTGAGTTACAGTTAAATACACGGTTAAGGGGTTAATACTCTAACTCTGCTTATTCGTCGAGTGTGATGAATGACGTGTCACGTGATACCTGACAGGTGCCGCCGTTGTCGCATCTACTTCCGGTTGAACAGGGATCGTAGTCTTGGCAACGGAGTCCAAAGTATCCTTCGGGGCATTTGCAGTACGTGGTTGCCATGGCGTCCCTCATGCAGACGCCGTCGTTATAGCAACGCTTGCCGTAGATGTGACAGGGCGTCTCCAATTGACAGTCGTTGCCTTGGAATTCTAAGTCGCATTGACACGCGTACCTGGCGACGCCGAGAGTAATGCAGGTGCCCCCGTGACGACACGGCTGCACGTGACACGGATCACGTGACTCGCAGTTGACGTCGAAGAATCCGGCGACGCACTGACACCTGTAGGAGGAGGAGGAGGAAGAGGAGGAGGAGGCGTCGTCGTCTTCAGAGGCAGACGCTAGACGAGCTGCTTCGTCGTCTGCAAAACAGGTTCCGCCATTTTTGCACGGCTGATCGGAGCACGGATCGAGACTCTCACACAGACGACCGAAGCTTCCGGTGGGACAGTCGCACCGGAAGTCCATCGGAGGAACGTTGACGCAACTTCCGCCTCTGACGCACGGGTTCTGATGACACGCGTCAAAGCTCTGACACGTCGCTCCGAAATAGAGGTTCTGGCACTGACATTCGAACGCTCCTCCTCCGTCCCTCCGCTGCACGCATCTGCCATCGTTCTGACACGGACGACTGGAACACGGATTGTAATGTTGGCAGTTGTCGCCATAGTAACCGTCGGGACAGTGACACGAATAGACGTCACCCGTTGACGTCATCAGCCGACAGCTTCCTCTGACGCAGGGTTCGGTGGAGCAGCTGTTGAAATACTGACAGGAGTCGCCGAAGAACGATTGGCGGCAGTGGCAGACGAAGTGCGTCGAAGAGACATTCACACAGGTGGCTCCGTTGGAACAGGTGGACGAGATGCAGGCGCTGACCACGTGACACTGGTCGCCGTAATGCCACTCGGGGCAGTGGCAGGTGTAGTCGGTGTCCGATCGGTTGTGACAGGTGGCTCCGTTCTGACACGGTTGACTGGAGCACGGATTCACTCGGTCGCATCGCTGGCCCCACAGACCCTGAGGACATGCGCACTGGAAGGCATCGGGGCCGGAGGGGGAGGGCAGGCAGGTACCGCCTTTGGCACACGGGTTGTTGAAGCAGGCGTTGAATTTCGTGCAATTCTCTCCTATCCATCCTAAGAATACAAGAACAAAAACAAGTTCTAAACTGTTCACTTTTATGGAAAAGTGAATAGCAGAGATTCGATTTCATCCTGACTTCTGCCATGGCAACCACAGAAGACCAAACCAAACGCAGTGAGTGACAGATGATGACAGGCGTCATGTAAGACTGCCGTTGGTTCTAAGCTAAACTAAGAAGACAGTTCCAATCCAGCATCAACGCTGTCTGCGAGGAACTTCGCAAGAAAACTTATCAAGTTGTTTGCAATCGTCGCTTGATTTTGACGTAAATTCCGTTTAACGCTGTACAGAGGAAGTCCCTGGAAACTGAGAGATAGAGGGAGAGGGAAAAGGAGAGGAAGAGAGAGAGAGCAAAAGAAACTGAGAAAGGAAGAGGGAGAGGGAGTTTTCTCTGACATCGTTGTAATCTGGAGTGTCAAGAAAGTGAATAAGAGTAGGTAAATCATTTAAACGACTTCAGAACGCCTGGAAAAAGACGAGGAGCGTGTTAATTGGGTGGAAAGAAGCGAATTGGGTTTTGCGTTAAACGACAGCACAAGAGGTCCTGGCCATGCAATACTAAAAGGGCCTGACTGATGTTTGGCTGTTCAAATGAAAGGCAAACAATAGCGGTTGATATTTTCGGGAAGACCGGTTTTCTTCAAAAACTCATGACTTTCAAACAACATAATCTTACTCGTTTTGTGAAATTTTATCTCAAACTCTGAGAAGATATTGAAGGAGAATTATTCCAAAAGTTTCGGATTTATGCTAAAGTTCGTTTAGTTGAGATTCAATGATTCAGATTCGGCTGCAAGTGTAAGAGATCCGGTCGGTGCCAGTTGGTATCTTACCTGGTTCACAGGTGCACCTGTAGGTGGTGTCGGTGAAGTTGTGGCAGGTGAGTGAGTGAGGTCCACAGGGTCGAAGGTGAACGCACGGGTCGACCCGTTCGCATCTTCGACCGAAGCGTCCGACCTCGCAGTCGCAGACGAAACGTCCGTCGATGCTGTTACACATTCCGCTGAAAGACACGGATCGTCGGCACAGGGACTGTACAGCTCACAGCTGTCGCCATGGAAACCCGGCTGACACCGACAGACGTAGTAGGTGTCGGACACGTTCCGACACTGTCCGTTGTTCTGACACGGAGACGAAGAGCAGGGGTCGTAGCGGGAGCAGTTGACGCCGTAGAAACCGTCGAAGCAGAAGCAATGATAACCGATCTCAGGCGCTCCGAGGTTCCTGCAGTGACCGCCGTTCTGACAGGGACCGGCGACACACCTGTCCAGGTATTGGCAGCGATCGCCGATGAATCCGCGCTGACACTGACATCTCCCCGATTCTTCTTCGGCCGATGACGATCGACAGATGCCGCCATTGAGACACCAGATGACGTCATCGTCTGCTGTTGCGCATGCGCCGTCGTCGTCGTCTGTCTCGCAGAAGCGTCCTCTGTACTGTCCCGCGCATGCGCAGTGGGCACTTCCGTCGTCGAGGAGTTCTGGAGTCCCTCCGTTGTGGCAAGTGATGTCATTTCCGGTCCAGTCGTTCTGAGGACGACTGCAGTCTGGCTGACAGTCGTCACTTCCGTCGCAGTTGCATCTGGAGCTGAGTTCGTTGCACGTGCACGTTGCTGACAACGGTTGTCGATGGCTGTTGCACTCGTTGTCGTTGCATGGCTCCAATTGGCGGCATTCGCATGCAAACATGCCGGCTGCGCAGTTGTCAGCGACCGATTGACAGCGGCAGTGAGTGACAGATTTGTCTTGACTTGAATGACATTTCGACGGATGAATGCAGTTCTTCGCTCGACAAACTAGAAAGTTATAATAGGAAGTAAGTAAGCAAAATATCGCATATTTATATAGCTCTTTCGGGTTAGGATCGTAGAATAGATGATTACCGGTCGTCTAGCATCAGAATAGCCATTTCAGAAGAGTTACAGTAAAGAGAGCTTCAAATGCTCATCTTGTCTTAGCATACAATACAATATCTCTGCATATAGATCAACCATGGCAAAACACAAAGTCAATACATTATACTTTATCCTAATACATATCAAGTACAAATCAAACGATATTGAAAACTAAAATTATTTTTTACATTTATGTCCTAAATATCCGACATGACTCATGCAATTCGCAGTTCTTCTGCTTCCTATAACACCATCATCAGTATTTCCTTTAGTGTCTTTTTCCTTCTGTCCAACATTCACAAAGACACAAAGACACAAAGACACACAAACAAGGAGACCATCGTAACCTTCTCTCGGATCCATTGCCTTCCATCAGGAAACTAACAAGACATTTGGTTTCTTCAATCTGTTCAAGTTATTTATTTTCTATTAAAATTTTACGTCTTATAGATTTATGTTTGCCTGTTGTAGTCGTTTTATTTTAATTCTCTGAGCTTCTGTTCCGTATTTTCCACGATGTCCGCTTTCATTTTATACATCAACAGTTATCTTCTGTGTTATCAGCAAACAGTACTAAATCGTCTGCATAGCCTCTACGATGTTATGATGCGTTATTCCATTTACTCCCCTGTTTATTCTATACTCTATAGTCTCCTCCATCTAATGCCTTTTTCCTTTTAGACATTCTGTCTGAAGATTCAACGTCGAACGACTCAATACATCGCAGCTTCCACTTTCGCTTTTCGTCTCGGATCTTTTTAAAATTCCTTACATTTGACGGTTTCTTTAGAAGCGTCGACTGAAGAGACAATGCCCCGCCCCATCGGACAACTGAACTGACGCGTGTTACGAACGAGCACCGACTGCGTTGTTATTCTGGACTCTGTCTCTGTCGAGCTCTGTTCTTTCTCTTCATATTCTTTTTGTTATGTTTCTAACTCGATTTAAACGTCCAATAAATAGACACTCTAAAATGCAATTCTTGCACGTGGAAAGAGAGAGAGAGAGAGAGAGAGAGAGAGAGAGAGAGAGAGAGCGTGCGTCGTATAGAAGCTGCTGCGTAATTTGATATTCGGGTGTTTCTTGGCTTCTGCGGCAGGAGCCTCGTATACAGTATAATGTCGTTCGGGCGTCTTGTGTTGCCGCCGCCGTTGTGTTTCGTCGTCGTCTTCTTCTTCTTCTTCTTCTTCTTCTTCTTCAAAGCGGAAGCGCTAATGAGCCACGCTGTGTCGTCGCAGAGAAACCACGCTTCAACCTTCGGAGAATCTGTCAAAGGATTTCCCAGGAATCTGCCTCGGAAGCTGGTGACAATGCTGAGTCACCGGACACGTCCCGGGGTCGGGAAATCTCTGAGGGGCAGAGTGGGGGAGGATGGACGGAGAAGAGAGAAGAGAGAGAGAGAGAGAGAGAGAGAGAGAGAGAGATCGGACAATATGACTCTTGCAACGAAGCTTATGTTGGCCGAGGTCAAGATAATTGAAGTCGGCTGAGCGCCCGCTCTGACACAACTGGATGCAGATAAATGAATCTGGTGATCGGTGATTTCGTGATGGATCTCGGGTGCTTTGTCCCCTCAATCCCCGGGGAATTAGCCACTCCTACCACGCGTCGCTTTCCCCCTCCCTCGTCCTCCTCCTCCTCCTCCCACTCCCATCCCCTCTCCCCCGCTTGAGAAATTCCCGCTGGTCGTGTAGATCGGCGTCTGTCTTCTTCGAACGACGAATCAACGCGAGAGATGGACGCTTCACTCGTGATGCGGCAGAAGCGTCTTCAGTCGCCCGAATATTCTGCAGGACGACGTTACCGGCGACAATATCATCATCGTTATATATTCCAGAGGAATAGAGAGACAGAGAGAGAGAGAGAGAGAGAGAGAGAGAGAGAGAGAGAGAGAGAGAGAGAGAGAGAGACTCACTCTGTTCTGTGGCGTTCAGGTAGATAACAGTGGAAGCGATCGTCCAGTCGCCGATGGTCAGTTGCAGACCATCTGACGAATGCAGAGAATCGGTGATCACGTGACAGACTGGACTCTTTCCAGGTTTTCCATCTGAGCTGAACGACGGAAGAGAAGACAAATGCATCCAGATACCTCCTCCTCCTCCTCCTCTTCCACTGGAAGGAGAAGACCAGCTCCGACAAATCCAACCATAGACGGAATCGTTCGTCGGCGCCTGGATCGGCGCTATGGTTCCGTCAATTGCTCCTACAAAACCAACGAACGAAGAAGAAGATGATAAACTTCGGAAACCATTTGAAAGGACTGTGATGAAGATCTCTCTCTCTCTCTCTCTCTCTTCAATATTAAAGGATCAAATCGACTGCTAAGAATCGCAAGAATATTTCCCTTTTGCGAATTACAGAAAACATGCAATATTGGCAATGTAAACAGTTCATCTTCTCCCTCTTCCACTCCCCACCCTCTCCAATGGGCTGTTCCCCATATTCTTTGACCCTGTGCATCGGTACGTTTGCTCTATCCTTCCTCTGGGATATCTTCATCTCCAAATGATGATTGGCTTAACAGTGGTAGTTAAGACACTCTGATTAAATCGCATCGGGTCCAGTACGGAGTCTTATCGGCGATTTCTGAGTGGGACAGCACGTCACGAGGTTCATTCAGTATCTGGTCTCTTGGCATTCCCCTACCCCCACGAAATTCTAAAAATCCATGATTTAACCTTCCTAGCGTTAAATTCTAAAAAAGTTCGGTCATGGGAGAATTTTGAAACTAAAAGCGTTAACCACGAGTTGCCATATTTAGTATCTGCAAGAGCAGGAGGTGACCACCCACGGTGGAACCAAATGGATATCTAGGTTTTGTGCCATCAAATCGCCCAAAGGAGCGAACCATTGTTCTCCGCTGAATGTTGACATATGGGACGGTCCTTCGGAAGCAATGAAAATCTAGATCTTAAGTATGCCCCAATGATGTGGATATTGGCCATCAAATCAGCTTACATGTTAAACGCTTCATGGAAAATCTAGATCTAGCCAATGATGTTGGAAGTCAAGCAAGTAGGAATCTTACAGCATTCGGTGCAATTTATCTCTTCGCCTTCTGTTTCACCGTGTTTCAAATGATATATTGCATCGAGTCAGACGCTGTCTTTCGACACGCGAATCGGTCGCCGGTGGAAGGGGATTTCATTCCACGCCATTTCACCCTCCCCTCCTCCTCCTCTTCCTCCTGCCCTCCTCCCCAGAGAAGTCGAGAAATAATTAAGAAGTGATCATCGGCTATTTGTTGCAACTCGTTTTACTTTTTAATCAGCGAGACAACAACGACGACGACGATGACGACGACGTGGACTCATAGTTGACTGATTGTTGTCGTTATTTTGTGGTTAACTATTGACCTTTTAGCAGTCATTTCGTTGCTCATTAAAGTCACTCTCAACCTGCCTGACAGTGAGAGTGTCAGGCGTTCTGAAAGGGTACCTGACTGACTACCTTCTCTATTTCACAGATAAAGTTTTTGTCTTGATGACATCATCGTCTTTCTCAAGGTCATTCGTGTGCGTCGCTTTGTAGAAGTGTTAGTGCATGCCGAGATATAATAAAAGCAAGACCTGAGTCACTAAATGCTGAAGAACTCTGTGCAGGCGTCTCCATAGAAGAAGAGACCGTCAAAATACACTTGGAAGGACTTTGACTGATTCCCTCAGCTGGGAATGAGGCGGTCGATGTTATTGCGGGTCGCCACTGTGTATCCATCGCCTCTGTATATAACGACGTCTCTTCGTTGATCGAAATTCGTCGCAGATTTCGGCGAAAACAATAATAATCTCTGTTAACTGCGACTGAAGCGACTGAAGCGACTGAAAGCGTCGACCGGAAAAGTTCCATCCCATGCGACAAAACGCCCCTCCCCCATCTCCCACCCCACTCCCACTCCACTCCTATCCCGCCCCATATTTGCTACTGCCACCAAGATCTGCACTTTACAGCCACAAGACAATTTCGACAAAATGCATAATAATAATAAAAGCGAAATTACTCAAAGCAGAGACGTCCTTTGATCTTTCTACTGTTCCTCTCTTCCTCTTCCCCTACTCTTCCCCATCCTCTTCATCGCCATCCTTCTTCTCTACTTGCTTCTTCTCTCTTTCCATCCTTCTTTCTTTCTCTTCCATCTTCTCGTGTTCATCGCTGAGGAAATACATTATCTGTGCTCAGATTCAAATGGCCTCTGATTCGCTGACAAAAACAGTCGAACACAGCAAAAGTTACATCCGGGAACTGCTCAGAGTCACGTGACTCTAGACGCCGTCGTCGACAGGAAATGAAGGAAGCAGAGCAACGGTGCTGCTGCCGTCCTCACGACACACACGCACAGTCCGCCGACTGACATTATTCACATTTGACTTTAAGTGATTGATTGATTGATCGTATTAATATCCTGATTTTAATCCTCTCTCGTTCTGTCTTTCCATCCATCCTGTCTCTCCATCCATCCATCCGTCCATTCAACACAATCAGTCTATAAAGCACCTCGTCCTCATAACGTGAGGCCATGCATATTTCATGTCTGCTCTATCCTGTCAACAGTAAATCTGCCATGCGTAATGCTTGGATAATCCGGCGCTAAACGCGGCGTAAATCACCCGAACAGGGCGGATGCAATAGACCGCAAAGCGGTGCGGTTTGCCCTTTCGTCGAGCGCCACCGATACAGTCGCCTATGCAACATTTATATAGCGCCACCTCTTTGGAGAGGGGAAAGTGGCTGGCGAATCGATTGACGCTAAGTTGTATTATCCGCTTGTGTGCTTTGAGGTGTTGGCTGGGTTGGGATGGGGCTGGGAGGGGGAGCGGGAGAGGGCGAATAGCTGACAGTGGACGGATCGAAAATTTATGTGGCGCCTGTTTGGGGATCTGTGTCATGGTCGTCACGTGACAAGTGGATTCTTTGCAGATCACAACAGAGAACAGAACGATCACAGCTCATTTGGTCAAGATGCTCGCGCTGTGAATACAGAGACATATTATATGATGTTAAATACTATATATATATATATATATATATATATATATAGAGAGAGAGAGAGAGAGAGAGAGAGAGAGAGAGAGAGAGAGAGAGAGAGAGCAAGAGAATTCGCTTGTGTTCTATGCAGGATCTTCTAACGAAACTAATTAAGGAGAAGGCTTGTTTCCCGAGATGCTGGAAGCTCTCCAGCAGCAGCAGCAGCAGCAGCGACGGCAGCAGGATCATGTCTTCACTTCCGAAGATTTAGCGAAAGGTCTTCGGCTGTCCAATGTCAGCTTGCAACAAGGTCATTACATACTGCAGGCAAAGACAGACAAACTGAGAACAACAGATACAGCACAAAAGGACAGAATCAGAGAAGGAAAAAGAAATACCCGAATCTCTGCGAATATGAGCCACTCTCTACCACATGCGAGTGTATGCGTAGTCGTGTGTCTGTGTGTCTGTGTGCGTGTATGTGTGTGTATATGCGTCGCTGTCTGATTTTATTATTCCCGTAAACAGTATTTTGCAAAAGTCAAATTTCCGTCAAAAGATCAAAAAAGACGAAGGAAAAAATCAAAAGACGAAGATCCCGAAGCTTTTATTCTGCTTCGATCGATCTCGACGATCATGTCACGTGATCAATGATCACGATTCAATAATTATCATTTCACACTGATTGCACACGACTGCAGACAATTCCTCAAAAACCCGAAACATAAACCCTTCCTCCTCCTCCTCCTCCTCCTGTTGTCTAATATTTTCGTGCGTGTAATGCAGAGAGAGAGAGAGAGAGAGAGAGAGAGAGAGAGAGAGAGAGAGAGAGAGAGAGAGCTGCTTCATCCGCGTCGGATGCAATTAACGCCGTCTGTGCTGAGGACAAATGTCCGGCGAATGTGTTTATTCCGTTTACCGATTGCCTCATCTAATGTCGCCGCCTTAAAGGCATCGCTTGTTATTAGACTCAGCAGCAGCAGCAGTCTCACCATCTCTCTCTCTCTCTCTCTCTCTCTCTCTCTCTCTCTCTCTCTCTCTCTCTCTCGGCCTCATAATCGCTGCTACGACTACGACGCCACCTAGCGAGCAGACGCCGTTTATTTAGTCCTCTCTCTTCCTCTCTTCCCCTCCTCTGTCTCTGTCTCTGTCTCTCTGTGTGTGTCTCTTTCTCTCTCTTCTCTATCTATCTTACATAAAGCTTTATTGGCCGCAGGTCAGAAGGTCATCGGCTATTGTTCTTCCATATAACGGCGGAGGAAATGATGATCGGAAGGAGAGGGAGGTGGAGAGTGTCATGGAAATGAATGTGGATGGGTGGAAGGGCGGGAAGAGGGGAAGAAGGGGCAGAAATGGATGGCGCTGAGTCGTCATGGTAACCCGATCGGGTCAAATAAGATTTGGGGAACAAGATACGTGGGCTATTTCAAATGCAAAGCGGGCACCGGTTGGGAAGAACAGCGCAACCGATGCAAAGTGACACGAAAACAACAAATCGCACCTAGTATATGAAGGTAGACACACACATGAAAGAACTGACAGATACAAAGAAAGTGACGACCAGTTTAGACTCAAAGAACTCAAAGTGGATTTGAGTCGCGTTTGGTGACATTCGGCGAACGGGACACAGTTGAGTCAAGAATCGTCTCAGAAGGAGGAGGAGGAGGAGGAGGAGGAGGAGGAATGCTGAGCTGTCAGTGGATGGTTGAGCGGTTGTCAGAGTGGTGATGGAGCGATGGTTGACTGGACTGGTGATGTCACTGGACCCTAGCAACACTGACAAGTCCTTTCCTCGCAGATGAACGCAAATATACTTTGTGTTCTTTGGGGCAGAAATTCCTAAAATTGAATCTATTCAAAGACTTCAGCCATTGTTTTTACATGTTTTGTCAGACGTCAGCAGTCGTTCGTTTCAGTCGAATCTCATGGAACTCAGACAGACAGACAGACAGAGGAGAGGGACAGAGGGACAGAGGGACAGAGGGACAGAGGGACAGACAGACAGACAGACGGGGAGACTGCTTCATCAATCTCGAAATAATTATTCTTCGAGTTGAGTTGCAGTGTTAGACGCTGATGACTCTTGCAACAGACCGTAAAGATACAGTCCAAAAAAATGCCGGAAGATGGAGGAAAGGAAGAGGGAAGAGGAGGGGAAATAAAGACTGACACCTGTATGTCAATGTCTTTCAATATATTGCATTCGTTTGAGTTAATTATCGACCACTCGGCTGGCGTATAATCGTGGCGGATATCCTCGAAGTGTCAATTCTCTGGAAAAAGCTCTCTTCACTTTCTTTTCATCTTCTGTTGATATAGAAATTATTTCCCGTATTTGAGATCAAACAACAAAGAAAAACTCAGTTTCTTTAATAGAATTCTGCTTGTTTCTTGGAAGATGGCGGAGTGGGTTACGTGCTGGAGCGTCTACTAATGACCGTTCGCTCAGAGAGTAGAAGCAGCAGCCGTAGGAAGGAAAACACTCTCGCAAGAGGACGATCGATGTCTGACCATTGAGAAAATGACCCGCGCAGGGAAAATAATGACTGGGCGTTCGGTTACTGTAGATGATGCCGGTGATAATACGAAGTGCAAAACAAGAAGACTTCTTTGAGATTTCTGGAGCGAGTAAAAGTTTTCTCAAATAGTCTGCCCAGATTCTGTCAGAGTCGATGAGTGAGAGGGGGCTTGGGGTCGTTGTTGCTCCTCCCCATTTGTTATCGTTTATCTTCGTACACGCAGCAAAGCGTCTACTGCCATTTGAAGCAGCAGCAGCAGCAGCAGCAGCAGCATTGGGACGGATGGCTAATTGGCGTCGATGCTTGGTGTTTGGCGCGTTGACGCAACAGACGCATTAGCATCGTGGCGAGACAGACACAGAGCAGAGAGACAGAGAGAAAGACAGAGAGAGACAAAGAGAGACAAAGAGATAGAGACAGAGAAAATACTCTGTACTCGTTTCGAAATGCAAGGCAAATTCTATTATGGCTCAGCAGTTGCCATCCTCAAAGGGACTTCGGGATATCATGAGACTGATATGGGAGAATTATGGTCGGCATAAGACCACCTGGTCAACACACTCGATGACCATTTGCTGACCACTGTCGGAGGTAAATTTGCCACCGGATAACTGTTGCCCACTGTCTGTCTTGCTCTTTGTCCCTCCCTCTGTCTGTCTTTCTATTCGTCTCAGTCGGTGTCAGTTTCTCTTTTTCGCCGGCAATAGTAATCCATCTCAATTAGAAGAACATGAAATTCTGTCGTAAATGTTTAATTTGCTGACGAAATGACGCCGCAGAGGGAGTCGTCGTCCTCTGTGTGTGAGCAAAAGATCGTTCCTCTCCCACAGTCTACGCTTAAACGCTTTCCAACCGACGACGGAGAAACACTGTGGAAGCCTTAATTAACATATACTCATTTATCTAAACTAAGGTGTCTTGTCATAAATCATTGGCGCAATAGAAGCTCTTGGCGCAGAGGCATTTTGTTCGTCGTTCACTTTTAGCATTTGAGTTTTTCGCCCTTAACAGCTCAGAACAACGCAATTGAATTGTTCCATTGGCGTGAATTGAAAACAATAATAGATGATAATTACGCACTCTTATGACATGGCACCTGTTCTAATACTCTAAGGCCAAAGGGTGTCCATCCATGGCACTTCTAGTGCATCCGTAAAAGACCATGTCATTCCAGAGAACAGTCAGAGTGGGAAACATCAAGACAGAGAGCAGATGCCAACTGGAAGAGATGTCTTTCGGGAGTATATATAGACCGTCAGAGAGGATGGGCACAGGGAGACTGTGTCCTCGGCTGTCATCCTGCATGACAGTCTCTGCCAATGCCTTAGAAATCAGACGATCAAGAAGTTCCTCTGACGTCAGTTGATTGATGGCTTCCAACTGAGAGTCAATCGATGCATTCATTCGACCGAATTCTCATTCGTATACGGGGACAATATGCCGTCGACATGTACACCAGACAAATGAACATTTATATATACATATACATATATATAGTCATATATATACATATATATATGTATATATGTTGTATAATATACAACTATACATGTGTATATGTAATGCAGCCAATTGCAGTCGATACCAAGCCCATATTAATAGATATATAGGTTGAAGTACTCGGATAACCACTGCAGAGTTTACAGCGTATACGACAATCTTTCAAAACAACTTCATAATAGACTTTTATGTGATAGAAAAAGAACGGAGATAGTAAGTAAGATATTCGTCAGAGAAATTCTGGTGCAATCGATACAAAATCAATGATTATTACCATCGTCGTCGTCGTCTTCGTGCATATCATTTTCACCATTCACACAATATTGTCTTCATAGATGAATATGGTATCGATGATGATGATGATGATGACGATGATGATGATGACGATGATAATAATAATGATGAAAATGGTGGTGATGGTGGTGGTGGTAATGATGATAACGACTGCGGAGATTATTCTGCTGCTGGTGACGATGATGATGATGACGACGACGAAGTCGAAATGAAAGTAGACTTACTTGATTCGGGGAATGAGTGTTTCCAAAGAATCATCAGCAAAGTCAGAAAGACGTTTCGCGAAATGTCCATCTTTTGACAGAAGAAGAAGAAGAAGAAGAAGAAGAAGAAGAAGAAGAAAGCTAAATCTCTAATCAATCGTCTTCTCTTCGACTCCGATGAGTCGAAGAGGCCTTTGTATTCAATTTCAGCGCAATTGCTTCTGTCGGCGCCAATTTCATGAAGCCGGGTTTTCCAAGGCAATTGGTCTTTTGGGAACAGCGGGAAAAGCGACAACTGAGCGACCGACCGCTGCTATAGCGCTTTTATGTTCCGTCGTGCGTCTCGGGCGATTGTACCAAAGGCTCCTCTCTCTCTCTCTCTCTCTCTCTCTCTCTCTCTCTCTCTTGTATTCGTCGTTTCCAGTCATTGGCTCTGACATCCGGCGTTCGTGTTGTACACACGGCGACTGCCGCTGTCTCTGTATGTCCGGCGACCGAGATTTTCTGGTGACTGCGTTTACCAACAATTCAACATCGAACAGTCGCAGAAAAACACAAACCACACCGAGTCCCGCAACGTCTCCCGACCGTGCGTCTGATCCTGTCCGGTGCCTAAAACGCAATGCGAATTGTTACTGCATCCGATGCGAATGTCGTCGGCGCTCATCTCCAGCGATCATCAGATGAGCGAGTTTCTTATGGCGATATAGCGAATCTCCTTCTACATGTATTTTTCCACAGATAACTACAAGAAAACGGAAGGGAAAGGATGGGAAGGGAGAGGGAAAAGGGAGGGAAAGAAGGGGGTGGCGTAGTAGAGTCTCTTAGACTCCAGAGCTGGTCATAAACAGCGCCCTCTAGCGTCTCTCTGTGCATCTAACGTCAGACTTCATAAATAATTAGCACGGATGAAAGTGTGAATTAAGAACACACAAGAACATTGACGACACGTTCGCCTGCGAAACTTCCGTCGATTCCATAAACCAGCTCCACCGGCACCACCGGCACCACCGGCACCACCGGCTCCACCGTCACCACCGGCACCACCGGCTCCACCGGCACCACCGGCACCACCGGCACCACCGGCACCACCGGCACCACCGGCACCACCGGCACCACCGGCTCCACCGACACCACCAGACAAACCCCTCCAGGCACTCTCTGTTCCTCCGAAACACACGTCATATCTCTCCCTCTTTCTCTCAGTCTCAGTCTCTGTCTCTCGTTCTCTCTCTCATCTTCTCTTTCAAATTTTACAGAAGCAATTTAAGCAGTTTCGGTAATTTCATAATTAGATTTTGAGTAATTTTATGAGAAGCAGTCTTTAAATTTCTCCAAATCACTTTAAGACAGCGTAGACGAATGCTTGGTCTGGTTTTCCTTGTATATATGCTTAATGTGGCCAGCTTCATAACATAAATAGAATTATCTAAAGTATTTTCCATTCAAATACTTGTATGACTTATTTGCCAACTGAACATTGCCTCACTGGCCTCGGTGCAAACTCATTGAAACTTCGTTGGTTAAATGTAAAAAAATGAAAACGTGAAGTCAAGAATACGCCATTTATTTCGTATCATTTGGAAATGAAATAAATAGGCCATAATATCACCGTCAGTGATTCTGTATCTCTCCGCTGCGTGTTTAATCTATTGTAATAAAATCAAATGAAAAACAAATGCTCAATAATCACTGTTTAAACTGCAGTGCATCGTCTTAGCATCGCACCATCCATTCGTCTCCATCAGAGTCATTTTTAAAGCTGCTGATGCTGATGCTGCTAACCCTAAAAGACATCTGATGCCATCAACTGGATCTCAGTCATCTCCTGGTATCATTTGCGAAACAAAAACTACGATCCATTTAATAACACACTCGTTAATTTGCTAACTTAACTTTACTTCGTCTGAAGTCTTTGAGAGATTTCCAGAGACTTCTGAAGAACTATAATGAGAGAGAGAGAGAGAGAGAGAGAAGAGAGAGAGAGACGTAATATTAATGAACATCCTTTGAAGCAGTCTAAGAACCACTCTACGGAATCGAAGGAATTCTTTCGTTTCGTGATCTGAGCGATTTGATCTTTCGAACGGAATATAAATAATATTGATCGAATTCCAGAGACGAAGTCGTTTGATTGGACAGCATCCAAAGAAAAGACAAATTCCGAATTTCATTCAAAGTTTTTGCCAATCTCTCATTTTCTGCTCTAATTTCCGCTTTCTCGTCGACAACAACAACAAAGACGCCTATTCACAGCAGAGTCTTTCAATTCCGAATCGGCGCTACATAAATGAATCGTAAATCTCTCTCATTGTGGTTGGATAATTTGTATCTGAAAAGCGCCATTTCCTCTCCTCCTCCTCCTCCTCCTCCTCCTCCGCCGTCCTTCATTCTCCTTTTCCCTTCTCTCACTGTTTCCAGTTCTATCCGAAGACCATCTGAGATCGGAGCGTTCGACACTAATCGAATGAAATATGATGGCGTCGGTGTGGATGGATGGATGGAGGGAAACAGAGGCAGAGGGGCCTTTAGGTCTTCTTGGGGGGGGGCATAGATGGGTTTAAGGGTGGGTCGCGTCTTGTGTTTGGCGTTCATTCATCGGTCATCTTCTTCGGTTCTTCTTCCTCTTCCTCGTCCTCCTCCTCCTCCTTCTTCTTCTTCTTCTTCTTCTTCTTCTTCTTCTTCAGCGTTTGATTTGATTTCGCAGTCGAAGATGTTTCGCCGAATCTCGATTTGCTGTGAAACGGAATCGCAGTCGATTAAGATCAACCCATTGTTCGATCGAATCGAAAGAGAATGCCTTCGTCGTTGCATTGTTGTTGTTTTGTTGTTGTTGTTGTTGTTGTTGTCGATTGGTGGCTGACTCCGCATTGAATCCATTCACGCATCGGTTCTAAATCCGAATCTCAGTTGATTTCTACAGCGTCGCCACAATGCAGTCGGATAACGAAAGAGCAATCAACATAAACGGGAGATTATTCGACAGATGAAAAACTCTACTAAAACTCTTCGTATCTTCTGATTGCGAACACTCAGAGTCATCCATCCGTCTGTCTCTGTCTAAAATGTTGGGCCTGTGGCGGATATTTTCAAGAGGAGATTTTTCAAGAGAGAATCTTTTCAGAACCAATCGTCGAATTAATCGGTTTCAGATTCTGTAAAAACTAGGTTTTGCATCAAACCCCAGAACCACTCGAATACTTCATTTGCTAAGAGCAAGAATCTCTAAAACTTTCAAAAGAGTAATTTTTGATGAATTCCAGATGTTTTGATCTCTCAGTCTGTTCTTTGGAGTCAAAACGCTCTCAGCAGTCGCTTGCGTTCTAAGTTTATAGTGAATTGTTGTTTGCTTTCTTCGTATTCTTCCCCATGAAAATGCAGGCCTGGAAAATGAATTTGAAAAAATATAAATGATTTCAGGGGATAAAATGCACAGAAAATGAACGACGAAGTGGCAAGGGGTGAAAATGCAGGCCTAGAAAATGAACGACGAAGTGGCAAGGGGTGAAAATGCAGGCCTAGAAAATGAACGACGAAGTGGCAAGGGGTGAAAATGCAGGCCGAGAAAAGACGGACGAAGTGGCAAGGGTGAAAATGCAGGCCTAGAAAATGAACGACGAAGTGGCAAGGGGTGAAAATTAGGAAATAAATGCCAAACTGATTTCAGTTAACTTCTAAATATTGCTAATCAGTGGTGGTAAACAAAAATAAAATGCAAATCTTGCAAAACTTTTATTTCAGTTCTTCTAAAATTGCTAAATAGTGGTCGTAAACAAAAATAAAATCATCCATCAAAACGTCATTTCAGTTCTAACATATTGCTAATAAGTGGTGATAAACAAAAATTGAAACTACTTGAGTAAGATGTAAATAATCACTAATCTTTGAATGGACTAAGTAAACAAACGCATAACCATAGTAATATTTGGGCAATGGCCCGACATCGCCGCAACAGTATTTTCACGTACCGCAAAATCTCGAGTGTCCGCACGGCACCAGCGCAACTGCAACACGAGGTGCCAAAGGCAAATTTCACATGCGTCGGCGATCGGTTGTGGTTCTTCAGTCGGTGGTGGTGGACTCTCAGAAACGATGACAGCGTCCGCAACCTCCGGCTCTTCTATGCGCTGCTCTTCATCGCTATTAGCTTCGTTATCTCCTCGGTAATTATGGGCTCCCATGCTGTGGCTCACAACTCTCATAAAATCAAACGCGTATAGTTACCAGCATTTGAGGTATCCGAAATTGCTTGGCGCGACTTGGTTTAATACAAAATATAGGCTAGCCGTGTTTGTGTGATAATGAAGACTGATATGCTAAATATGTATACATCTACAAAACTTTCAAACGGTGCAAAAACAACCAAGATACACTGATGAATTTAGCGTTTTCCCCAGATTACCCCCTTTTGCTGGACCTGCATTTTCACCCCATCTCAGTCCACCGTTTTCCGGGCCTGCATTTTCACCCCTTGCCGCTTCGTCCACCTTTTCCCCGGTTCTGCATTTTCACCCCCTTGCCACTTCGTCGTTCATTTTCCTGGCCTGCATTTTCACCCCTGCCACTTCGTCCGCATTTTTCCTGGCCTGCATTTTCACCCCTGGCCTCTTCGTCCATCATTTTAATACCTGCATTTTGTTGTTTGTCCGCCTTTTCTTTTTCGCATTTTCATGTCCTGCATTTTCCTCCTTTAATTAACTGGACCCGGATATATCCGTCCATTTTACATTGAGTTACAGTTAAATACCCAGTTAAGGGGTTAAGTTAGAAATTAATCTATTTTGAAAACGCAGAAGAGAATTAACTTCAATCAAATATTTGGTAATTTTCCACATATTTACTCATCATCATCATCGTCGTCGTCGTCGTCACCTCAAGAGAGTCGAGCCTGGAGTTATTCGCAAAGAAACTCAAAACTCACCTTTATCAGACATCGTATGAATTGTAAAGCGCTCCTGACTTTGACCTTCTTCCATGTCTTTTGCGCTAAAGAAATTGACTTGTTAACTAACTAAGCTCCATCTTCCTTCATGTGCTGAAGTTGAGGTGACAACATGAATTTCCTTTATTTCCTACAATGTCTCTATCCGGTGTTTTCCTGACTGCTGCTGACAACTGCACTCCCAATACATAGATCATGGATTACAGGCGTTTGTCTTTTGAAATTATTTCCGCTTTGATGTCTTCCTATTTGAAATCGCATTGTTACCGCCAGCGACGACTGTTGCTAAACAGATTTTAAAATTCATTTTAAAATTTATAAATAAAGTGACGAAAACCAGATGATGGCCGCTGAATGACAGTGCTTTTCTTTGGCTCAGTGCTTACGCCAGATGTCGGGCTTTGATTGCGGTGAAGCAAACATCTTCGCCATCTGTAGAATGCGATGGAATCAATTCTGTAAAGAAAGATTTTCGTGATTAATTTTAATTTCTTGACAAGTGCTACCATTGACAGCTCCTGGATTTTTGAATGTGTCAGCAGTTAGCGTATGTGCTTCCACCTGTCAACGACTTTGTTTTTCATTAACAGTGGTTTTTTCAGTGGTTTTCAAAGCTTTGTTTTTAATTATTATTACTATACAAAGTTTGTTCTTAGTTTATTTGTTTATTATTAGGTTTGTGTGTGTGTGTTTTTAAATTATTTAGTTTTGTTCAGTTGATTTGTGTTTTCCTTGGTTGTGTACTACTGGTTGTGTACTACTTTTTATGCTGTGCGTGTCACGAATAAAGAGATGATGATGATGATGCTAACATTCCCCAAAAAGCACACAACCAAATCTCAAAATCCGCCTATGGAGCGCATACTTTCTTAAAGTTTCCTTCACTTTACTACATTTTTTTACTAATTGCACAAATTAAGTTATGAAGCAAATAGCCCCTAAAACAAATTTTAAAATATTTTGCGGTGCAACTGAAGGGAATGGCCAAAGACCAAAGGCCAAAGGGATACGCTATGGATCAGGAACATACCCCCTAAATACGCCCCTGTCTAAGATGTTGATTTATCTGAGTTCGAGGTCTTCCCTAGTGCTGTCAATTCACCGTTTAATCGGTCTTCCTTTTCTTCTCTTTCCCTGTGTAACTTTGTGTGTAGAGCTTTGTGTGGCTATCGGTTGCTTTCCATTCCGTACACGTGTCCAAATCAAGTTGATCTTCTTCTGATCCTGTCCTATTATGTTATCTTTTACCCAGTTTCGTTGTCTGGTATCTTCATTTTGTTATCTTACGCAATCTCCTCATCTCCAGTATTTGTCTTAAACAGAAGAACATGTCTGCATCCGTTGATCTTTATTCGTCAGCGTTTTAACAGTCACGTCTCTTGGCCGCGTACATAGCATCTGTGTTATTGTGTTGTACTGTGTTGTGTTGTGCTTCATTTTTGTTTCAATATTCTTGCTTCTGCTGTTTTCTCTTCAAAATTTTTCCTCCTTTTCACTGTTTGGAGTCCTTTGGATAGTTTTTATTTTTTAATCTTCTTGCTGACTGTCATCGCTTTCAATCACTCCTGCAACATATCCAAATGACTTAACTTGTTCCAAATTAATGTCCATTCCCTCTAAATTAATATTCATGGTTTTGCATTTCATATCGTTATTTCAATCACCTTCGCTTTTGCTTCGTTTATTTTACATGTAGGCCTATGCAGTCCAAATTTTTCGAAATACGTCTCTTTATAAACACATTTCTACGAATATAAAATAGAATAACGCAACTGAAGTCGATGTTTCTTTTATTTGGTGAAAAGAATTAAAATGAAAATTATCTGATTTTTTATTTGTTTCTCATTCAGATCAAAGAAGCTCAAAGTACAACTCAACTTCTTGGCGTTTCTTGACCTTTGCCAGGTAATAATCACCTGCAGTTTACTGCTTCATCTTACCTGATCTCTATACGTAACTTTCTTCAGGTGACTTTGACACATGGAATTTTCGCATAAGACAGAAATTCTGGCATCGCTAATGGCTCTAGTATTGTTGATGTTACATGCATGGTTAGCAGAATATAGATAACATTTTAGAACATCATAAAAATTTCTGTCAAAGCCGTTACCGCTGAAGTTTTTTATTCATCGGGCGTTGCGTTTTGCTTGCGTTGATGAAAATCGTGTAGAATAAATCTAATCTTTTTATCGGTCTAAATGCTAGAATTACTCAAAGCAATAATTAAATTTAGTAATTGAATGCAGATGACGATGCGAATATGAAACGAATGACTTTTATAGTTCTCAACTGAAGCCAGGATCATAATAATCAGGAACATGGCGCTGATCTTTCAGTCAGGATTTCTAGTGACAGTTTCAGTTGTAATCTTTCAGTCTTGCATTTTAGAGTTTCAGCCGGAGTCTTTCACTCTTTCTTGTTTACACTTTCAGTTAAATTTTTCAGCTGCTGTTATCTTGCATGACTTATTTTAGCAACAGTTTATTTACTTTTCTTTTTCAGTATATCAGAATAGTTATATCATTATGTTTGTATTTTTATCAATGATCGGTATCATATATTGACATGGCATAACGTTTTTAAAATATATAATATATATTTAATTATCCAGGACCATTGGTCAATGGTAAAATCTGAAAATGGGTCAAGGGTTCGGTGGGTCAGATGAGTCGTGGGTCATTGCGAGTGACCCGTTGTTGCCTCTGTTTTATGAATCATATTTTCTGACCTTGTTTACAAATGCCATTGAAGCGAAGTATCGCGATTAATACAGTCTCCGATTTATGATCGATCTATCGATCGATCGATTGACCTTATCATAATGCGATTCACTGAGGCGTAGGGAGCGGGTCGGCGGGGAGCATCCAACCGAGGCGGGGGGAGTTCCAATCGATTCGTGTCGTTACAGAATCACATAAATCGTCATAAACTTCAAGCACCGAGAACTCTGTTATCAGCAGAAGCGGAAGAGAGAGAGAGAGAGAGATTCCGCTTTTTCTTATCTGATTCGGACATTGAAGATATCTACTAACACAAGAGACTCTGTAAACACACAGCGAAGCATACTGTCGAACATCAAACAAGTGTAACGCAAGCATATAAAGAGAAAGAGAAGAAGAGGTAGAAGGAGGAGGAAGAAGAGGAAGAGGAGGCGACGGAGGAAGGGAGGAGGAGGAAGAGAACTGCATTGATGAAGATATTTTTTTCTTCAGTCGTAGCAAATGACGCATCGCCAGTAGAAGTGAAAGCATTGGTTTTCGATCTTTATTCTCAGTCGCCGTGGCTGCAATCAATACAATTCAACATAATTGTCGAATATCGAACGATGTCCCAAGTCCATTGATAAGAAGCTAATCTTATCTAAACAAAAGCGTTTATCATCATCATCATCACTGCCCATGCGATGACCCTGTTCCTATACAGCTGTTACCATTGGATGGCTGCGCTACATGTGCCCGTCTAAGAGAATCACTAGAAGGCATTGCTTACAGCGCAGGAGGAGCAATCAAGGGACAGAGGAAGAAAGAAGGAGGAGGATGAGGAGAAGGGAAAGAAGAATAAGAGGAGGAGGTGGAGGAGGAGGAGGAGGAGGAGAATAAGGAGAAGGATATTAAGAGGAATTTCTTAATTGTTGGTTGAATCTTTGTTAAGTAACCGAATATTCTGCGAACATTTGTTCAAATGGACATGTGACTGGAATAATTGTTACTTTCCGTTTTCAAACTTAATCTCTCAAGTATTTTCTCAGCAGTTGACTTTACTTTCAAACTGATTATTAATCGCTCGATCAAAGGAAGTTGATGAGGTCCTTGCGTTGTTTAAGCATTTTAGAGAAAACAGTCAAAATCCAGAGCAGTTGATTATTTCGGTCCTCGGTCTAAAAGCGGGAAGCGAAGATGTTTCAGCCATTCCATTGAATTATTATTATTATTGTCTAACGACGAGAGTTGATGCCTGTCTGAGACTTATCATCGTATAGGCCACTCCGTTTCTGGCGTTCGAAACACTTGACCTGCCACCCCCGCCGCCGCCGCCGCCGCCGCCGCCGCCGCCGCCGCCACCGGAGCGGGTCTTACCGGAGACACAGGTACGGCGGCAGAATATCTGTCTGAACGTCGTCCTGTACTGTCGACTCATCGTACAGTAGAGGACGAAGTTAACGGCGCTGTTGACGAGTACGAGGATGTCCCAGATGTCCCCGAGGGGAACGTAGACCATCTCGAAGACGGCGTTGTCGATGCCGCTGAGGAGGGCGATCACCCCCTGCGGAAGCTCCGCCGCGACGAACGACAGCACCACGGCCACCAGCATCCACGTCGTCCGGTTGTGGTCGGAGTCGCCGGCCGAGGAAGAGGCGCCCGTCCGGTCGGAGCCCCGACGGGCGGCGGCGGCGGCGGCGGCCGAAGACGACCGCAGCCGACGGCGGTTGCGTCCCGCCCGACGCATCGTCCGGATGAGGAGGACGCTGAGAACGGACAGGAAGATGCACGGAGTCACCTTGAGGACGACTCCGAACAGCCAGAAGTTGATGTCGACGTACAGCTGAGTGATGAAGGGGTTGTGTTGGACCCAGTAGGCGTTCGGGGGGTCGTCCACCTCGTCCGGTCGGTAGAGGACGTAGGTGGGGAGGCAGAGGCCGATGGACGTGAGGACGATGGCGCCGACGGCCATCCGTGCGCGGGGGATGCTGCAGAGGGTGGAGGATCCGTGGACGACAGCGACAGACGACGACGTATCGAAAGACGGCGAGAAGGACGGTCAGCCACATGGCGACCGTGTGACAGGTGATGGTGAAGTTGAAATGAAAGACCAGGTAGACGATCCAGCCTCTGAAACAAGATCAAGGATCAAGATCATCAACAAGATCATCAAGACAAGCAGAACAATTGGAACTCAATCAACGCCATCTGGCGCTCAACGAATGATCCAGCGGAGAAAATCTTAAAATTCAAAGCATGAAACTCTGTTCGGAAAAGTTACAATGCATCATCATCATCATCATCATCATCTTCATCTTCTTCTTCATCTTCTTCTTCATCTTCTTCTTCTTCTTTATGTACCTAACTCTATCAGAGGGTTGACAGTCATGTTCCCCTCCAATTCTCTCTCTCTCTTTCTCTTTCTCTTTCTCTCTCTCTCTCTCTCTCTCTCTCTCTCTCTCTCTCTCTCTCTCTCTCTCTCTCTGTCGCTCTTTCATGCATCGTCAGTTACACATTTCAGCTGACAGTGTGGCATCTGCCCACTCAACAAGTGGCTTTAAAAACTTAATAATAATAATAATAATAATAATAATAATAATAATAATAATAATAATAATAATAATAATAATAATAATAAATAGAAGAACATTTGGCAAAAAATGACTCGCATGAGTTACAGACGACGCGGCAACAGGACTGTGATGTTTGTCTGACGTCGCTTCATTCGAAAGAAAGCGCTGCTGCTGCTGCTGCTGCTGCTTTGGCATACGGCGCATGCTGAAGAGATCATCGCCTGTTGAGGAGGAGGAGGAGGAGGAGGAGGAGGAGGAGGAGGAGGAGGAAGCGCCGATTGTCTGCGCACCTTTTGTTGTTCGTAGGTGACAGTTTTCAATCTATTATAAGTTTAGAATAATTAAACGCGTTGTAACAATCCGAAACTCGAAGCGCCGATGCAGTGGCTTCATTCTGCGCCATTTTGACACCGCGGACTTCACAGCTCACTTGTTCCTTTATGACACCAGTCAGCGGCCGAAGCAGCTGCAGCAGCAGCAGCTGGTTAGGTGGAGCAGCTGCTGTGCTTTCTCACTTCAACAGAAGTCGATGCTACAGCTTACAGGCAAAACAACGGAGGCGGTTAACTTTTATGTCTTGCAACATCTTTCTCATTAGATCAACGTTAGGAAAGAGATCGCGTCTGAGATAAATCATGACGCTCGCGTGGATCAGATGTTCAACTGCTGTTGAGCACTTGTTCGCCGCCACCGCTAAGCGATCACAGAGATGAAATAATGCCTGAACGAAGTCGATGCATGATCTGTGTCTTTTCAGTATCTTATTTGGCGGTAGATATCTAAGATTAGAATCCGGGAACATTTTCATGCAATTCGTCAGTTTGTTTTATCTAATCTCGATCAGCTCCTGCAGTTTAGAATTTTATCTTATATATTATATATATACAGTATATATATATATATTACAGGATTATGATCCAGATTGTTGACATTACTTTGGGTGGAAAACAATGTAGCCTATCATTAGATTTTCTTTTCCCAACACTGCTTTCAGTTATTTCATTAATTAAGGCACTAGTGTGTTCTTTTAAAACTTTTATTATAATGTACTCTTGTATGTTGCGTGTAAACACTGTTGATTTGATAAATCCATTATTACATTACATTACTTTACACACATCCCTGCTACTCTACAGTCCACAGTATTCGCCTGCAATTAATTAATCTTGTAATTTTATCTTCGAAATAAGCTGGACTTCTTAGTTCGAATAGTGATTTTCCCAGGATCTTCTCTCTTAATGTCGAATAGTTTGTTTTCTTCTCTTCCTAAAGTTGTCTTGTCCTTTCGTTAATTCCCTGTGATGTACGTTTTCGTTTGTCTTGGGAATCTCCTCTTTTCTATCAGCAGCAAATTGTTGCGAAACAGTAAATGATATTTTCCTATTAATTCCGGAGCTTTTACGTCAGACGTTAAGTTGAAAACGCTTTGTTTTCTCTTCGGCGCCGAAGAGGAATTCTCTTTGATCTTTCGAAACAACGACGGTCGTCAACAGACGCCATCCTTCCCTCCTCGTCGTCATTCTCTCTTCGTCTCTGTTGCGGCAACAGTTGCTGCGAGTTGTGTTAGGGGCGGAATCTTAAAACACACGCCCACTGTTCGCAATTTTCATCCATCTTTTAGAGAAATAATTATGACAAACAGTTCTTCTGACATTTAGAAGCAGTTTTCGTGACAAAGCGATGTGCTAATTGCTGCGTTGGGCACTAGGTGGCCACTGCTGTAATCTCTGCCATCTTTATTATTCCTCGGCTCCAGTTGCTTCAGTTGGATTCCGTTTTCTTTTGGATCGTGGATTGCTGGCCGCGATTTCATCTGCTAATTACCGAGCACATTGTCTAGTGCGGCGGCGGGGGGGGGAGGGTTCTGTGCTCCGAAGGCGACTGCTACCTGTGTGGATACCTGAGACTACCTGTATTGCGAATTATTTCACTGCATCAGATAACTGGTTTTGTGTGGCGGCCAGAAGATGAAGCGTTCTAGGCCATATCCAGCTCATATCAATAAATAAAAAGGTTCATCCGTAGATTCAATGCCCGTCTCCCCAACCCTTTTCTCTCTCCCCAGCCTTTTCCCTTACAGCCCCCAAACCCCCGTTCCCCTTCCGTCTCCCCAACCCTTTTCCCTCTCCATCCCTCTCCCAACCCCAACGTTGGCTAAGCCATTCATCCTCGGAGAACGGTGGCTCATTGATTAAATTTTATTAGCGTTCTTAATTATTAATTTAATTTTATCGTCCGTTTCAAACACCTTAGCAAAATATTTTCAGCGGTAACCCCACCTTGGTCAGCGGCAAAGGTGTTCAAAAAGTTTGAAAATCATTTGGGACGCCTCGGACCACAAAACCGCAGTGCTCATCGGCAGAGCAGACTGTAGCTGAGGAGAGGTCAGTTCGGTCCAGGTCAAAATTACAAAATCAGTCGAATGGACTACTCGGTTGAAGGAAAAGGCGGCAAGACTTGCAAAGGCAAAAGCGCAAAATCGGGTGGTAAAACAGACAATCTCCACGGTCATAAAAATGCTATTGCATTTGCGCAAAAATAAATAAGTTTTTGCGCAAAATCGGGTGGTGACGCACCTAGTTATCTAAAAATATCTAGAGCCATTCAAGAACGGTGGCCATCCGAATATCAATCGACAGAGCAGACTGTAGCCGAGGAGGAAGGGAGACTATTTGTTTTATAATCCGAATATCAAGGGAAGGGAGTTTTGTTATAATATATAGGAAAAAATTTTAGACAACAGCAAATGTGGAAAATTCCTATTTGTAATTTCTCCTATGTGTGATTCCACTATTCATCTATTGTGATACATTTAGTGTAATTCATCTATTGTATAATCCACCTAGTGCAATCCACCTAATGTAATTCAAATTCATCTAATGTAATTCATTCAGTGCAATTCATCTTGTGTAATGTTTTCTGCTGCATTTATAGTTTCACTTTCAAAATCCACGGAGAAATTGAGTGATAAACGACGGGCGCTATATAAATCTATTCATTAGATTGCGTGGAAGCTGGTCGTTTGTCGTCACTTATCTCTTCCAGACAGTCTCTCTCTCTCTCTCTCTCTCTCTCTCTCTCTCTCTCTCTCTCTCATCAAAACCGATTCCAGATTTTTCTTTAAAGAATTTGCCCAACGATATTCCAACGCTCATTAAAGACCTTCCGACTGGTTCCATGCTCTCTGCCAACGACAAGCTGCAGTATGAACGATTAGAGTTTGCTTGGAACCAGCGTCTTTTGTGATTTGGCTAAACTGCTATGCCATATGGCTTCTGGGTTTCATTGATGGCCTCAAAATGGCAGTCTCGAAAAATGCAGCAAAATAGACTCAAGGAAAAGGACGCAGAAAACAGCAAAAACTGAAAACTGACCAATTCCCTGAAAGACTGTCAAAAGGGAAATCGTTTTAACTTTTTCCAGACTGGTAATCACTGCAGTTGTTGCTTCAACAAAGAATGAATGGTGTTGCAATGATCGAAACCTGTTTCTTAGGCAGATTAATGTCAGCATGTCCTTAACATTTGCGCCATTAATCTTATTATGCGCTGTATTGCAGCAGCTGACCATAGAATACATATATTCTTGGCTTTCCGTCAGCAGCGCTCACTCGGTCTTCTTTTGTCAATTCCAACGACGAAGTCAAAGAGAGGCTGAACTCTGAATCGAGGCAGCTGGAGTGGGACTTCGGCAAAGATTGCTTCATTTTGTAGCGCATTTATTTTTGAGATTTCGTGTGAATTGTGCGCGCCAGTTGGAGCGAATGGCGACGCCCTAATGCTGACCATCTGCATTCGTCCGTTGCTTAACTCTTTCCAGAGACGAGCTCATTAGCCAGATGACGGACGCCGTCTGACATTTGCCCTTCGAAGCGAGTAACTATCCCATTCCATAAAACCGCTCTAAACGTCATATTACACAGATGGACTCTGAGAATAGCTCTCTCTCTCTCTCTCTCTCTCTCTCTCTCTCTCTCTCTCTCTCTCTCTCTCCCACCCACCTACCTTCCTCTCCTTTCTCTCTCTCTCTATCTCCTGCAGTAGACGCACTTCGAGGTTTTGGAGTGCTGAACAAGATGGCCGAAGTCCAACATCTCTCAAAAGCCAAGTCTGTCTATATACAAGTATTTGGAGATTTAATTCAATTATATTCTTAAGACTTAAGTTCCAAGGTATGTAGCAACGGCAGAGTCCAAAGGTACAAGGCTTCATCGTCGAGGTCTTAAGTCACAGCATGTCACAGATCTTTAGGAGAAAAACTGTCTTTGGCAACTGATTTTGTTCGCTTCTCAGAACTCGAAACTTATCTGACCGGACAGAATAATCGCCAATTAATCAATTAATCAATCTTAATCAATATAAATGGTTGTGGGACACGCCTCCCTCTTATCTTCCCCCGGATTGACATTGATTTCTGGTGTCAAGTAGCGGAGTGTCGTCTAATTGACAGCTCCGTTACAAATGACACAGGAACGTTTATCATCGGTAAGACGAAGACTCCTCCTGTCTCCTGTTGGGCGGAGAAGAAACTGAAGCTGTGTTCGTGCCAATATTCTTCTACAGACCAAAAGATGAAACATGTGTCTAGATTCTTACAGGATTCTGTCAGCACTCGACTGGAAATTTTTACCAACCATTGATCTAAAACTCTCTCTCTCTCTCTGTCTCTCTGTCTCTCTCTCTCTCTCTCTCTCTCTCTGTCTCTCTCTCTCTCTCTGTCTCTCTCCCTCTGTCTGTGTCTGTTTCTGTCTGTCTCTGTCTCTGTCTCTGTCTGTCTGTCTGTCTGTCTGTCTGTCTCTGTCTCTCTGTCTCTCTGTCTCTCTGTCTCTCTGTCTCTCTCTCTCTCTCTCTGTCTCTCTCTCTGTCTGTCTGTCTGTCTGTCTGTCCCTCTCTCTCTCTCTCTCTCTCTCTCTCTCTCTCTCTCTCTCTCTCTCTCTCTCTCTCTCTCTCTCTCTCTCTCTCTCTCTCTCTCTGCAGAAGCCTTTGCTAATCAATGCAAGATTCATTTTATCTGCTCAGAAGACGAGGCGAACGCCTTTGACTCTGCGGAAGAACACAGACTTTATCGTCGACCGACTCTTCATCACAGCCTAGCAATTCATACATCATGTTTCTCATCCACGTAGGTATGCAATGAATCTTCCACGGGTCTGAAGGTCATTCTAAGAAGAGCGTGTTCAGCAGAATGGAGATTCATCTGCGGTGATTTTTCCAAAAGGACGAAAATACAAATTCCGTTTGTTAGACTTTGAAGGTGTAATTTGTAACAAAAGTCAACATTCTATGAAGTTTTCTAAGATGAAAATTAATTCAGATTTTAATCTAATCACTTTCAGAACATCTGCAAATGCAAAAATCGTCCAATTGTTATTCGAGATCAGCAGAAAAACTCGTCCAGTGAAACGATCTCAATAATAAAACACCTCTACAAGTTACAACTCCGTTGATTTCAATAATACTTCTATGATTTCACCTGCAAAAGAACTTCAACAGATTCTTGGAACTTAATGGCTGCCAGACGGTCTATATATACGTTGCCGACATTTTCGTGATATTGCAATATTCCGCGTATCCATGTGTGGTGGTGGTGGTGGTGGTGGCGGTGGTGGTGGTGGCGGTGTGTGTGTGTGTTTTTGCGTAATACTGCTGTGGTACGTGAGTATTTTGCATTTGCAGACGGTGTGCTGCATTGGACCGCAGTTCCTCAGAGGCTTAAGTGACCTTAATTCTGCTTATCATCGCTGAGGAGCTGCTTCGGTTTATTCGAGTCGTGAGGATGACTGTGGCACGTACACAGACCACGGAGACGGCCAATCATCTCTACATTAGTCACTTCGAAGCAAGCATCTTGATGCGAATGGATAATAAAACAGTCGAAAACGAAGAATTCGTCTAAATTCTCCGCACGTAACACGAACAGCCCCCCACCCGCCCCATTGCCCCCCCATTGCAGATGACGTTAAGTGCCGATGATAACGCATCGTTTTGGTCGAACGGTCGCTTGTAAGTCAACTCGTGAAGAACATCGGACGCAGTTATTATACGAAACAATGCATCAATGCATACAATGCATACAATGCATACAATGCATACAATGCATCAATGCATACAATGCATACAATGCATACAATGCATACAATGCACGGACGGACAGAGCGACTCTTCCAGTAATATCACCGACTGTCACAGTACGGTGGTTTAGGAGGAGGAGGAGGAGGAGGAGGAGCAGGAGCAGGAGGAGGAGGAGGAGGAAGCACAATAACCATAAGTTATCAAGAAGAGGAGAGAAGCTGAATTAGACGCAGCCAAAGCCTTCTCAGCCACTTTAGAATTCAATATGAATGATACCGTAAAGCGTGGAAATAATCTGCCTCCTCGAGTTATGCAATTATTTATGTAGCACAGTAGAAGAAACCTCTTTGTTTAAGCCGGTTAATCAAATGTAAATATTAACACACAGACGGACTTAGTCGCCACAGGCACTGCGGCATTTCTCTTTGCTTAATGGAAACCAACGCTAAGATTCCCTGCTTATCCACAACGGCAATTTCAGCTGACCTAGGGCAAAGGTCAGACGGTCAGAAAGGTCATCTGATTCCTACATCTGGACACGAAATATACATAAAAATATGCCGTCTGTCTTTGGGTGAACGGACAAATATTAGACCGTCAATAGAATTTACAAGATCTGATGAAGAAATCATGCCGACGACCTACTTTCCCTATCCCCTTAGAAATCTCGACATTCGAGAGACTGTCGTTATCTCCTCCTCCTCCTCCTCCTCCTCCTCCTCCTCCTCCTCCTCCTCCTCTGCTGACATCGTTCTGCCTTCCATAAATTGAGCTGACGCTAATGAATGAAGATTTTGCATGTCGCCGAGTGACGCGACGCAGATGGCGTGCCAGGAATGTCGGGGCTGCTTGCGTCAGTCGTCACCACTTGTCCAACTGACCACCGCTTCCCTCTCCCCCCCCCCCCCTGCCCCCGCCTATGCGCCATCGGAAGACGCTCTCTTCCCATCTGGAAAATCAGCAAAACGAAGCCAAAATAACAGACGTCGTCGTCGTCGTCGTCGTCGTCGTCGTCGTCGACACGGACACCGCCTTAACTGGACGGTCGCGTCCTTTGCGTAGCCGCAACAAATAATCAGTCACGTGATCGTCACGACTGTTCCATTAATCAGGATCAGAAATAGCAGAAGCAACAATGGTCACATTGACTTTGCACACATCCTAATAAGCAAACTGCACTGGATGCTGCCGCTGTTGATTCTTGATTAATTCAGCGACGAGTCGGAACCATTGTTATGGAAAGTTGGTCACATGACGACGGCAACTCATAGACGGGCTTTGGCAGCATTTTCAACATGGCGGCACACATTTCAAGAACATAGTACAGCAGGCGACACGTGACAATTCAATATTTCAAGATATCTGGCGCCACAAAAATCTACTCTCGTTTCAAAGAGTCTATTATCTCCGATTGCACAGCGTGCAGTATACACAACCACGCAGATAGGAATAAATCGCACTGGATGCAGACAGGACCTCACTCAAGATTGATGCAACTGCCAAGTAGATCGATTTCATTTTATACCAAAAATTGACTGCAGAGAATTCAGACCATAGAACATAAAATCCTCAGAACCAAGACCATAGAGTCCTACGACATTTGCAGTTAATCAGCAGAGAATTTTAATCTGACGGCGACATCTGTCGATAGCGATCGTAAGCATTCGACCAACGAAAACAGAATAGATATCGTCCATCGTCCATCATCTGAGATCTTCTGCAGACGCAGGGCAATTGAGATCAGCAAAATACATGGAAATGACTCAGACGCTTGACCATCAATTGGGGGTGGGTGGGGGGGGGGTATCGTCCCACAGCCGATTTTTCAAGTACAGTGGGGGATGATTACCCCATTTCAAAGAAGTGTCTGCCTCTGTTTGAGACAGGACAGCTGACTTCCCACATATTCGACTTCCGCCGAGAGATCGGTTAAGTTAGGAGGGGACGAGTTAACCCCTTAACCGTGTATTTAACTGTAACTCAATGTAAAATGGACGGATTTATCCGGGATCCCCAGTTAAGGGGTTAAAGCAAAAGCATCGGAGCCAGATGGAGAGAGAATTGGAGCGCTGGATCTACAGTGAAGCCTCTTTGACGCGATCTTGATGCTGTTCGAAGGCAATGGACGCTGCTGTGTTTGGTCTGAGGTCCATTGAAAACAAGGAGCTACTGTATGCAATGCATTCGCCTTTCTCTTTTTAGTCAGTTGAATTTTGCAAACAATCATCTATGATTAAATGAAACCCTTTCTCTGCTTATAATTCATTCCAAACATTATATATATATATATATATATATATATATATATATATATTACATTATATATATATATATATAGGCCAACAACGCTGGAAACTACTGCGATCTTTCCCCTGTTGCATGTTCTCTCTCTCTCTCTCTCTCTCTCTCTCTCTCTCTCTCTCTCTCTCTCTCATAATTGAGCGGATTCAACCTGGACACCCGTAATGCCCTGCATAACATTTCCAGATGACTGTGTGAGATAAATGTCTGATGCGAATCGATGTCAGTCGATTTCTTCTCATTCCATTTCGACTTCTTTATGAGATGCCGTCAAATACCTCTGCATTCTATAATCAATGAATCAATGACGATGATAATGACGATGACGATGATGATGATGATGATGATGATGATGATGATGATGATGATGATGCATATAAAGTGGTATTCGTCATCATGAGTGCCCTCTGTCCCTCCTGCCTCTCTCTTGATAAAAATGTTCAATTGGAGTTCATGAAGCGATTGCATTTCTAAAGGCAAAAGCATTGACATGAGAAACTGCTTTCTATTCCTATCGTTAGCATTAGATGCGCAGGTACCGTACCTCGGGTGACCGTACTTCTGTTCTAGAGCGGTGATGCAGTAGAAGTACGTGGCATACGGCAGGTAAGACAGCATCGTCAGCATGTCTGCAACTGCTATAGCAGTCAATATGCAGTTGGTGGGGGTAGACATCGTCCTGCGCGTGAGAACGATGATGTTGATGACGTTGGAGAGAATTCCAAAGAGGCAGACGACGATGCTGAAGTAGCCGTGCACTCCCTGATACCACTTGTTGAATCTGTCCAGGTAGACAGGTACGACCGATCCATCGGTGTCTGGCCTACCTGGGCTCCAAGAGAATTCGACGGCACCTGTGCTGTTCAAAGTCACTCCGAAGATGCTAGCTTTGAATTCCGAAGACATGTCGACTGAGACTAAGCAGCGATTATTAGACAACGCTTCCACTGTTGAAATACCTGCATCGTGTTGTTATTCTTCCTCTCTCTCTCTCTCTCTCTCTCTCTCTCTCTCTCTCTCTCTCTCTCTGCTAATATCCGCTGGCATTGCATCGACCGTAGAGTCGCTGATCAGCCGATGCTAAGCGATTTTTCGTCTTCCTCCTCTTTTCTGTCTTCGTTGTGTGCCTCATCTGACAACCGATCGATCGCCGATAGATCGATAATTAATCGAACTGCTTCGATTGAGTTCACGATCGGATCTCTCTGCCTAAAAGAATTTCAACAGGAGTATCTCTTTGTTATCTTCGTTTTAAAAATGCTGACCTAAGACCTTTTACGAACTTCCGCTTTTTTTCCGTTGCCGGGGATACCGTTGTTATTGGTAACGACGAGTTCTCGATCAGAGACCGAAACAGAGAGTGCGATTTCACTGAAGACAGCTTCACTCCGTGCACTGAACGACGAAGTGCAGCCGCCCTCGCTGTCTCTCTGATAACGAACTCGGCATCCGACCGTAGACAGGTGGCGCCTGCGTGCACTTCCACTGCGCACTCCTCGCCAGAGGACGCAGATGAGTGAAACAGACGCCGATGAGTGAACGGAGCAGGGGAGGAGTGGGCGACCTATACCCTCCCCCTCCCACAAGACCAGGACTTAGACTACAGTGAGTGATCGACCTTCGCCATGCGATGTCCCATGCAGTCTTACATTTACATACTCACTTATTGCATCAAACCTCCTCCTACTCATCCTCCTTCTTCCTCCTCCTCCGTCCTCCTCCTCTTCTTCTTCTTCTTCTTCTTCTTCTTCTTCTGCTCTAATAATTATCTACTTCTAAATTTTGCTTTCTCCATTCGTCAACAGCAAAATAATATTCGTCATAGAAGTCGACGCCATGTAAATGCAGAGCAATCACTGTATATTGTGTCATCATTTAATTGCTTTAGTCTAAAAATAGTAAATGCAAGAAATGGCAGAAACGACCAAGAGAAAAGCGAAGGAAATTCCCTTAGAGGGACATCTATTGGAATTCTATGCTTAAATATGTCTAAAATTAAATGAACATAATTCAAATGTCAATCACGAGTCTCAATATTCCGTAATATTTCGAGAACTTCATCCACAGAATCCAGATATGTATTCTATCGAAGGCCATTTTCAACAAAACCTATAACCAGGCGATGTCATCTGTATTTGTACAGAGCAGTTATGATGATGTCGTTGTTGTCAGAAACTCACACTTTGCAATTCATCTGATTATTATTATTATTATTATTATTATATTATTATTATTATTATTATTATTATTATTATTATTATTATTATTATTATTATTATGAAACAAGAGATCAGAATTTAGGCTTGAACATTATTTGCATTTTTTTCTGGTCCTCTTTTAACTGATCTTGTATTCCCTGGGACTCACCTGAATGACCATCAGGTATAAGAGCGCTGGTGAACTGATCGACGGAATGTTCCCACGGAGACAGAATGACAATGCAGTGGGAAAGACAGCCATTGTCTAAGGACGCGGCTGCTTATTAATGAAACGTTTGAAGTCGTCTTAAGAATGAAATGAACGGATAAATTGATTCCGTTGCCGATTTCTTATACTGGTTCTGATTAAAAGGAAACTAATAGATTGCAATGGAAGCAAAAGACTACAAATCGTTGCTTATTAAGTAAAAACAGCCGAATTTTTTTGCAGATATTAATTATTCCACTGATGCGTTGATTCTAGACAAATGTCGTCTCATATCGAAGTAAAAATTCTTCTTCTTAAGCAAGTTAATCAATCGAAACTATTTTTGTAGTTTCGTTCCCTTATAATTTGGTCGCACTGATAAATGCGTGAAATTCTGAAATCTTTTTTCTTCTCGATGGTTCTTAGGCGGCTGGCATTGGCATGACACGAAATGCGTCAGTGATGAAGTCAATCCCAGCAAGTGTTAACAACCGCGAAATACAGACACGTGACGAAGAAAATTGTCAGCGGAAAAGCAATCTCAGCGATGACACCTTGCTTTGTCTTTGGGACAAAATCTATCCACGAATGCAACAAGTAAGGATGGGTGGAAAGCGGAAAATAATTGCAGAATTTTCACGATAATTTCGATAAATCGATTACTTTGAGAATAGTTGAGAACATTTATAAACTGTGTTTTTATGATTTCCAACACAACATACAGACGGTGTTTGTTTGTGTGCGAGTATGTTTGTGTGTTTGTGTGAGAGAGAGAGAGAGAGAGAGAGAGAGAGAGAGACCAATTATATAATTGAATTGAGATCCGTTGTTGGGAGTTTGAGGCGAAGGATTCGATGATTCTAGGCAGAGAGGCAGAGTGAAGACTTGATCAGCGTCAGAGATTAGATAAGACTCTTATGTGCGTTCGGGTGAGGAGCAGATGTTCGTATCTACCTGTCTCTTTGCGTATCTCATCGCGGGAACTGACCAAAGCCTCCTGTAACATTATATTAGGCACTGGACTTGATTCAGTGCGCAGCGCATGGTTAAATCATGGTTAAATCACACGGTGTCTGAGGCGCGATGAAAATCGAGTTCACTTGGTGACGCTGTAGCATAAAGGCGAACCAGTCGCGTCGTCGTCATCGTCGTCGTCGTCGTTCAGGCCGTCGTCGTCGTCGTCGTCGTCGTCGTCGTCTCGTCTCGTCATCGTCGTCGTCGTGAACCACGTCGTCGTCGTCGTCGTCGTCGTCGTCGTCGTTATGGCTTTGGTCGCGACTGACGATCAGAATTCCTGGAATCAAACGGCCTCGCAATGTCTCCAGTGGCGAATTGCTTACTGCATCCAATGCAATTGGGTCGTCTGAACACGTCGTCCAATATTCCCGAAGTGCGGTTGCTAGGAGCAACGGTCAAGCGTCGCCAGAGAGAGAGAGAAAGAGAGAGAGAGAGAGAGAGAGAGAGAGAGAGAGAGACGCGAGAGACTATTTGACACCCGCCATTCAATCAGTCAACTGTCAGTCATTATTAGCCGATCAAGACCATTGCGGCTCCTATATCAACGACCTCCCCTCTCTCCTCTCCCTCCCCCCGTCCCTCCGTCCTTCTATCTCTCCTCGCTCCAAAACAAATAAACACAAACAAATGTATATTATCATATTTTTAGCATAATTGAAATTTTGGAGTATCCTGTATGCTCAACTGCTGAGAAATATTACATCGATTGAAAGAATTTTGCTTCTAATCATTTGCAGATAATTGTTGTGAAAGCAAAATGTCTTAGATCTATGTAGCGCAAAACTCTTGCACGTATCTGTGGCTCATATGAGCGTTGCGCTGGTGTTGTAGCGACTCAGCCATCGAGGCAGAATCTGGTTACTGTGGCCAAACGGAGCACGGGCACTGAGAGTGGCCGCCGCCGCTGCCGCCGCCGCCGTCGTCGTCGTCGTCAGACGTGACATGGGTGCCTGATTGTCGAATGGACGTGACGGCGGCAGGTGTCCGTAGGGTGGTCATCTAATCCCGAGTGACGTCGGACATAATTGCATCCGGATCGAAAATCGTCCTTGAGGATTCCTAAGATCCCGTTCCGTCAAAGAGGTCCGTCCCGAAGACAAGAAAGAAGGCGCTGCTGCTGCTGCTGCTGGGGTCGGTTGCGGAGATGAGGCAGCTGCTGAGGCAACTGAGGATGTTGTACAGCGATTCTTCAGTTTTGACCGATTTCCGGTGAAGACGAAAATTGTATTTGTACGTCAACAAACTTAAAGTCTCATTCTAGAGATGTCGGCGGATTGACGACAGTGGAAAGAGAAAAACCAAAACACTAAAGCGCATAACTTTCATGATAATACACAAGTGATCAATAACATCAACGCGAACGCTAAAGAAACTTTTTGGTCTGGAGTCTGGAGAAGCTGTGCGTAGAAACAGAGAAGCGCTATACAAATGCTACATTACAACATTACCGTCGTCTCCGGTCGATGGATTTACTTTCATCGTGGTCAGGCCAAGATATCGGGTGTTTTTGGTCGGACAGTTATTTATTGTGAGCGGGTCTTTTTGCTTCCCTCTCGAAATCCCGCTCCTTAGCCATTCCAACACGACAACGGATAATTTCGTCGTTTGTTTCCTCTGCAAAAAGGACTTGTCTTGTATTGAATTTACGCAAAAAATTCTTTCGTATAATACACATTCGCCTCATAAGACGAAGAGAAAGGCACCTGCACAGGGCCGCGGTCTGCCTCTCAATCATCCGAATAGACGCAATCGACACCGAGGGAGAAGCCCCCCTCCCTCCCCAGGGGCAGGGGTTGGGGTGGCTTGCTTTGCTTTGCTTATCGTAAGACGGTGCTAGGGCAGATCATGTGATTATTGCATTTGTACAGATGTCGCATTCGCGTCAAATAATAATTTCTTTCGAAAGGCTTGTTCGGGTTTTCTGAGAAGGAATTTTGCTTCGACTGCGAAACCAGAAACACTGCTGTGTCTTTCGTTTGACGCCAAAAGATGGGATTCCGAAAGAACTCTTCTTTGTCTAAGGATGACTCTAATCGCAGTTACATTAGAACCAAACACCTGTCTACGGTTGATAGGTTAAGACGAATTCATCTTATTTCAATGGAATCTATTGACGACTTTCTTTTATCTTACGCCTATCTCTCCTATATACCTGCCTGTCCTATCTACCTACCTGCGCCCTTATCTACCTTACCTGTCCTATATACCTACCCGTCCTATTTATCTACATGTATTATCTGCACATACAGCTCTTGTAATGAGGAGATGCTCTCGTAAACGATGGTCCACCTCCTGCAGGGAATGAAACTGCAGTCTTTACTGAAATTGCTGAAATTAAAATGAAAAATTCAGAAGTGATTTTTAGAGAAAACGATTGTGTAAAGTGTTGAATGGATTCTTTCTGTCAAGAGCGGGAAAGTTAAGTGCAACAGGTGGCAGACTATGGCGACTGTCGTCTGCTGCTACCAGAGGAGCACTCTAAGAGACACATTTCGTCAAATGACCACCGGGTGAGACCGCTCCATTGCAGTCACTGTCTCGTCAGATGTTCTTGTTCAGGTGTTCTTGTCCTGAGGAAATACGCCTACATACAAAGCACTAAGCTCAGCCTATCATAACGCAGTCAAAGGTCTACGCGTCTAATCATAAATACATTTCAAGAGACTTTTGTTGCGCTGTTAAGACGCTTATTTTGTCGCAAAACGAATTCTTTTTCTCTCTCTCTCTCTTTACCTTCAGATTACGTTATTTGCTTCCTTCATTCTTCTTCGCTGTTTTGTTCCCTCCCCATTTCTTCCATCGCCTACGAGAGATCGCAACTTAAAGCGTTTCGACTGGCGCTGTACAGATGCCGTGGTCTCCATGGACGTTGTCGTAAAAGCAACCGCGACAGATGGTCGTCGGGATAGGCTTTCGGTTGCTAAGGCGTCCGTCTCTATGGAATCCGGTGAGAGTATCGTTGATAGAAATGCAGTTAAGCCGAGGGATCGAATTCCGGATGAGTCATTGAGACAGACACGATACGATGGGCTAAAGAGGGGGAGGGAGGGGGAGGGGCAAAGGGGAGGAGCACGTGTGAGGGAGAAGTACTCCCCCCTCCCACACACTAAATCAGTGAACGGTTTGAACAGGAATCGTACAAAAATATATGCATAAATGGAGGAAGACCACTTGTCTATCATTTGCTGCGCACAAAAGTGACATCGCCTGGAAACCAACTGACTGCAATTGTTAAGAAATGAAGACTCTTTGTTGGTGTTCACCTGAAAATCAGAATCTATAGAGTGAGTCCACAGAATAGAATTAATCGTCAACCGGACGCACCGTAGAAAGACGACGCTCAGACTGACTGACAGGGAAGAGCAACGGCCTCTGCTTCTAATTAGTAAAAAAATAATTTAATTATCGGCGATTCACTTGACTCAACCGACCATCATGACGTAGGCTGTCTTCTGAGACGTCCGTCCAGCGTCGTCTATTTGCACCTGTCTGTTGGTCGAATGGCGCGTGATTATTTCGTTCATTCTCAGCGGAAATTAGATTCTTGCCCGTATCTTGCCTCGTAGTTCATTAGATTATGTTCTGTCGTTTTTTAGATCCATAGATTCTGTAATTGTGCATGCGAGATGAGACAAAGGAACATCATGGGCAGCGCCTCGAAAGTGAGAACGGATGGCCAGAGACATTTCGCAGCATCTATATGGAGACCACCTGAGTAGAAGAAAACGGCGACCGCAGTTTAACGTCTCTTATTGGATTTGCTTTCTCCTTCTTCGGATGCTGTAGGCCTAATAAGAGGAATCGACTGTCAGAATACAATAACTGCTTTCACCCGTACTCTGTCTTCTTCTTTGCCTTACGGATACAATTCAAACGCATTAGAAATTAATCAAAATCCTTCCCAACGGAATATAAACTCTGTCTTCCGAGTCCTCTTTAAATCGCCCAAATCCTGAATCAATCGCCACGTCAGAATATAATTTTTGTAAGAAATAATCCGCAGAGTTATTTTTCCAAGAACTTGATCAACAGAGTCTCTGATTAGTGATTCTCGCACAGGACAGACACTCCTTAACCAATTTAAACCTTATTATTATTATTATTTATTATTATTATTATTATTATTATTATTATTATTACACTGGCCAACAACTTTTTAGCGTGTAACTTAAATGAAAGTAGTCATTTGTTATTAAATTTTACAAAATGAGCTGATAACGAATATGACAATTAAAATGCAAAATTGAGCATAGGTTTTTGCTTTCTGCAATTATTGTATATTACACTAATGCATGGTAATAGTAATAATAGGTCTTTGGTTAATACCTGTAAAAATCAAGCAATAGACTATTGTATGTCTTAAGTCTCTTCGCCTGTCTCTTGTAGGCCTACAGCTGTTCGGGAGCATCCCGAGGGAGTGCCTAGCAAATGCACGAACTGAGTGAAAGGAACAAGATTTCTCTTAACGAGTGACATTTCAGAAGATCACACAACAAATCGAATATCGTAGACAAGAGGAGCTGCTGCTATGTATAGCCTTTGTGCTAACTTAGCATGTCTTTGTGCTTAGCTGGGTGTGGTTGGCCAACACAGTGTTAATCCCCGTCTCCTCTTTCAATGCCAGATGCCAACAAAAGACGAAGGCGCGTCTTCTGTGTTTCTAAGTAAGGAATAATTTAGCATTGTGATCTGGCCTCTGAATTGCCACTGTGTGACTGTGGTGGGCATTTATTGTGCGCATAATCCGGTGTTTTTAAGACACAAACGCAAAGCAAGTCGCTTATTTTGGCGTGAACAATATACTGGAGTAAGAATGGACAGCAGCAGGTTGTTTTTGTCCTTTGGTCAAATACACAATGATCTTATTTATGAAGTTAACTGATTGGCGTTCATTCGTATCACTGGTTTCATTCATTCGAAACGTCTCTCCTGCTAAAAAGGTGACACTTCTGCTGACAAATGCTTCACTCTTAATCCTTTGGCGCCAAAGATTTGCGCAACCAATAGGTTATGAAATGCCGGTTTTACGGGTCCATAGGGTCAAACTCTCTTAATGAATTTTTAAAACCAGTTCAGACTTCATAGTCTCTCCAGAGTCAGTATTAATAATGCGACAGAACGTAATCTTTTAGGAATTTAATTGCAACATTTCTAGACTGGGCTTTTCTAGAAAGTGGATCTCATAGTTGCCCCTGGCAACGGGTGGCAATGACTAATGTACATATTCTGAGCTTTTTATAAACACGGATGATGCATTGGCTGATAATTCACCACACGGACCTTTATCGCGACTGAATAATCTCTCTTCAAAGGGAAAGTCTCTTGACAGCTTTAGAAAGTATCCATTGAAATCCATCTTCAGAACGAAGCTGTTAGAGCGTCCTCTCAAAAATGCAGTTCAATAAAGTTCGCTTTACCCACCTGCGTCATCATCAGCAGCAGCAGCGCTGTTTCTCTGTTTTGCTTCTAAAAAGTAAAGGTACACTCCATAGGCTCAGCGCCCGTACGGAGAACCGAAGGGTTAGCGCCTTCAGTTTTACATAGCAACGGCTGAATGAGGGCGGTTGCCAGCCTTTCCCTCGCCGCCTTTCCTTCCACCGAGTTAACACCCGATGTACTCATTCACAGCTGAGTCGACTGGGGGTGCTTGGGACAGAAACAACCGAAAAGTTTCTGCCGCGGCCGGGAGTTGAACCACGGACCTCAAGATTGGCAGACCAGTGCGCTAACCACTGCTCCACCGCGCACCCCTTTCTAAAAAGTAGCGTCTGAATAATTGACGACATCGTTGTTGTGCGTTCACTTTGTCTGTTTCTATCGAAAGAGAAGTCGTCGGAAGGAAAATGCGCTCAATAAAAGCTGCGATTTAAGACATCGAAATAAAAGTAAAAGCTCTTAGAAGAAGATTCGTCTCTCAGTTGTTGTTGTTGTTGTTGTTTTTGTTGTTTTTGTTGATTCTCAAAAGAAGGACTCTGTTGGAAAATCTTCAACGAAGAAGCAGCTCCTCGATTTCCTTCACTTTTCTTTCGAAATTCAATTGCAACCGCATTCTTTCCTTCCCTCTATTTCACTCTTTCAGTCTTTCACTCATTCATATAAAAGTGTGCATCGTGAATACAGCGTGGAAACTACGAATTCCATTCTAAGCCACTTCGTATGCTTACGATCGAAGCGCGTGTCATGCGACAGCAGATCACGTGCCTTCCAAGAGTTATTCCAGGATGAAAACTGACGGAGAATTTGTTTCTAAAGCGACAAATAGGCCTTCCCGTAACCCCGACTGACCTTTGGACGTAATGGGGGACAGGTGTCCTACTGCCAATCATCTGTTTGAATGTTGAAATGATAAATAGATTCTATGACATGATTACCTAGTAATCTGCTAAACAGAGAGCCTCTTGACAGGTGCATTTTCTTGGACAATGTGAGTTTGCAGTGTTTGCATTAAAAGTTCTTTTTCTATGAAATCATTCGACAGATGTCAGCGCTAACATGCATCTCCTCCAGTTTCTCTGCATTCAAAGACCAGAGATGCGACAAATGACACATTTTCAGAGTTTTGCAATTTATCCACTTCAGTTCTTCCGGGGACTTTAGTTGAAACTTGGCGTTCATTCCAAACAGTTACGTCGGAACTAAGATGGCATGGGTGGAATCAATAGTCCTCACTCCTCAAATTTATCACTTGCGAAAAATGAGGATTGACTTTAGATGAGACTCCGTTTTTGTCTGTGAAATATCAAAAGGTTATGCGGGAAAAAACAGGATTAATAAGAAAATAGATGCAACTTCAAACGACATAAGTGCGCACGCCTTCGGGTAGATAAACGGATTGAGATGAAGTAAAATCGAAATTAAAACAGAAAAGTCGCTCAAATGAGAAACTGTTGCATTTGCAGAAGACGACATTCGACCATTGTAACGCCCCTGCGCTTTCGTTTCGTATAAAATGAATGATTTCCAGAGAATTAAAGCAAAGCTTCTTAAATTACTCAACAGATTGCGACAGCTGTACAGTGGCATTGCGAGCGTCAACGGGTAGAAGCACAGAGAATGTTCAAAGTATCTTTACTGGAATTTATATGCATTATAGCATTGAGGATTTCGCAGACGGTGGGGCTATCATTGTTGACTCTATTGGAGTTTGATTATTGAAGGATTTTGCTTTAGACAGTCATAAAAGACTTTTGTATGGAATTATAGATCTCTATCGAAAAACCATTGAGATAATAGGACAATCATTCAAACGCTCGGAAATTGGGCCATAAATCTGTTTGCCCTCATTTGGCCACATGCACATACGTGGGTTTATGAACCAATCGATTTCTTCAGTTCATTTGTCTGCTGTTAGAGACACTTATAATAATAATAATAATAATAATAATAATAATAATAATAATAATAATAATAATAATAATAATAACAATAAATGGAGATTCTGTGGGTGGTTTTTCCATTCGAGGCTCAGACGCAAGATCAAAACATAATGATAATAATAGTGGTAATAGTAGGCCTACATTTTACCCAAATAGTACATTTTACCCAAATAGTACATTTTACCCATTCTTTGATAATGTCCTTATATGATATCTTGTTCATAACGAACTTAGTCTTTTAATATACGTACGTAGACCCAGATCAAGTATCAGAAGTTATATGCGATACATAGGTCTAATCATAGGCGGATTTAGAGTTTAATATTTGGGTAGGCTAGCATCAGTCGATCAATCAATCAATCAACTTCTGTGACACCACTATCATAATGTCCAGGGCATCATCCGATGGCGCACCAAATCCAAATTGAATTATAGAGCCTGCAGGTCAAGCCGGAAATATCAGTCAGAAACGGCGAGAGAGCAATCTAAGGAGGTGTGCTAAATCAAACAGGTAGGCCTATGTTTTAAGACCGGTTCTGAAAGATGATAGATTGCTAGTTCTGTTAAGTTCTGTCGAGAGGTTGCTTAGGTGGAAGGAATTTCCGAAGGATGTGTATATCGTTGTCTTTTATTGCCTGGAATAAATTGTGGTCTAGCTGATTTGTATTTATCTTCTAACTGATTTCTCCTATGTATCTGTTTGATCGATTAACATATCAATTTTAATGAAAGGTGTGTATTGAGGAAGACAAAATAAAATAGATAAATAGCTAATTACTTAATGGCCACGGCAGCTTCCTAGAGCACCATAAATGAATCATTGCCTGAGCAGCGAAGACAGTTATGCTATTTACTACATTTTACACTATTTAATATACTACATTATGCATTTAGTGTATTAAGTAATTAAATTCATTCGAGAATCACATAAACGCTGAAAGTAAAATGTACAGGTGATAGAAGATCAATTACTCGCCACTATCACTTTGTGGTCAATTGAATAAACAGTAAAGAAAGTCAGCTAATTTCAACTCGAGTGACAATTCACGAGTTCAGGAAAGATAACGGAAATTATTCCAGCCAATGTTAGTTGGAATGAATTATTTAAAGTAGATAAAGATAAAGACCGTTCTATGGTCAATACGTGATTTAGATTTAGTCAAAATTGAGTGAGCGATAGGATAGCACTACTTTTGTTACATTACTCAGAAATGCTTGAATTTAAGTGCAAACTGCAGATAATAATTTATACTAACTTAGTCTATTAATCAAAATTGACAATGTAAAACGCAAATTGGATAATTAGATAAGACTGTAGTTCTGTTAATTCGCAGATTAATTCAGACGATTCACTACAATTAGAATGAGTCTGTGACTGCTGTGAGCGTCTTCCTCCTCCTCCTCCTCCTCCTCCTCATCCTCCTCCTCCTCTTTTTATTTTCTTCCTTTTCTTCTTCTTCAGCCGAGGTGCAGTCGCACTCGACCGGTTTTGCGTCTGTAGAATTTGTTGAAGTGACCTGCAATAATCGGGACGGGAATGGCGAGGGTGAGGATGCCGGAGATGGCGCATGCGGCCCCGATGACGCGCCCCAGAGTCCCGAGGGGCACCTTATCCCCGTACCCCACCGTCGTCATGGTGATGATTGCCCACCAGAAGGCATCGGGAATGCTCTCGATCTGAGAGTCAGTGACGTTCAGTTCGGCGTAGTAGATGGCGCTCGAGTACACTAGCATACTGACTACCAAGGCAACGAGGAACATACTCAGGCCCTCGATACTCGCTCGGAAAGTGAGTATCAGTACCTGAAGCCCTATCGAGTGCTTCGTCAGTTTGAAGATTCGAACGAGTCGGATGACGCGGAGGAAGGCGAGGAGGGCAGCGCTCGAGTCGACGCCCTGGGCGCAGTAGTCTCGACCGGCCAACAGCATCGACGTCACGGCGACGACGTAGGGCAGGATGGCCAGGACGTCGACGACGTTCTTGAAGTCCTTCCAGAAGAGAAGCTTCGACGGACACGACAGGAACCTCACGGCCAGTTCGACGATGAACCAGGCGTTGCAGATGGACTCGATGACGAAGAAGGGGCTCGACCAGTTGGGACCGGTCCTGCTGTGCAGACAGTCTTTGCCCTTGAAGGCGGGCAGCGTCTCTAGGCAGAGAAGAACGATGGCAACCAGGGTCATGCTGACGGACACGAGGGCCACTGCAAGGGCCAAGGGGGACGACTTCGGATACTCGAAGAGCTTCCACAGCAGCTGGAGGACCTCGTTCTCCGGAAGGCGGAGGGTGTCCTCTGAGTAGCCCTCCGAATGCTTGTACTCGTCGACGGTCTTCTTCTCCAGCTGGTAGAAGAGCATCTCTGCGAGGAAGATCTCGTCCGGGACGTGGCTCGGTCTCTTCAGTTTCCCTCCGTACATCAGGTAGGAGAAGATGGCCTCGAAGCTCGGTCGATGTCTGTCGAAGAAGAACTCGTTTCGGCGCCGATCGTAGAAACGGCTTCGCTTCTCCGGATCTCCGAGCAGCGTGTCCGGATGGCGGGCGAGGACTTCCGGTCGGATGTCGAAGTGATGTCCGCTGACGTTGAACCGGATGCGGGTCGTAGCTCCTCGATTGGCGGAAGTGGAGGGGCCGGGGGCGGGGGCGGCGGAGGAGGAGGAGGAGGCGAATTCTACGGAAGTGTCTTCCATGAGACGGCGGTTATCGACAAAGCGGTGGATCTGATTCTCTCCTCCTCCTCCTCCTCCTTCTCCTTCCTCCTTCTCCTCCGGTCAGTTGGTGGATTTCCTGGAGCATCCGTGAAATCGGATCGACGACGGCCAGGGCTTTTCGCGCCGTCGAATGCGAGGCGATCGATGACCTCTGACCCGTGGAATAGGATCTCCCGCGATAGGACAGCAGGGTCACCGACGGAGGCAGTTCACCCGTCGACCTGTCACCCCAACCCCCGTCCATCAAGAACTTCTTACGGGAATCGGTCGTCATGGCAACTCAGTGGACGATTCAGAGACGATTCGTTCGTTGGATTCCTTCACCTGTGCTGAAGATGAAACTGCAGACTCACCTGAGACGAAGGCTGTGGATTTGATGGGCGATCCAGTTCCCACCTGAGTATCCTCGCCGCATCCCTCCATCAGAGATGAACATCGCTGACGCTGTGCATCCATTCCCATTGCAGACGAATCGAACGAACCGATCATCGCAGACGAAACACAAGATCCGACCAGACGGAAAGCCCCCCTTAGGCCTATAGGCCCTAAGTGCCTCTGATGAGTGAAAATAACACTTCAAAGTGCACTTGTATCGAAGTGCAAGTGCACTTTAAAGTGCTACTGTGATTGATCGGTTATCGATGACAGTCAAACTACCGTTCATATCAATTATTGATCTCACTTATACGTCATTTGTGTAGCGCCATTATTAACGAGTGAGGTGAGAACGTTCAGTAATAGTGTCGAAGCCATGTTTGCCAACTGAACGATAAACGAACTCCGAGTCTTTGGGACATCAGACTGTCGCTACGACTGTGCAAAGATTCGGGGAATGTGGGTGGTTGGGTCGGTTGGTGGGGAGAGGCAGATCCCAGCAGATATAAAAGGTGGAAGGGCGAGGGAACAGAGGGGTGCTCTGGGAGACGGGCTTTGGGGAGTTCATCTGATAATGCGTGCCTCCCCTGGTTCGCTTCTGTCAGAATTATTGTTTGCTTTCGTTATTACATTGGCACCGAATGAGTCTGGCAGGAGCTGGACAAAACACCTCCCCCCACCCACCCACCCACCCTCCCTGTTCACGTATCTGTCTTTATATCACACAGTATGAATATTTCTATATGGACGACGAATCGTATGTTTGTGTAAATATGTGCTATGCGTTCAGATAGGCATAATGCCGTGCGTGATGGAAGGCTTTCTCTATTTCTAGTTCCGATCTGATCGAGGCTTTGTTAGCAGCTGGATCGAGCTCACGGTTTAACAGTCTGTTGTTATGTACTTGAGGAATAACATACGGCCTCTGAGCACAGAAGGCCACAATGTAAAATACTAAGGCCTAACCATAGGCCTATAGGCTGAATATGTATCGCGCAATTGAGTTGACCGATGCCAAGGCATTTGGTCAGTGGCGGCGCCATGTTGTTAACTGCGGGAAGGCCTGTGGAGCAGGACCTGAAACAATCATTTCTTCCATGGTTAGAGAAATATTTGGTTTATCACAGGACTACGCAACGTGCATGCAACCGATAGCAATTAAGCTTGATTGCATCAATTATTATAATCCTAAAATATTATTAATTATTTACGCCACCAGTGGCGGCTCTAGGATTTGGCAAGTGGGGAGGGGCCGTTGGGGTGGCAACTTATAATCATGGGGGCCAACCATTTGTTGTTTAATGTATGTAGCATTAAGCATAGGGTCCCAACTGGGGGGACAGGCACTCAATAGGGAGCATGGGCCCCTGGGTCCCCCGGTGGAGCAGCCACTGTACGCCACGCACATTATTATTCCAAAAATTAGAACACAAAGTAGTGAGTGAGTAATGATAGTAACTGTATCATCAGTAATAATAATAATAATAATAATAATAATAATAATAATAATAATAATAATAATAATAATTGCATGGATCATAAAATACAAGATGAGACAGATTCTTACAGAAAGCAGTATAAGCAATAAAGCAAAAGAAATATTTGTCAAAACAGAGTCTGCATTCAATAACAATTTCTAAACCACATATTTCTAATAAAAATATTATAAGTCTTGTTTATCAACCAGTCAGTTTTTAAATATAATATTTTTCATTTGCAATTATCAATAAAATTGTCGTCAATGTGAGAAAACAAGTGTCTAAAACCTACAGCAGCTAAAAGTCTTAACATGAACTACGGGAAGAGAAAGGCCGTCAACCGTAAGACAGCGATTGACAATCGAGAGTCAATCGACGAATAGATGAGAATGACGCTTCACAAAAGATTCCCGCTAACAGAGCATTAAGTGCTCAGCATACGAAAATATAACAGAACTGATTGAATATTCTGCATTCGACCACATTCTACAAACAACAACAACAACAGAGAAATCTCAAGTGAATAGAAGCATCAAAGCATCTCACTACCAAAGAAAGTGACGAAAATTCAAGAAAAGCAAACTTCTGCATTAATCAGTTTTAACCGAATTTCAATATTATTAAATGTATATTTAACATGTACATTATGTCATTTGCATGCATCACCAAATTTCAATTGCCTGAATTATCACAGCAATTGATAATTAGCAATAGATTGATTTACTTATAGTCGTCAGTGCAACTCTTAAATAAGTGCAATACGGTTGCATTCCTCTGGGTCAATGTCATCGGGACAAGTGCACGTTCGACCGACTCTCGATGGAAGGCAGAGAAAGCGACATCCGCCGTTATTCAAGCCACAAGCGTTGTTACCTGGATCAAAAGATCTACCAAATACTAACAGAAATAGACGGTAATAACAATGAATAGTATCAAACATAAGTAGTTCAGAGATCAAAATACTGTATAATGTATATTATGCTAGTTGAAGGCAGCTATGTAAAATATAAGCTATAGATTTAAATACATGAAAATATGAAATTGAAGCAATTGAGAGTCAGAAGATTGTGAGATGAAAGACTTGAGTGCTGCTGAAATTTGTGGATTCAACAATCAGATGAAGAGCAAGAAGACATCAATACAGAGAAAATACAGAAACAACACAAAGGCGACAACCAACAGAAATTAAACAAATCGAGGGAATTTGGAACAAAATAAGACACAAAGAAGACTCAAGAATGAAACAGGAAATGCCAACCAAAGGAGGCAAAGGGTCAGAGAAGTGGCTTCTTATAACCTGATGGACAGCGCTGCTTGACTGTTGCGATCCCGTACAATCGTCCATTCCCTCCGACGGGCAAAGACAAATCTGCACTGGTTCTAGAACCGTGTAGTGTATTTGCATTTGGCAAAGCATTCTGCCTACAAAAGCAAAAACTCCCTTCAGTGTAAAACTCAACTGATCACTCTGATCCAATGGCTAAGAGGAAAGTGGCTAATCATATATGATCCAGTGGCTAATAGGAATATGGCTCAATGGCTAACCTAAACCTCCAGCAACAGGGAAAAGCATTTTCACTGATTGTATTTTAGAGTAATTTGTCACTCTACCAGAAAATGTGTTTTATTTATTAAGTCAATGGCATAGAATGTGATGAAATCTAGTCCTGTAATAGGGCAACACTCATAGACTTAAGAATACTAAGTTCCAATAATGGCAATAAAGCCAAAATATAAACTAGATTTCTATAAATCAGTAATGTGAAGTGCTCAGCATTTGGTGAGACTGCACTTTTTTTCTTCCTGTCTGAGAACTGAATTATTGTTTCTGCTTTGAGCATCTAAAGGACTTCTGACCCTCTAAATAATGGCTCACAAACAAAAAGTGACAAATTTCAGCTTACTTTTCCCAGTCTGTCCAGTAGAGAATGTTGTTGTTGTAGGTCAAACCAAACGGATATCCAGCTGAGTTGGCAACTGTGCGTCTGCTGTTGCCATCGTAGCTCGAACACTCCACTCTCCTAGTTCCTATTCAGAAATATTAGGAATACAAATGACTGCCTCTACATCACCAGTCATCTATCCTATAGTTTCCTGCTTTTAGAGCAGCTTCTCCTATTTGGATGATTGTGATTCTGCAGCACATTCATCATTAAATAATACTGACATCAATTTGATGCATACCAAGCAAAATGCCAAGGTTGCATCAAAACTAACTCGAAAACATTTCCGAAAGATTTATGAAACCAAATTGCAAATAAAAATGACTCAGCATTAAGCCAAATGCCTTTTCAGAACCAGAAAAGAGGGAGTTTGGAAATAAAAACTGAATAATTTGCTTTCAAATTCAAATGCATTTTAAATTAAACCTAAAAATAAGCCTCTTGAATGTGAATCACATTTGGGGAAATTACCAGCATCAGACCAACAAAGAAGCTGGCTGTCAAAGTCAACTGTCAGGCCATTTGGAAGACCAAGACCTTCGCTGATGATCGTCCTTCGATCGCTTCCATCCATGTTTGACCTCTCGATCTTTGGTGATTCACGATTCCAATCGGTCCAAAAGAGAAATCTTTAACATTTAGCATAAAGAGTTCAGGTTAGCAGAAATTTCACATTTCATGTCTAACGTTGCACATCAAAATATGCCTTATGAATTATAAAACAAAGAGTCAAAGCTCTTTTGCCCAATAACTGGCATCTAATTAGATCGCAGACAAGTAAATCAGGAAACGTTTGAATGAAAAATTCAGTTATTTTACAGATCAGTGACAATTTTATTAATAATAGGAACTCCATCAGTGCAAAGCCAACATGGTGAACATGCATAGACCAAGACACTAAAGCACAATAATGGATTGTTTGATTTTTTAACGTGGAAATTGCATTTTCAAAAGGTGTCATTCTTTTTAAAGAATTCCTCGTACATTAAATCCCGAACAGTTTCACTAAAGAGGTAGTAACAGTCTAACAGAGGCTGACCCTCTGACCGGATCAACCGCTATGCCCCTTGGATTGACGAGTCCACTGGAAAAGAGCGTTTTGTGGTGCGTCCCGTCCAGGCGAGAGACTTCGATGCGATCGGATCCAGAATCAGTCCAATAGAGGTTCCTACCGATCCAGTCAACTGCCACTCCTTCAGGGGAATTGAGTCCTTTTGAAAAAAGATCACCAGCCAATTAAGCACATCATCAAGATTCAAATGGATATTTTCAGTCAATTATGACATTCAAAATACATATCAATAGTTACCACAAGCTCACAACTTCATGTATAATTTTAATTATAATCACCATAATTAACTTACCATTCATACACTTATCAGCCAATGCTACAGGTAATAATCTAGAAAAGACCAAGTTTATTTTTGTGTTGGCTGGAAAATGTCACAGGGGAAGGCAAAGGACTTTGGCAAGATGAAAATTGAATGTGAAATCTTTGTCAAAGTAAATTATAAACAGAATTTCATATCATCAAGTGTTGGTGAGTTCAAAAAGGTCAGTGATCACTAACTTATTGAGAAGCCATCAACTGATGACATCTTTGGCTCAATGATTTAAACCAATGAAAGAATTAACGAAAATTCACATATTTTACTATTTTACAGCAAAGGCTTCTAAATTAAGTAACCTCTTCACCCACAAGTACACAATTACTATTGCCCTAATGTTAATCCAAAGCATCATTGAACTGTATTGTAATGTATTACATGACAACAGTCATGTTGTTCTCACCTCTGGAAATCACTTCAGAGTTGGATCCATTGAGATGAGCACGGTTGATTGTCTTCCCTTCAATGTCAGTCCAGTAAAAGAGATGGTCATAGCAGTCGACATCAATTCCAACTGCTGTCTGACCTACAACAAAGCATCCAACAACACCATCATCAACTTCACTCCAGGAAAAATTCAACCAAAACATATGACAGCTAAATTGATAGTAAAGATGTTTACTAATGGAAATTGAAGCTGAAAATTTGCATCACATAACGAAACTAATGCCAATGAAATCAACAAAATCAATAACACAATTGAAACGCCAACGCAGACATTTAGACAGAAGTCTCTCTCACCAGGGTTAAACAGAATTTGCTTTCCGGTTTCAGAAGATGAAGGCACAAACGGAGTCTCCATGATGTACATGCCCTGTGTATACATCAGATACGAACCAGATGGAGGTCGTGCAACTGAAAGATCAGTAAAATTCAATCGTTGTATTTAAAATTAAAAGTAAAATTATTGGTTCAATATACAATAAAATTATATATATATATATATATACACAGTAAATATGTTGTATTTATTTCTGCCTTTGCACCATTTTAAATGCCTGATTTCAGTTTAAATTTCTAAATGGTATATGAATATACACATAAGAATGCATGTATTTATGATGTATGTATGTATGTGCATAAACACAGTATCTAGTGTTAAAACATTTAAAGAAATCTTGATGACAAAGACAATGAGACTTTACTGAGAAGTGAAGTACTTGCCAGTACATGAATGGTATCCATCTCCACGATACCCTGTTTCACATCGACATGCATAAGCCGCGCCATCCCAAATACACTGGGCGTATCTGGCACATACGCTCTGATCACGACGACAGTCTAAAGAAATTCACAAAACTCAAGATACAACTTCCTCATTGACATTCTATCAGTGATGGTCTGAGACTATCCTTCTTCTTAGGTCAAGATCTTGACTACTAGTGAAGTACTAAGAAGGTCATGATTGTGAAAGCTGACCTCTTTGGATGACCGAACATGTTCTCCCGTCTCCCTCGTATCCATCGCTGCATCTGCAGCCGAAGTAGCCTCCGGCATTGTCGTAGACACAGTTGGCGTTTGGGTCACAGTCAACGTCCACTGTGCATTCATCCCGTTGCTGTGGTTGACAGTTATACCCATCGCCTACAAATCAAACGCACTTCCAAATATCAAAACTACAATTTCTACTTTCTCTATCCTTCTCTCTGTCTCTTTCTCTGGCTGAGTAGTCCAATGCTTAATTCAGAACTGTTAAGGAGAAAAATGTTATCTCAACTCAAAATACAATTTAGTATTTAATAAAAACTAAAGAAAAACAAATCCAGCTGACTAGTAGAGGACAGTTCAATATCCAATTATTTTACTCAATGACCAATACTTTAATGACTGATAATTTTACGCCCAATAAGATAATGAACGATAATTTACCCTTTGATAGCCTAGCAACTGCTACTTAATGATATGTTAGAGGCTAAGTCTGCTGTACCATCATAGCCTTCACTGCATTGACAGATGTAATTCTGAGTGCGTGAGTCAAGGATACAATCAGAATGCTGTCCACAGTTTCTCAAATGATAACAGGATCTTGAGTCTAAATCACAGGATAAAAACACAAATATGAAACAATTTTCCATGTATTTAATTGTAATGTAATTCAGGTCATCTACAAATTCACTTAAATGAGAACATTTGTATAAACATACAAACAACTGAAAGGACAGTTATGCATTGGCAAACGAAGCCCAACCTTGGCAGTCACGTCCATCGCCGGTGTAACCTTGACGGCAGTGACACTGAAATGACCCTTCGGTGTTGTAACAATCGGCATTTCTATGACAATCAGCAGTTCGCTGACTACATTCATCTATGTCTGAAAGGAGAATTTCACAATTCTATCAGAACTCACAGAACATTTGCATAGAGAATACTGGACATGACAAGTACATTTAGTAATCTGTTCATTGCATTTTCCTTAAGCTCTGATCTGTCTAGTTACTATAATAATAATAATAATAATAATAATAATAATAATAATTATTATTATTATTATTATTACCTAATTTTAAGTGGTTTTAGCATGATATTCCTGTCTTGAAAATGCAGTTACACTACATTGCATTCATCTGGTTGACATGTTGAATAATACAACATGGATTAACTAACAAAAAAGCATTAAAGCTGATACAGAAAGCATCAGTACAAAATAGGCATTAAGCACACATATTGTTATTCATAATATACATTATTCAGTCAATTAGTTGTTGCTGAAAAAGAAGGGCAAACCTCGGCACTGCTGGCCGTTACCCTCGAAGCCCGTCCTGCAGATGCAAGTGTAGCTGTCCTGCTGAGCAACGCATGTGGCATGGGCATCACAAGAGGCCGAACGACAAGGATCATCACCTCCACCTACAGGTAAGCACAAACAACACACGTGTATTACTCTTTGTGTTAAAAATGCAAAAACTAAATGCAAAGAAACAAAGACAAGATTTTCTCCCAAAAAAGAACATTTGCAAGTATTTGCAATGCAGAAATAAAAGTTTAAATATCAGGTAAATTACAGTTTGAAAAAAGTAGTTTACCTGGAAGGTAGACCTTGTTAGTCTGAGAGTATCTTACAATCTGTTCATTTTCGCTGTATGCAAAGAAATTGCGAGAAACAGCAAATTTCATAGAAACGAGGTCGGTCAAAGGTCGAGCGGAACACTCTCGGAACACAATCATCTCTTCTGTCGTGAAGCGATGAGGCGATCCATCCACGCGATAATTGTTCGCTGATGACATCCTCAGCACACCTACGTCCAACAACAGTGCCAAAAACATCACACACACACAGGACACAGAAAACAGATGCTGCGTCTAACCAGAAGAATCGACAACACAAAGCAAGAGATTTCAATTAAAATGGTGCCATTAGCAATTCCAGATAAGTGATTTCAGACTGTTTTGTATAAATTGAGTCAATATTTCTTAATTGCAACAACTAAATCAAAGTCAGTTTTAACTGGAATCTTATTCATGTTGATTCCTGTTATGGGTATATTTTTGGAAACATGATTTACTAAAATCAACGCAAACAACAAATGGCGTTCAACATAAATGCATGCAGAGGATGGGGAAAAATAAATGAATAACATATATAGTGAAATGTGTTTGCAGGGTTCGTGACCATTTCAGTGTTGTCTACCTGGGCCAGTTCTCCTGTATTCTTCCCTATAGTCATCCGCTTCCACTCGGGCATTGTCAGCAATGCGAGGAATGGTGCCATCGAGGAAGGTTGCCAGTCTCAAGTGTCCGGGAACATCAGTGCCAGACAGAGTCTGTCTTATTGTGACCGTCTCTCTGCCTGGCTGATAGGTGACCGTTGCCGTTCGATTGAAATCATAACCTTGAAGTCGCACAAACAGACCTCCATGCAAAATTTAAAGCAAAGGGCATCTGCAAACAGATCTGATTTGTGCAAAACTAGAAACTGAACTGAATGCTCAAAATCAAAGACAAAATAACACCTTAAATTTAATTTATTTAGCTTGTTTTAAGGAAAGGTTTATTCAGGAACATGACAATTTATTATAATTGGCAGGAGATACAAAAATCTGTGGAGTATTGTTTAGAAAATGCAAAAGATAATTACTAGAAGACCAACAGCAGCTGCAATCTCTCAATCTAAAATCTGTGAATGTGCAAACTTCAATTTTTCTAAACAACAAAAGATGGTTTAACTCAATTTAACCACTGCATATCTTGAGATAAATTTTGCCTCTGCACATTTCTCAGTCAAAATCAGTTTAACAAAGGCAAGGCAAAAGACTTCCTGCTGTGGTAATCAGAGTAATTTCCTGCTGCAATAAATTCAATATCTGCCTTTTATTCAGTAGGTTGCAGTGCTGGCTTGTCCGATTTATAACTTCCTCTATAATGGCCTCCATATCAATTGGTGAAGTATAGAAAAAAATGAGATCCAAAAGTAGAGGTAGTGAGCTATAACAGCACTCTGAAAAAAACTTCCTTTTCATATCCCTCTGGTAAAACCATCTGCATAGACTTGAACTTCTATTCAGCCACACTCAGATTCAGCATCCTACTCTTTGAGAGGCCAGGCTAATGAATGGGAAATGTACAGAGGTTACTCCTCCCCCCACTTTTTGTCCAAGTTATCGCCCATGACTCTCTCTGTCTGTCTGTCTGAATTTAGTGAGAAGTCTCAGTCAGCAACTGACTTGGGGCTAAATGCAAATGGGGGTGTCTCCTTTGATCCTACCTGTGACCATGAATCCGTTCTTGGCTCCAGGCTGTTGCGGCAGAGCGAAGAGGAAGCCGAGGATGCCGGCGACGGAGTAGAGGCTGAGCAGGGACTGACCGACGGCGTACTCCATCCGACTGATCGCCGTGTATGTGCGGCCATCGCTCGTGACAATGTAAGCGTGGAGGTCGACGTTGTCTACGCTGACGCCATTCAAAGTCCCCGAAACCTTTCCACTGATCCTCAGAGGATCATCTGATGGACATCATCAAAACAACTAACTGCACAACAACAACTACGAACAACAACGACACTCAATGTCATCGTCACTCTTCGCGTCTGTCCGTCGTTTACCAGTCACGTGTCGCGCACACCACGTGACAGCCATTTAACTCCGCAACAGCATGTCGACTGAGTTTACCCAGCGTGGCATTTGTAGGGGGAAATGGGGAATTTCTGGTCACTGCCCATGCTGTTAGCTTACTTAACTAACTGATTTATTATTACGAAGAAATTAAACCTTTCTCCTCTCCCTCCCACCCCAATGGTCTAACTCTCAAGTTCAAGTGCTAATTATCTATTGAATCAAATCACAGGAGAAGGAAGAGACGATTTAATAGAAACGCTAAATACTGGGAAGCAGATGAACCAGATAAACGATTCTTTGCATTAGAGGCACGTCAGGTCTTAAGAAGAGGCTGGAAGCAAAGAAGAGTGGCTATATAGTAATAAGCAGACTTGAGGTTAATTAGGAGGAATTGGTTATGGCCTATGATATGTGAGATAGGCCCTGATAGGGCCTAACTTAATTGTAACGGGCTTCATGTAGACTAATACTTCCCAAAGCACTCCAAACGTGTCATCCCATTTATCCATCTGATCTAAATCAATTATCTATTATAGCAATGCACTGGGCATCGGTCGACGGTCGCTTGAAATGTGACACATTAGAAGAAGTCTTAACTGGGCTATAGATGAGAAGTGATACAAGAGGATGCTGTATCTCACTGGGTCTGATGCAGTCGATTCCGTTGCCGATGTAAGGAGAGTTGCATGAACAGCAGAAGCCAACGCTGTGGTCGGTGCAGGTCGCTTGGCTGTGACAACTTCTCAGTCCTGCGTCAGAGCACGTCTGCTGACCCTCCACCTCGCCAGAATGCCAACCTATGAGTTGGCAACAACCATCATCATCATTCCATCATCTCAGTTAAAGATAGCAGTAGTCGTCGTCGTCATCATCATCATCATCATCATCATCTCGAAGCTCTTAGAAATTCTTAGAACTTTCGATGTAGAGCAAGCAAAAATGTCTATTTAATGTTATTAAATTTTGAGAACAGCATTTGCAAACACACTGTATCGTTGTTAAGGTCGTTTTATAAGAGACCCCTTTAGACAGGTCAGATGAACGAAAGGAGAGAGACAGAAACTGACTTTACGCTGTCGCTGTCTACGACAGAGACTGACCTTCGCCTCCTCCTCCTCCGCTTGTCCCTGAGGACGGAGTCCGGATGTTCTGACCACGCATGTTGCCGATGTGGAAAATGAACAATCCGGTCACTCCACAGTTGCTCCAACTTATAGAAATAGACGAAAACACAGGCAATCGCTGATTGGTCACTCAGAGCGGCTCTCAAGCAAGTCCGCGCGAAGTTTATTTAAGGCCGAGGATTAGCGTTGCCAATGGTAACGGCGCACGCCGCAACGGCCGATTGGCTTTTTCTGCTGGAAAATCTAATCAAAAACTAAATAAATGCTTAAAATAGGTTTAAAAGAAGTAAAAGGAATATTTTGTCGAGTGTTTTGGACAGTCGATTGGATAGGGTTTGTGCAGAGAGTGGAGGAAAAGAACAATTTTCCCTTTCCCCAGCAACGTACGTTAAAGGGTCTGCGTGTCAACTGATGTTCTAAATAATAATTAATAGTTGAAGCCTGTTCCACGGTCTAGTTAAGGGTCTTCTGGGGGTCCAGTGTCATGAAAACTTTTAAGCACTCTTTTAAGTGCAGCTACAACCAGTGGCGGCTCTAGGTTTTGGCAAGTGGAGGGCCGTTGGGGTGGCAACTTCTAATCTTGGGGGCCAACCATTTGTTGTTTAATGTATGTAGCATTAAGTATAGGGTCCCAACTGGGGGGGCCACTGGGGGGGCAGGCACTCAATAGGGGGCACGGGCCACTCTCTGGTCCCGCCCCCCCCCCGGTGGAGCCGCCACTGGCTACAACCGTTTATTAATGTCAGCAGAAACGGTCAGCGTTGTTTGAAAGATTGAAGTTTTGAATATTTCAAGTATTTTCTCAGACTAAAAGTGTTTTCTCTCCAAAATTTTGAAATTCTCAAAGACTGAAGCAGCCTTAAAGACCTTCAGTCAAGACAAACATTAAACAAATCAAGAAAATAAACAACTCCATTATTAACACGAGTCCTAAAATAAAATGCCTGAAGGCATTGCATTACAATGGATTTAACTGCACTTTTAACTTCATTGATAATACGCTGTATTTCTATTGCATGAATTCTAAATGTTAGTGCTATAGCGGCGTTAGTCATGGGAAGATGCAGGAATTTGGTTTCTGTTGCATTTTATCTTCCATTCCCCATTCTGTTGTCAAATGGAAGAGAAGACGACACTCGCTCATTTATTCGTGCTTTTATTTCGGTCTTTCGTCTTAATGAGAAATTAACAAACGACATTTTACAGTTGGATTTTGGGGCAGGTGCTCCTCTGCCTCCTCCGCTGTCGTTAGAACGGGTGCAGCAGACAAGGACAATTTCCTTCCAACATATTATTGTGGAAAGTGGATTCCATTAATACTGTTTTTGCATCTGATTACCCTGGAAGATTCTGGACTTCGCGATTTCCGGATCCTGGGAGCGTCAGGTAGCGGCGTCCATCTCCGGCGTCGAATCCCGCCTGAGCGTCCGGATCCTGGGAAGTGATGGCCTCTTTTCCGTCGCCCCGGATCCAATTGATGCCTCGCTCCGGATAGAGGAACAGCGCATACGAATCTCTTCCATCGGAAGCGATTACCAACTGAAAGGTGTTCGTCTGAAACAAAATATACTTAATAATAATAATAATAATAATAATAATAATAATAATAATAATAATTATTAATATTATTAATATTATTATTATTATTATTATTATTATTATTATTATTATTATTATTATTATTATTATTATTTATTAATGACTGATTAGTGTGGCATATAGTATACAAGAGTTCCGGATAACTACGAACAAACAGAGCAGTTTTCAGTTCTCGCATAACTGCTTGTAGAGTCTTTGCCATCATCGAATCTAACAACATCTTGTCCGTTTGAAGTGTTTAATAATGCGTCAGACAGTGTTTATTCTAGCCACCTTGACATTGGGGGGAAGTTTGAAATGTTTGGGGGACAAGATTTGTCTCTCCACGCTTTGGGGGGGAATGTTATGCAATAATTATCAACGGATAGGAGTTTACAAGAAGGCAAGTTGTGATTCGTTGCCTTTACGTGTTTTTATTTATTTAATAGAGAATTACTCACATGAATATATTGATTATCAAAGTATCCAACTCGATCCCAGGTGGCAACAAACAGACTGTTTGGATAGAAGCGAACGGACGGAAACGCTCTGGAGATATCCTGAGACGCTTTTCCACGAAGCGAAGGATCAAAAGTCTCTCTAAGATTTCAAAATCAGTCTCAAACATCAAAAGCGAATCTCAGCCTCTAGGGCCTATTGAACGTCCGCGGCCTATAGAGGAAAGGCAGGCAATGTATTTTCTAAATATTTTGAAGTCTGTTTCAGAAGCATTTGACCTTCTCAGCATCGTTTATCAATTATTCCATAATTATGTCCAACAAGTCAGCGAGTCTGGTTGAAACAGATTAACTTGCGAACACGGTGACTCAGCGTATAACAGGAGACGCAGGGAACAGTAGCAGCCCCTCCACCCCCCACCCCCCGCATTCAGAGTTCCATTACAGTCAAGACTGTTTCAATGTTTCCATCTATGAAATGCTAGATTTACAGCGTCCATTGCGAGAATTTCCGGTCAAATAATAATTATTAAATGTGTGCGGAAAAAATCAGGTCTTTCTTATGCTAATATAAGCATTCTAATCTTAAACTTTTATAGCGCCACTTCATAATTTATGGCAGCATCAGCCGATGGAATACCAAATCACAATCACACAAGATCCAAGTCAAATCCATGATAACAGGAAGGAGACAATCAGGTTATATAATATAATAATATATAATCATTATAACAATCAGGTGAATACGCCATGCAAAGATAAAGATGAGTTCGTAATCTTGTTTTAGAACCTGATAGTGGATTTGCAATGCTTACATGAGGCTGAGGCATTGAGTTTCACATTGAGAAAGCACGAGTACCAAGAGAGTGAAAGAACTAAGGCAGATGAAGATCAAGTATTGTTTGTTTGCAGAGAGTTTTGAAAAGAGAAAGCTCGGATCATTGTAATACGAAGTCTTGAAGTCTATTATCTTGTTTATGTAACGTTTTTAAATGACACCCACTCAGTTATTCCTGAACCACTAGCAGCCTACATGTCGATGCTGCTTAGGCCAATTAGCTATTAGCATGCGTTGGTAGATTACCAAATAGTTTGTCACCACTAAATGTCATTATCTAATATAAGACAAATGGAATCCATGCAAGTAAACACGCAATTTACAGTGATGCATTATTCCTTAGCTGATTCATCGCCCTATAGGCCTATAATTACGTGCATAGACCTAACCCGTCTAACTCAAGGCCTAACCGAAAGGGCGTCATCGCTCGTTTAAAGTTACACTTGATGATCGAACACTAAGCTCTATGTCTCTTCATTCTCAGAATCAGGCGAGATTAATTTTGTCTTTCATCTTCTGCGAGAAAGTTTAAGTGCAATTAAATCAAAACAAGAAAAACAAGAATCAAGGAAAGAGACGGAGAGACTACACTGCAAACAGTAGCTCCATCATCCATCATCATCAGCAGCAGCAGCAGCAGCAGCAGCAGTGAGGGGTGCGTACCTGTAGAAGACGTTTCCCGACAGTCGAATGTCGATGTCGGCAAAGAAAGGAGCAACGATTTTGTATCCAAAAGGGATGATCATGTTACTCCGATAGGAAGGAATCTCCGTTTCAAACGACAGGAAACCATTCAGATTTACCTAAACAGAATTACAGCAGCACACGTCGACGCCATTGGCGCATGGTCTCATAGACAGCCTGCAGTGACGGCGCAAGAGTATCTGCCGCCCTCGGCGAACCTGTTGCACTGTGCCCCTCACCCGCGCCCCGCCCATCAGTCTAAATTTTTCCTAAAAAATGTTCTAAAGTTTTCTAAAAATGTAGAGGTCAGGTGTGAAAAAGCGGTGGTGACCTTTTTGCTTGCCATTCCCATCTGGTGGTGGTTACGACCTTTTTTGCTTGTGCACTAAACGGACCTGAGAACCGCTGAGTCGATGAATTTATTACTAAGGGGCGGCATTTTTAATATTCTATTTTTACGTATCTTTTATTGTCGCTCCACAGAAATTTGCCGTCATAGGCGGCCGCCTAGTTCGCCTAGTGATTAATTAAACCGGCCGTGCATGCAGAGGATTGGAATATATGCCCTGCATGGGAAAGGCGTAGCTTCGTTTTATACAGTGGCGTACCAAGGGAATAGTAGGTAGGACAGATGCTCTGGACGCCACTTGAATGGGGCGCCAACATAATGATTTGTCAATTAAAGACTTGTCAACCTGCTAGTCGAATTTTCTGACCACCCTGTCATGGGCGACAACTACCATAGGTACGCCTCTTATTAACAACCCTGCTTCTGTTGAATAATACGCTACGGAACCTGTTGCCATTATATTGCGAATAAGAAAGAAGCAACGTGGAGAGGATAAAGAAAAGAGAAGTGAAAAGGCGTTATATCCGAGAGAGAGGAGAGAGAGAGAGAGAGAGAGAGAGAGAGAGAGAGAGAGAGAGAGAGAGAAACAGAGGAATTGTGGAGGTCACTTAGGAATTTCCTGCCGTCTGCTAGACAACCGCCACTCAGTTCAAAGGTCGTAGTAAAGTTTTCGGTCTGAGGCTCTGAACAGCGGGATGTGAATCATAATAATCGACGCCTGGTTTCGTATTTACGGCTCTGGACACGATAAAGCCTAATGCCTCCAAGGCAAAGGCCTTAGAAACCCCATCACAACGAATTAATGCTGTGGGAAGTTGGCTTTAATCAGTCTCCCATATTCATTTTCTCTATCCAAGGTCTCTTCCTCTGCTCTCTGCATTACAGACAATCTTTCAAATTTTGAAACATTCACATTGAACACTCTATCACTCTCTGAACATGTGACATTGCAATGCATTTTACAACATTGCGTTGACTTGTTACTATGACCAAATAACAACGCAACCATTTGAAAACGAATTTAGGCAGAGTAACGTCACAATCAATTAGAAAACAGTTGAAGTATTTTAAAAAATCAACGATTATCTTAAAGGAAAATTCGTGGAAAACGAAAGCTCTACGAAGAGCGACTAGAGTTGGTGAAGCATTCCTAGCTGGAGGAAATTTGTCAAAAATTACAAAGTCTATCGGAAATAATTGTCTTATTTTAAGTTTGTTGGTCGATCAAATCGAGTGATGAAAAAGTTTCATTCTGGTTTCCTTCAGCTTGATTGAATCGATTGAAATGCGTGAAATGCATTAGTCTATGCTAATGGGTCGTCGTCAGCGTTAACATTCTTGACTGTTTGCTAATTAATTAGGGAGGAGACAGCGGCATAGCTAAGCTGTCCTCTGATACTGTTTGGAATTTCATCAGTCTGTGACCGCCTGAGAAAACGACTGCTGAATTTCAAATGTAATTTGACTACAGGTAGAATTCCACCCACCAGTAACATGTTGCAGTTGCAACAACATCAAAATTAATTGCCTATATATATATATATATCTATATCGTCTTCTTCTTTGAAAATTAGTCATCTTAGTCGTTATCGTCGTTATCGAAATCTTCCATTCGAGGTGATCGGTGATTGCCTTAAGGCAGCAGTGCACAATCCTTTTAGGAGCATTACTCGAGGGTCGCTATCTCTAAATGAATGTCTTATCATATACAATATACCGGATATTTTATATAAATGAGCAACTCAAACAAATATAAATTTAATGAATGTTGCACTTATCTGTTGCTTGGCCCAATGCCTATTATAATAATAATTATTATTATTAGTCCAATTGATGGCGCTGATAGATAATTTCTATAACAAAATTACTGTTTTGGGGCCTGTTTTAATTTGCTCCTCGGGGCGGACAGGAGTCGCGGGTTAGGCATCCCTGTCTTAGGGTATCTGATTATATAGCGGTATAGCGTCATAGTTGTTTTAGAAGTACCGTGCACGATAGAAGTACAGTTGTTTTGTACGTACGTAGACAGAGTGGAATCTTTCGTCGTAGAAGGCGATGGTTGTGTTGAGTTGGACTTCTGGTGAACTGCCGTCATCTTCAACCACCACTCTTCGGTCGCCCTGAGGAGTCCCGTAGGGATAAAGGTCCTCCGACCGAAGTCCCAAACATCCAGATCCCAAAATCCCAACGAGAAAAACACTGAACACGAAGCGCCTTAGCATCATCTCTTCTCCAAAGCAACAGCTCCGTTCAAACAACATCACCAAAAACACAACTCAATCACTCGATATGACATACGCCGGATGAAACAACCCGGCATCCAAGATGCCACTGCAGTCGGCGCCGCTTCTCTCTGTCTCTGTCTCTGTCTGTCTCTGTCTCTGTCTGTCTTCCCGACTTCCCGTAGAGCGATCGGTACATATATATATGCCCTGTGTCTGGGGCACAACGCCAGCGCTGCTGCTGCTGCTTCTGCTGCTGCCGCCGCTTCTGCTGCTGCTGCTGCTGCAGGCCTAGTTAACCGCTGGTCTTCTGAATAAGCGTCAGATGCGCTTTGTTTATAAATCGCCTTCCCCCTCCGTGGAGAGGGAAAAAGAGGAGCGGGAACAGAAGAAGAGACAGACAGACAAAAACAGAGAGGCAGAGAGAGACAAAAACAGAGAGGCAGAGAGAGACAAAAACAGAGAGGCAGAGAGAGACAAAAACGAGAGGCAGAGAGAGAGACTTGAGTCGGATGGAAATACAAGCGGGTAACTTGAGGAGCGAAGGTCAATTCGCCTCGAGCAGCTCCCGAGGCTGTCATAAACTCCTTTAGGTAATTAGGAATTCTCTCGTTCTATGGGAAAGTCTTCCATTTGTAACCACACAGGACTCCCAGTGATACATTCAAAACGGACTGTGCATAGTTACAACATACGAAGCCCATTCGCTCTTAGATATTCAGAGTAATCTTCTGCCAAAGTACAGCCTCACGCTGCGTCGATCTTCTGTGATATGATTTCCCGCTGAGAATGCAAAGACACAGAGTTAGGAGCGACCTTTATATTGTATCTCGGTTGTGGAAGACGAGCGAAATTGCGTGTTATTTGGAAGAGAATTGAAAATCTGGTATTCATTATTTAGAATTTTAAACATCGAGTCAATGATTTAGTTCTCCGTTATAGAACACTATAGCCTCGAATAATTCAATTGATAGTCCTGAGAAAACATCTAATAATAATTTCTGATCAAAACATGTCGTTTAATGGTCATATCAATAAAGCTTGCAAAGCTGTTCATATGCAAATTAGAGAATTCGTGATCTTGCGTCCACAGTTCCTCTTGCCAGAGCTCTTCTGGTCAGTAGACTTGATTATTGCAATTCCCTTTACAGTGGATTATGGCCAACATCTAATATGCAAAGCTTAAAGGGATCAGAGTTCTGTTGTTCGGGCCATTTCTAAAACTCGTAAGCACGATCGCATTAACACCTTCGCAAGTTACACTGGCTCCACGCTGAACAGAGAAGTATATTCAAGAATCAAGACTAGTCTCCTTTTGCTGATGGATTTGAAGTACCATCGATTGATATCTTTAGAGTATTAGAAATGTGCTATAAAAGTGCATTATTATTATTATTATTATTATTATTATTATTATTATTATTATTATTATTATTATTATTATTATTATTATTATTATTATTGAGATAAATCTCTTATAGTTGCATTTGACGATTGCTTTTCCCGATGTCAGTTTTATTAATGGATGATATCGTAATGGTAGAGAAGAGAACGAAAGCAGAACGAAACCGAGAGAGGGGAAGAGGAGAGAAAGGATGCGCAGGTGGCATCTTACTCCTTCCAGAGATGATGGTAGAAGCGTAGTGATACTACCGGAAATTATAGTTTGTATATTGAACCTAAAGGGGCTAAAGGGGCTAAGGGGCTAAAGGGGCTAAAGGGGCTAAAGGGGCTAAAGGGGCTAAAGGGGAGCAGCGTGCGCATTGAATGAATCGCGCCTGTTTTGCGTCTTAGGCAACGGTCTGTTCTGTCCATTTCCCTCTCTCCTCTCTCTCTCTCTCTCTCTCTCTCTCTCTCTCTCTCTCTCACACACACACACACACATCCAGGAACCCAGAACACCAGAGAGGGGGCAATTGCAGAGGCAGCCTGGTTCGATCGTTGGCTGCGAGTAGTTCATGATAGCGCTGGTGGTTGGATTCGAGTGATCAACCTTCTGTAAATAAACTGAACGTCTGATCGGCTGCAGACGAATGGCGCTACCGTTCGATGCTCTCAGCCTCTCAGGTGAAGTCATTAGTTTCAAGAGCTTCCAGACCCCCGCCCCCACCCCACCCCACTCCCATCCCCTGTCCGATCTTCCTACCAGCGCCGCCACCTTCGTTGTCTCGAGCGGACGCCAACGTTCAAACAAAGCACAACTTTAAATGCGTTGCAAGCATCCGCGGCCAAAGAGATCGACAAGTAACTCAGGACAGAGTCTCTCTCTCTCTCTCTCTCTCTCTCTCTCTCTCTCTCTCTCTCTCTCTCACTTGATACAAGCACAGAGGAGCACATCGTACAAGTGTAATTCTGTGTACTCGAAGGTATAAATTTCCCGTTTCCTGTGTTACTTTAACTGCATCCTCTCTTAGACCAGTGAATACAATATAAATACTGTAGTGCAGAGTTAGAATATTGCTTTCGTGTCCTTTTGTCCTCAATGTCGGACGGACAAGTGGCCTCCCATCATCCCATGCAAATGACTTTTCTATCCCGGTTCCAGACTACACTCCGCTTTCTCTAATGATCCACCATCACCGATGCTATACAAGCGTCTTGTGTAAATGCTCAGAGATTCTTAGGCACGGCCATATTAAGCCCCTAAGTGAAGTGTTTGATGAAAAGTGCTACGAGAACTCAGTGAGACCTCTTCTGGAGATTATCTGCAGAATGTTCTGTAGAATTATTCTCGACACTAAACGACGTTTGGGTTTTATCGTCGAAAGAAGAACAGTTAGCCCGATGCTCGGAAGACTTTTTTATCATACCGAGTTCGAAGCTTCGCCGGATGACTGCAAAAAGGCAGGATAACTAGGATGCTCAAGAAATGAGAGTCTCGTGACAAAATGACAGGAGAACCTGTATTCCACTTGACATTCCTCGTAGTTTCTTCTTTGAAAATGATTGCATTCTGCGTTCGAAATGATTTATCAACGAATGACCAATTGACCATCGATTGATACCTTTATAGCAGGGGTCTCCAAGGTTTAGGTTTTTCGGCCGCGTATGCACAAGAAACTGAATTTAGTCAATATACTATACAACTAATGAATAACTGTCAATAGCAGACTATTTAGTGCTGAATATTATGATGCAATGTATAATGTACAGACTGTAGAATATTAGTTGCAATTTAAATGGCTTTTAACTACGGTGAGACGAACGAAATTGATGCATTTCTGATAAAATTGCATCAAACTGTGAACCGCAGTTTGTAGTTCCTATAAAAAATAAGGATCTGAAACGTTCATCAGATAACGCTGATCTTTAGCAGGATTTAACGTAGGCCTAGGGGCCTACTCCATCGTAGAAAAGGTCTTTTCACACAAATAGGCCTTTGTAGTTTCAGAAACAGAAATGGATTAACGAGCAAACTGTTTAAATTAATTTACTAATGACGTGAAAAACATTGATAGAATAATTATATCAAATTTCCTTCCTTAAATTTGTCCTTCCGGATAGCACTGAATCGCAAATCAGTAATTTCCAGTTGCAAATCAAAAGGTAAGTCTGCAATTATTAACGGGTCAAATTAAGTATTTTCAGAGTCTTTTCGACGAACATGCATCCAGATATGAAAAACGTTCCTGGAATTCTTTTCTCAAACTTGAAACGATATCTTGAGCATACAAGCATTATTATTATTATTATTATTATTATTATTAGTAGTAGTAGTAGTAGTAGTAGTAGTAGTAGTAGTAGTAGTAGTAGTAGTAGTAGTAGTAGTAGTAGTAGTAGTAGTAGTAGTAGTAGTAGTAGTAGTAGTAGTAGTAGTAGTAGTAGTAGTAGTAGTAGTAGTAGTAGTAGTAGTATTTGTATTTGTATTAAATACCAGTTGAAACTCTTTTGCCGGTAACATTTTGAATTTCTAGAGATTAGTCGACAGAGCGAGCCACCAAATTCTCTTCAGTGTTGGTCAGATTTTCTAGCAGAATGCAATCGTAGGCCTACATTTGAGCTTCTAAGAGGCTAGAGGCTCTTCAGCTGCCTCTGTGGATAAATCCTCTGTAATGAGCGAAGGAGCTTCTCTTCCAACTGACTTCGTTGTTTCCCACTCTGACCGATGTCTGGAACTGGTCTTTTGCCGATGGAGTTGGATTATCATCAAAAAGAGTGTTGTAGTCGGGTGCTGTTTTATCCAGATTCCAGACTCCAGGCCTTGGGGAAGGGGATTGACTTGGATGGAGGAGAAGAGACACAGTTCAAAGCCAAAATTTGTGCAGGGATTTGGGGAAGTTTGTGATTTGGGACGGATCTTCCCTCTACCTTCCCTGGATGGAACACTGGCTGTCGGGTGATTCCTTACATTTCTTGCGATTATTTTTTGCGAACAGCAGAATTTTTAAACCGAACAATCTAGACTTTTGCTTTTCGTTGAGACATCGGAATTGTCCTAATGGTTCAATATTTGAAATATTTATTGATATTTGTTTGCAACTTTGAGCAGAAACAGTGTCACGCAGTTAGATTTAATTTTGGACCGTTTTAAACAGTTACCATTCTTATTCAAAACTTAAATGCAAAATCAGTCAAAGGCGATTGGTTTGACTCATTCGAGTGTGAGTGAGCAGTTGTACTCATGGTGCTCTTAATAGTTTCCATTCTTCTGTTGCCCTTTTGTGCTGTTTTTTCAACCCCTACTTCCGTCTAAGTTGCATACGGTCATGGATACTTGATAGGGGCGTCTATTGTGTCGTTACAAGATCGGCGGGAGAGGCTAGGGGTAGGGAGTCGTAGACCTAAGGGTGACGCAGTTTCTGCAAAAGGTATATGGTTCGGCAGTTACCTGTGACCCTTGGCTATACACGACAATAAGTTGACTCATTGAACGGCGATGGTAGCGATCGTTGTATTTGGAGTTTATAAAGGACAGCTGCGCATATAAGGACAGGTAGACCCTATACGCTGCAGTGTTTCTATCGTCTTCTGCGCTTTCAAAAACATTACATCGATTCTCTAAGACAATTGGCGCTTCTCTGACATAGCTGCTGCTGCTGCTGCTGCTGCTGCTGCTGCTGCTGCTGCTGCTGCAGCAGGAAATCCGTCTATTTCCGAATAGAACAGAAGCGAAGCAGTGCAAATAACTCGCAACTTTTAAATCATTCTACGAGATTGAAAACATTTGATCTTTTGAGAAAAAGGTTTCATTTCCAGCGCTGATCTACACGAAGCAGATTAACGCAGAGCATCGTGAATGTCAGTTCCTCTGAGTCCTATCTCTGCTGTTTAATAACAGAGAAGAAGGAACCGTGCTTACGCGGTGCTTAGACCGGAGCAGTGACTTCTTTGATGCGTAGGTGGCATAGTCGCCCGCCTGAGTTTTACGCTGGAGAGAGAGAGAGAGAGAGAGAGAGAGAGAGAGAGAGAGAGAGAGACGAAGTTTGTATCGTGCTGTGTTGCCCGCGCAGTGGCCCGGTTGGGGTTGAACTGCACTGCGTTGCACTTCGCACTTCGTCGGCGATAAGCGCGTAAACAGGTATTATTGGCACTCGGAGGAGAAGAACGAAAACAGCGGTGCTGGTCAAGGAAGACGTCTGCAGAGGAATCGTTCATCGACCGCATTGGCTTCCATCGGACAACAGAGACAGCGTTCGTAGTAGAAGAAGAGAGGGTCTAATCGGGTGATTCGTAAACAGAGGCTGACGGAAGATGGACTTCCACATACAATCGATCAGTAACAGCGCGTTGACTTTATAACTGAGTAAGTCAATTTACTCTTACGTTTAGTTAGATACCGGCTTTTCTAGCGCCAGTGAAGTGACTTGCAATGCAAATCTCTTTATCTAAACAGACGATGACAAAATGCACGGTTCAATTCCACTGTGAATAGAACGGTCCGACCGTGTTAGGCTTCTGTCCGGCTGATATGCCGTGAGATCCTTCTCCTCGGCTCTATTGCTGGGTTTTCTTGGATGTCGTAACTAGAGGCTAAGAGTGAAACCCTGCAGATGGAAGGTCAAGGGTTGAATATGACCTCAGTCGATGCGCAGCGACCAGTGACCGGTTGTCTACATAATAGTAAGAGCGGTAAAACCCCATTCGCTCATCTGACCCCTGGGTGACACCAGGCCAAATGACTCGTCTCTGGTCGGTTGGGGGCCCATGGGGGGTGCTGCTTGTTTCTTGTTTCTCTTTTGGGATAAAGATTCTGATGATTGTTGAAATATTTTTGGGCCACTGGTCCTCTTAGTTAGGTATTTGCATATCTAATGCAGCAGGAGACGGTAATATTATGACGCAGTGGGCTTTCTATTTAGCAATCGCATATGCAGTTGTCGTTTGGATTGAATACGAATTTTCAAAAAAGTGAATAGTCTGACTGAATCGGTTGTTTCGCAGTCAATGGAGTTGTCTCTGTAGTCTTCCATCCAGCTAAGAAAGTTAGGCTCAATCGTCGAATTATCTTAAACGCAGTGAAGGTCAGAATATTCCTGGACCACCATTTTTCGGCCGCCAATGGAGGACTGAAGCCCTGTCCCTGGAAATTTGAAGCCGTTTGAAGCCGATAATTGCGATCGAGGACAAAGACTGGCATAATTATTGGTTACTGGGATTTTGTACTTAGACTTAGACTGCCTCTGAAGGAACGTTTCCCTCCTGTTTGTCTGCATTCCGGTGCAAATGAGCTCACTTGGAGCAGGTAAACAGGAAGACAGAAGGAAGAGACGAGAGCAGTTCGTTTCAAATAAGCTGAACCTGCGGTTGATTATCTCAATGCTGTTGTAAATGCGATGGTCATCTGTGAAGCTTATTAGCGTTGAGTTCGCACGAACTGAAAACAGAAAATGTTTCTGTTCTCAAAGCAACACACGACTGCCGGGTCTTCTGTCTTATGGCGATAAAAGCAGTAGTCATAATCATAATAACGATAAGAAGACATGGAATAAGAAGACATGGGTTCCGTGGATAGATTGACTCTGGTCGTTTAAAATTGCGATTTGGACTTCAATAATATTATTCCATTTGGTCATAAAGTGGACTTCAAATGAATTTTGACACAGTTTCTTCGATGACCTAAGCGCCCGCTTAGTGGCTTAAAGATCTGTAAGTTTCTATAAATTTCCATTTTGCGGTGGAATTCATTTTGTATATTTGAAGGCGTAAGACGCCATCTGAGATTTGGGTTTGAAACTAAGCAAATAGAATGTAAGCGTTTCTCTTCGAAAGCTAAGTGATTGGAATTCGTGATCGTGTTTGGTGATAATCAGTTGGAAGCAGGCTAATCTCTTTCTTTTATATCGGAATCATTTGCCTTTCAAAATTTGCAGACTCTGACCTTTTGAACTTCCTTATCGCCAAACGGTTCCAGCGCCGTTACTCATCGTCTGCTCTGAACGACTTCCAGAACTCTCGCTCTCTCTGTCTCTCTCTGTCTGTCTCTCTCTGTCTCTCTCTCTCTCTCTCTCTCTCTCTCTCTCTCTCTCTCTCTCTCTCTCTCTCTGTCTCTCTCTAATCTAATCCATTAATTGTTCTCGTCCATCGTCTACAGTCGCCTCCGTCGACCGATGACTCGGGTCGGCGACTGCTGCTCACTGGGGCGCCAAAAGCGATTATGCCACTGCTGCTGCTGCTGATGATGATGATGACGATGATACTCTCAGACGTTGGTCGTAACACAGCAAACGAATAGCAACCGAACTCTTGTCTGAGGCGTTATCAAAGGTCACAGAAATAATGACAAAGCAGAAAAAACTAAAGATGATGATGATGATGATGATGATGATGACGATGATGATGATGATGGTGGAGATGATGATGATGATGATGACAATGACGATGATTGACGATTAAAGTCATGCACTCTGGAGGAGTACACTGTCATGACTTCGGGAGTAAATACTGTTCAGAAGAGTCGTCACGAGCAGAGAATCACGTCCGAGGAAATACCTGACGGCCGCTGACGGAGTGACTGCGATTACAGATGGAAGTCTTATAGGCACTGGAATTCAGAGGTCGAACAAGTGTAGGCAAATAATTGACTTTCTTCGGTTAATCCTCGTGTAGTTCTCCGTTGCCCCAAACAGACGCTTTAGTCGTCGATGGACGGAGACGGCAATTTCTCTTATGGACGTTTGCTTTGAGATTATTCGGGATTTCTTGTTTGAAAAGCATCGGATGATCTCTTTGTCGAGAAGTCGAATCATTTTCGTCGAGATTTCTATTCGTTGAAGAGGTAGTTTGGTCTTTATTTAGAAGAAGAGCATTCGATTTATGGAAATAGCCAAGCCTTGCGTAGGAACTGTGCCTGTTAAGGCGTGTGACCCACTTAGAAAGCATATGAGTTCTCTCTACAAAGAAACGTTCGAGTTAATAAGAAAGGGGCTTAGACATGCCTTAAATGCAGTCCCGCGCCTTTCGCTGTCTATTTTGAGTATTTTTGACGTATAAACTGTCATGAAGTCGCCAGGGGCGTAGCGACGAGGGTGGGTATATCGGTATATATACCCCCCAAATCAATCTACCTTAAAGTTTTTATGTGAATTATATGTGGGTATATATGGTTTATATGGTTTATAGTTAAGATTTATACCCCCTAAATATTTATACCCCTTCCCCAATTAAATTCCCGGCTACGCCTCTGGAAGTCGCAGGTAAATCGTTCTGAAACAATGACGATCAATTTCTGATTCGACAGCGCTCATATCAGTTGTTTCCTTCGCTGTTTTAGCAATAGGCGTTATACTCGGTCTAAATGGTCGAATGATATCCGCTGTTAGCCATAAATTCGCCTATTTGGTTCGCAGATCATAATGGATGTTTACTCGAAATTCTTAAGCAAATTGCCGCCAGCTAAGTGTGCTTTGACAAAAACATTATAACAATGCGCCGGATGTGTGTGTGTTTGTAATTGATTGATATATTTTATTTCGTAAACACCACCTGTTCGCCCACTCCAAAGATTACCTGGCAGAGGTAAATATCTCGATGGAAGTAGTTCGATACTCATTGATTTCTGGAATTCGATTTGATCTGACAACAGTTGGCGAATGTGTTTCTCCAACAGTGGGACTGTTGCCTGTTATTTGAGGGATGAACCGTAGACCAGAGGCAGAAGAGTCTCCCGTTTGTCAAACAGTGAGGAGAGGTCATTTGAAACCGAGACCCATACCATGGACCTCTTAATAGTCAAATAGAGGATTCCATGTCCATACGGAGGACAGCGCATCAGAAGAGAAACATCAGAAACGCCTTCATTAACCGTTCAATGCCAAAGGTTGGATTCATTCATTGTAACCGCTGCTCCAGCTTATGAGCAGCAGAATGCATGGCACAGCTGCGGACTATAGAGGCCTCTGTGCATGTCCTGGTAGAGTCCAGTGGAGGAGAAGGAGGAGGAGGAGGAGGAGGAGGAGGAAGGTAATGAAAGGATGGCAGGGGGCCATTAATTGACCCCGTAGGTGAGAGGTCTTGACGTAGCAGCTGTAACTCTTCGGATTTCTTTGCAGTTGAACGATGTCATTTATCTTCTTTTGATGGTTCTAGTTTGAGAGAGAGAGAGAGAGAGAGAGAGAGAGAGAGAGAGAGAGAGAGAGGAGTTCTGGAGAAAACACAGAGGAGGCAACAGAGTTCTCAGCAACTGTTTCTAACCAAGAGCGGTTGGTGTGCTCGTGCGTGCGATCGGCGACAGGACAGAAGAACAAGTGAAGGTCAGTGAAGGTCCCTTCGAGGTCAGAAGGTCACCGCATCTCTTGTCGTTCACTCTTACTTCATCACAAGTGCATTCGACAGTTTAAGTAAACTAGCAATATATTAAACTTATGGAAAGATTCCGTTGGGCGGGGACGAGACCCACGGGGCGCCGTTCGACCCCCCGTGGGTCCCAACAGTCAGACTGTTTAATTGTAGAGTGAAGCAGTCTCTCTTTTGTTCATCTGACGACGAAACCACCTGTTATTAGTGATTTGGCGCCAATATCCGATCCGAGGAGAAGTGAAGACTTAGTCATTGAAGTCAGTCTAAATGTCAGTGCTGTCGATTATCGTCTGCCATTGTCAGAAATTTCCTACTGCAATAAAATGACAATGCGGAGCTCTCTTTTATCTGCCTTCTAAACGCCTACGCTCTTCAGGCACCGATGGTGATTAATGGATCAGACGTCAACAGCAACAAAATATACCCTCGCCCAGATATGCATACCTGCATATTTGTTTATAATATTGGTTTTCTAGTTTATTTTGAATTCGCCTTCTCTATCTGCTCTATTTCATTCACTTTCGTCTTTTCTTCATTCGCTCACTTCATCGCCTTTAAGTTTCTTCTTCTCCTTCTCCTGCTTCTCCTTCTTCTGTTTCTCCTCCTCCTCCTACTCCTACTCCTCCTCCTCCAATCTTTTCGTTGCCAGATAGCATTCGCCGTTTGCCCGACATTATCAACATTGCGAAAGGCAGTATCTCAACCTGGAAATTCAACTAGCACCAGAATCGAGTGAATGTCTATGACCCGCAGATGGTTTTCTTTTCAGTCTCGACACTAATACGGGAGGAGAAGGAGGAGATGGAGATCACGGGGGGAGGGGGTTGGCTGTCGTCGTCGTCTTGGAGCCGGCAGTTATCGTTTCGTAGACGCCATTTCCACCTCCACCTCCACCTCCCAACTAATTTGGCTTCATTAGCCTGCGGTCAAAGGGCTGTGAGATAAGCGATTGACTTACGACGCATAGGACTCTTTAAGCCTAAGGCAGCTGCAGTTGCAGAGCAGACGACGCAATGCAATTGACAGACTGTCACCGATCCATTGACCCACTGACCTCAGTGACCTTAGAAGCCAACTAGGAGCACGACAGCACGTGCTCTTCCTAGACTCTCGGAAGCGCAGGAAAAGATGGAAATATCGGCTGCTTCGGCTGCTGCTGCTCTTCATCGAATTCAGAGAAACGTTCGAATAAACCGAGAACTGAGTTCTGCTACGGAGTTTTTCTTGTCTGTCTGTGTGACTGTCTGTCTGTCTCTGTCTGCCTGCCTGCATGTCTGTCTGTCTGTCTGTCCCCCTCTCTCTCTTGTGTTTTTCGGAGGTGTTTAGATTGAAACGGAGATTGGTTTAACTTAGTCGTTTATTGTTTCAAATGAATCATAGAGAAGTTTTTCGAAGGCGTAGAGTTGTCTGGCTGACTGCCTTCTTTTGACTGACGAAGAACTGGAACAAGCGTTGACTCTGAAGGTCATCGATTGAAGACTCTGAAGGTCATCGATTGAAGACTCTGAAGGTCATCGATTGAAGACTCTGAAGGTCATCGATTGAAGACTCTGAAGGTCATCGATTGAAGACTCTGAAGGTCATCGATTGAAGACTCTGAAGGTCATCGATTGAAGACTCTGAAGGTCATCGATTGAAGACTCTGAAGGTCATCGATTGAAGACTCTGAAGGTCATCGATTGAAGACTCTGAAGGTCATCGATTGAAGACTCTGAAGGTCATCGATTGAAGACTCTGAAGGTCATCGATTGAAGACTCTGAAGGTCATCGATTGAAGACTCTGAAGGTCATCGATTGAAGACTCTGAAGGTCATCGATTGAAGACTCTGAAGGTCATCGATTGAAGACTCTGAAGGTCATCGATTGAAGACTCTGAAGGTCATCGATTGAAGACTCTGAAGGTCATCGATTGAAGACTCTGAAGGTCATCGATTGAAGACTCTGAAGGTCATCGATTGAAGACTCTGAAGGTCATCGATTGAAGACTCTGAAGGTCATCGATTGAAGACTCTGAAGGTCATCGATTGAAGACTCTGAAGGTCATCGATTGAAGACTCTGAAGGTCATCGATTGAAGACTCTGAAGGTCATCGATTGAAGACTCTGAAGGTCATCGATTGAAGACTCTGAAGGTCATCGATTGAAGACTCTGAAGGTCATCGATTGAAGACTCTGAAGGTCATCGATTGAAGGCTGTATTTCTCGTTCGCTTCCTTTGTCAAATGTTGATAATTTTGATGTCTTTGTCTTTCTGTTTCACTTTCAGCTCTTTCAGTGTGCAAAGCTATTTATTGGTTGATTTTCAATTCGATTGAGAAGAAATGGGCATTTGCTGAAAACATCTCCTTCAAATCATCAGCCTTTAGTAGTACTCCTCCTCCTTCAAATGTGAAGGCATTAATCTTAACACGGTATTTCTTCTTCTCTGTGGGTCTAAAGCAGAGACATAATGGAAGCCATTGTTAATTCCAAGGAATCTTAAAAATTAGAATCTCGCTTGAAAGGTCCCTGTTGACTTTACACAAGGGAGTCTTTCTTTCTAACAATTTTACGACTAGATGCGTCTGACGTCAGTTTAAATTCTGGCGCCTAACGCAGAAATTTTATTCTGGGGGTCGACGGAAACATTCTTTGGAGTTGGGGGGGGAAGAGACGAATCAGCAGTCGGCGCTTTGGAATCAAACGCAACATGTGAACTTGACACTCTTCGGTTTTCTTCAGCTTCCAAGAAAATCAGGATCTCGCTTTTGGATTTTCCCGGTTGTTGGTTCGCAGCAGCTGCTCAGTGCGTTCGCTGTCCGTCTAAATGTCTGCTGCTCTCCTCGATCCTCGCTCAGTTTAGTTTCCGTTGAGTATAAAAGGAGAGTGAGCGCAGGAGGAGGAGGACAAACTGAGATGGAGGAAAATCATGATCCGGCGCTACATAAACAAGGACAGAGAGAGAGAGATTCGTAGAAAGAACTCGAAACGAACTGGAATCGATGTCAAATTTTTTCCATAGTCCATTCTGTTTACCACTTTTCCTGTTCTTCCATCGTCCATGGCATAGTTCTCCGGTTAATTTTCTTGTACTCGATCAAAACGATGGAATTTCTTAGAAGTCATGTTTTGCAATCGTTAACTTCCATTGGGCTATTTGCACAATCATCATCGTCGTCGTAGTCATTATCATCTTCTTTGTCGTCGTCATCATCATCATCGTATTTCATTTGTACTGAATGAAATGCATCCGACCATCAGTGTTGTTGTTGAGTTTGACTGCAACCAGGTGTTAAGAATCTACCAGGTCAAGGTCACTGGGACACGGTGAGAGGTGGAGGAGGAGGAGGAGGAGGGGGGAAGGTGCTTCGGTGGGAAAAGCGAGCAGGAAATTCCTGCTGAGGTTCGTGACATACGCCGCTCTCTGCTGCTGCTGCTGCTGCTGCTGCTGCTGAGGATGATGGGAGAATTTGCCAAGAGTTGAAATAGTGAACGTGTTCTATTAAACGCAAGTGCAGAGGTTGGAGAGGGGGAGAGAGAGAGAGAGAGAGAGAGAGAGCCGATGGTAATTATTATTGGCTGAACCGCGGTTGACAGATGCACGCAGATTCAGTGATAGAAGGAGAGAGAGAGAGAGAGAGAGAGAGAGAGAGAGAGAGAGAGAGAGAGAGAGAGAGAGAGAGAGAGAGAGGCAGGGTCAGTGAGACTGTGACGAAGAGTGCAGAATGAAGAGTACATTGTCTTTGGTCATTTCTAATGTTATCTCTTCGGGAATTCTATGCAAAGAGGCAGCTGCGATGGCGTCTAAGCCTTCGGAATCAGCGTCAGTTTCAATTGCAGAAGTTAAGAACAGATCTAGCTGCTGTTAATTTGGAAATATCTTGCGTGAGATTCTTCGAACTGCAGACTTGATCTCGGTCATCAGATCAGTTTTATGATCTTTAATATTCTTCAAAGTGTCGTTATGTTTGTTGGCTTTAATGATTCCAACGGTTGAATTTCAGTCGAAACTACCGTGGATCCCGTTGTTACCTTTAACGCCAGCCTCGCCTAAGTAATTTCACAGCGTGTCTGTCTGTCTGTCTGTCTGTCTGTGTCTGTCTCGTTCTGTTTCTGCATTGTACTGTAGAAAGCAAAATTCTTGCTGTGCCGTTTCAAAGACCCCGATTCAGATCACCTGCCCAAGTTGACTTATATAGAAGAATGGGTGCTGTATTTAGTTGATGCAAAACGATAGTGTGTGTGTGTGTGTTTTGTGGCGGAGGGGAGGGAGGTAGTTTGAGTTTATCGTTTCATCGAAAGTAGAAGCGGAGATCTCTTTGGCGTTCAGTTGTGAAGTTTACTTTCTATGATTTTAGAATGAATTCGTTCATTCACTTTCACTTAATTCACTTCAAATTGCACTCTTTCGTTTCTAGCGTTGATTTTACGCATTCCTATGAATCGTCGTAAGTATAGAACATTAATTGGAATGCACGGGTAAAGTATCACCACGTAACCACTGTCATCATCATCATCATCATCATCATCATCATCATCATCATCATCATTCATTTTCTTCTCCGTAGAAATATTGGCCTTGGTGGTTTTTTATATCTGTTCTCTGTTTTTGGCATCTGATGAACGGTTCTTGGTGAGTTCTTCGGATGAGAAACGAGATCGAACTCTGTTTAGATTTTGGCAAGAGAACAGTTCCGCGTGTCGTTCACTTCAACCGATGAACATGTTCATGTGAACATGAGAACGCTGGTTCATAGATAACGCCTTCTCTATCAGATAATATATTATAATGGCTTTGGACTCGAATACCTTGATTTCGTCCAAGAGACAAGTTATGGTATACACTCTCTTCTGCACCATAACGATATATGCCAATGCTGTTGACTCCATCTCTCTCTCTCTCTCTCTCTCTCTCTCTCTCTCTCTCTCTCTCTCTCTCTCTCTCCCTATCCCGCGGTATGAAGATAACATCTAATTACAGAGAATGTCATTTTAAAGGAATTAAATGGCCGTTATGCATTTTATGAGAGTGGATTCAGACAGTCTTTGCATTTATCGTCATCCATTTATAGAATGTGTTTGTTTGTAGTAAATGGCAAAGACTTCTTCTAATAAACTGTCACTGAAGAAGTCTTCCTCCTCCTCCTCCTCTTCCTCCTCTTCCTCCTCCTCCGATCGTCTTCGTTTCGATCGCTGTCTGAGAGCGCTTCGTCGTCTTCGTTCCGTTCTCGTCAAAGACCTCGACGTCTCTTCGGTCGTCGAGCGTCTACAGTCGACCGCCGCCAACGACGACGAAGGAGGAGGAGGAGGACTTCGACTCGACCTCCTCCTTCTCCTCCGGGATTTCGCCGTCTCACTGAAGGGCCGCGAGGAGGAGCGCGCCGAGGCACTCCTTGACCGCGTCGAGAAGTGCGGCGACTGCAGGAGCGTCTTCGCGTTCGTCGACGCCGTTCGCCACAGACATCGACACCTCGGGTCCCTCATCGACCGGACGATGAACAACGACGACAACGACGACCACGGGAGTAGTCGTCATCAGCGAACAACGACGACGGTCTCAGGAGAGGCGCTGAGAAAGATTCTCAAAGACATCTTCATTCGCAGGACAGGGCGTCGATGCACCTCTGCTGCTGCTGCTGCTGCTGCTGCTGCTGGCGGTGCAGGTGATGCAGGTGATGCTCGCTGCTGCGTTCCATCGACGGCCGATGTCCGTCGAGAGAATTCCAGTGACGACGAAGAGGAGGAGGAGGAGGAGGGGGAGGAGTATTTGAGATGTTTCGTTGTTTCGACGCGTGGAAAAATGCAGACGGAAGAGTGGATTAAGCATTCGGACATTCGAAAGAAAGACGCGGCGGCGGCGGCGAAGGAGACGACGACGACGGCGATGTGGGTCGTTACAAAGGACCTCGTCTTTCGAAGGACGGACTCAGAGTCACTGCCGTCGACCGTCAAACGCCCGTCGTTCAACTGCAGACACGTGTACGTCCTAGACGAAAACAGCAGGTACAGGGCAGCCGCCGCCTCCACCGACAGACACACGCACCCACTGAAGACAAAGACTGAGCCAAGAAAGGAACACAGAAAATGGCCGACTGAGAACATCCGGAGACCTTTGAATCCAGTTCCTCCGCCTTTGCCTCCGAAACCCGAGAATCTTCCGAGTCTGGCGTCTCTATGCGCAGGTAACTCCTGGCAACAGGACGACGCTCCACCTGGCGATCCACTGGAAGTCCTCAGTTATTCCGGATCTCCAGCAGCTGGTCCTCCTTCGCCTCCGTCTCCTCCTCTTCCAACGCGTTTAGATGCAATAGCAAAATGTCGATCGATGGACGATGGAAGCGAATTTCACTACTCAACTAAGACCCTCACTCCTTGCGAAGAGTGCAAAGTGAGTGCCTCTAGGTCACCTGAGTCGGAGGTGAAGCAGACGACGGAGACAACCGATGACGTAGACGCAGGTGTCGACCACCTGTCACTCAACTTTGCAGTTGAAGTGGACGAAAGTGTCGATGTCCAAGATCCCTATGAGACAGTCGGTTGTCAAGACAACGGCGTGACTCCTCACTCGTCCAGAGAACCAGACGAGAAGGATTCTAAATGCAGAACAGCGGCGGAGGGAAGAGCCACGGCCGAGGGAAGAGCCACGGCCGAGGGAAGAGCCACGGCCGAGGGAAGAGCCACGGCCGAGGGAAGAGCCACGGCCGAGGGAAGAGCCACGGCCGAGGGAAGAGCCACGGCCGAGGGAAGAGCCACGGCCGAGGGAAGAGCCACGGCCGAGGGAACAGGCACGGCCGAGGGAAGAGCCATGGCGGACACAGTGGACGGGATGAGAGATGTGGCTGCTGCTTCCGTCCTTTCTTCTGATCAGAGGTTAAGATCAGACGCGGTCGCAGCGACGACAACTCTTGAGTCGGAAGACTCGAACACGGGCCGTCCGGGCAGGCTCACTGCTCGCGATTCTGGCGTCGATTCGGTCGTTTCGCAGTGTTTCCAGGAGGACGAGCCGGAGTCGGTCGTTTGTCCTGGGTGCGATCTGGGCGCCCTGAAGATCCCGGCGTCAGAGGACAGAGACAGCGCCTCGACCGACTTCTCCTATTACGAAGACATAGACCTCCTGCTCTACTCCCCCTCTCCCTCCTCCCCCTCCGCCTCCTCTGGGCCTCGGTCTCCTTCCGCCTACCTCGATCCCAACCGACACAACGCCTTTCCATCGGAACACGGGGGCGGAGGAGGAGGGGGCTCTGTGGGATTCGACCAGAGAGTTATTCCGTGTGGAAGCCTCCTCCTAGTAGAGATGGAAGAGGTCCTTCCATCCAGAGGAAAACGAGGAGGAGGAGGAGAGATCGAAGAAGAAGAAGAAGATTCAGAGCAGCTGGTCAACTACAGAGGAACCATCCTCGGATACGACAAGGAAGGTTGTGCTTATTACCTGCCAGGTGACTCTGTGAAGAGACACGGAGACCCTGAGACGGAGGACTGGTTCTATCCGATCCCATTGACTCCTCACGAGGCGACGATCTTCCTCCATCGAGAGAATCAGAGAGGATGCTTCGTCGTCTATCGGCCGAGGAGGACCAATTCCTCTCATGCACCACCTGCTCCATTCATTCTCAGCGTCTGCTGCGGAGACGGAGGAGGAGGAGGAGGAGGTGACGTCGTCCACTACAGCATCGTCGAGAATGTCCGCGGAGACTTCAAGGTCGAAGGTCACGACCATTCGTTCATGACCCTCGGCGACCTCGTGACCTACTTCCGCCGTAACCAGAGTCACCTGGCGACGAGACTGAGACGCTGTCTGAAGGAAGCCCGAACGCCGATCCAACCGGGTGTCCAGTATCCGGAGAGAATGGAGATCGCCAAGAACGAGATCCAGTTGGAGGACAGCGGTCACCACGGAACGGGCACTCGGCTCTTATGTCACGGTCGACTGAACGGGTCAAAGGTCACGGTCAAGGTCCTCGCGAAGACCGCAGTCACAGCAGCCGAAGAAGACGACTTCCTGGAAGAAGCTGGGACGTTGATCGGTCTGAGACACGAGAACGTCGTCCGATTGCTCGGTCTCAGTTGTCGGTCGCGTCCATTCTACATGATCAGCGAGTGTTTCGAGCGAGGATCTCTCGTCGACTGCCTTCAGAATGGCCTCATCCGACCGGACTCCGTCGAGACCCTCTTCGACGTCTGTCTTCAGACGGTGGCCGCCGCCGCCTACCTCGAGGCCCGTCGCTTCGTCCTGCATCGTGCCTTGGCCGCCAGGAACTTCTCCGTCACCGACGACCTACTCGTTAAGCTGGCGAACTTCGATCGAGCGCGCGTCGTTGTCGACGACGCCTACGTCGCCTGTCCAACGGAGGCGGTCAGCGTCCGATGGGCAGCCCCTGAGGTGCTCCTCGAGTCCTCGTACAGCACCAAGTCGGACGTCTGGGCGGCGGGGGTGGTGTTCTGGGAGGTGTTCAGCGCCGGAGCGCGTCCCTACGCACAGCTGACGGACGAGGAGACGGCACTGTACGTCGACGGCGGAGGGAGACTGGAGAGACCGGAGACGTGCACCCACGACCTCTTCCTTCTCATGAAGTCCTGCTGGCGACATCTGGCGTCAGAGCGACCGTCGTTTGCCGTGATTCAGGAGAGAATCAAAGGCAATTCGACGACTAACGGCGTCTACTATTGCGCCGCTGCGCCACCGTCGACGAGCGCCCCCGTGGCCGCTGCCCTTAGAACGGCGGCCTCCGATGTCCCTCGGTTGCCCGTCAAGACGAAGGCCTCCTCCTCCTCCTCCTCGAATGCCGCTAAGTTGTCGGTCGCTGCGACGAAGACTCGACACCCGACCACTCGGTCAGTGGAGGGAGTCGCTTCGGACGGCGCAAAGCATTATGGGTCGGTGTCGGGGGCTCAGCTGAAAGTGCCCGGTGCAGTGGCGGTGGTGGGGGGAGGGAGGAAACAGCCGGCGGACGGTTCGTCTGGCGGCGAGTGTGTGCAGTCGTCGTCGTCGTCGTCGTCGTCTGTTAGGAGTGCTTCGGTTTCAAACGATTTCGAAAACAACAACAACAAAGAGGATCTGAGCAGAGGAGACAAGATCAGGAAGAGCATCAGGAAACTCATCATAGGCAAAAAAACTGCAAAGTAATTGGACTTCTCTCTGTCTCTGTCTGTCCCTGGAGAGAGAGAGAGAGAGAGAGAGAGAGAGAGAGAGAGAGAGAGAGAGAGAGAGAGAGAGAGAGAGAGAGAGAGAGAGAAGAGAGAAGAGAGAGACTGAACACAGAAGACCGTTTTCATTTTTTCCAATTTTTTTATTCCTATTTATAGAGAGGAGGAATTCTACTGAAATTCTTTTCAATTGGACGAAATGCTGAACGTTATTTACAATTGTAGATTTGCGCGCAGCAGTTGACACTTTGAATTAGAAAAGACTCGAAGTCTAATTTCTAACGAAGGGTTTTTTATAGACTTCGATGTGTAAACTGATTCTTGCGTGGTTTTGACAACTGGCGTTGATCGAACGCTTTCTCGGCGCTTGTTCCAGTGTCTTGCAGCGCAGACTGTCAATACAACAATACAGAACGAAGATACATTGGAAAAAATATACTGTACAGTTGTGTCTAAACGATTTGTTGCTTTCGGCTTTTTTCTTCATCTGCTGTCATTTTCTTTCGGATTTATTTTTATCGTCTGCAGGTGAAATTTTAATCGACTTCTTTATGTCCCGCCACAGGAAATCCAAGTACAATCGTATAAATCTTAGGTTGTCATACGATAACAACGAAAATCGTACAAAAGACCGAACACCGTCACCCGCCGTTAGAGGCCTCGATGCATTGGATTTGTCTCGCAGTGGATTTAAGCATAGACACCTGGGCAATTAATTCTCCTTTTCAATATTCGTGACATCGTTTGCTGCGTTAAAAACGATGTCACAGAAGGTCGTTAAGTTTGTCTGAAATCTGATCTGAATAATATTGTCCCAGACAGAAGTTTTAAGGGCATTGATTGAAAGCATTGCATTGATGACGCCGGAAACGCTAACCCGTTCTCAAATGATTTACAGAATATGTTTTGGGAATGATTGCAAGTCTCATTTCCTCCTCGAATTCATTCAAATGGATTTGCGTTTTAGCTTTCCTCAAAGGCCTTGCTTAATCGTCTTTGGTAAGTTAGTTCCGTTAAAAATCAAGCAACTGTATATAACTTACAGATGGCAATGCAGTATATCAACTGTCTAATGGATGGTAAGAATGCTATGTACAGCATTATTGTGTCTGTTGCTTAGGAGGAGAAAACCGTTGTTCGAATGCGTTAATATCGCATTGCAAAGTATACTTTTAGTATAAGTGTTAGTTTAGGCAACTGCCATCAAGAGCTGTTTTCTCGACAGCAAATCGTCTCCTCCTCAGAGCGATTGCCAGCCTCTTTAATGCGAATGTTTTACTTCGTTGTGGTTTGCAATCAGAGAGAGAGAGAGAGAGAGAGGGGGGGGCGTCGAAGACAAGTAAATAGACGCGTTATATGTGAGCCCCATGGCGAGTGGGGGAGAGGTGGTTCAAGTGCTTTTCGCTCTGTTCCCTTTCAATGCACCAAAAACAACTGAAGAATCGAATAGTTTGTCTGATTCGATGTTTTGTTTCGCAGAAAATTATGCGCTTAAATCTGCCGTTAACAATGACTGATCTTTAGACACTTCGGAGCCTCTCGGCCAATCGAATACAACAGAGCAGTTGTCATCTAAACACAATCGACGCTCAAAACACTGACCGATGATGCTCAACGACGACTACCGTTAGTATTAAGGTTCCGGTCAGATGACTGCAGTTAGAGATTGGATTAAAGTTATATGGTTTGCCTTAGATCAGTCCCTAACCTGAGCGTGTGACGGTCTCAGGTGGGACTACAGTCGACCCTATGCGTCTTCATATTAGACGCGTTTCTATACCACGTGTCCAATATGCGATTCTGCATCTACGCAATTCTTGAATGTTGTCTTTTGCCCTCTCTTTCAAAGCGATCTCTATCTTCACTGCCAGCCAATAAGTCCCAACACATTTTTATTTTGGTTATAACTTTGTCACAGTTTGACCAAACTTAACAAAACTCGGTAGCGTGGTAGCTGAAAGAACCCATAACACAGGTTGCACACCGCGTGTTTTATCTGTAGAAACTGTATGCAGGGCCGCCGAGAGGATTTCCGGCCCCGGTACAAAAAAATGGCCTCGGGCCCATAACCTGACAAGTGTGTACTGTACATGTAAAAAAGCTGATGACCTTTTTTGCTTGTCGGTCTTTCTTAAAGCAGAATTCCGGGGTCCTTGCTATTATGAGTAGTTTTAATAAGCACATAGAAGTAGATGTTTCAAAATGTGTTGATGACCTTTTTTGCTTGTCAGTATTTTGATGGCATTGATCTAACCATCACCGGATCTGGGCCCCTTGGATCTCCATGGGCCCCGGAACAATGTTCCGGCTGCACCCCCTCTCTCTCCTCAGGCCTGACTGTATGTCACGACACAAAGCACTGCAGTGCATCTAACGTCTATATGTAATAGGATTTGAGATTTGTTAGCTCGCAGTGCATGATGCTGTGCTTAGTTATCTGTAGTCGTAGACGAGGTTTGAGCAGTCAGCGGCTGCTATTGGTAGCAGCTACTTCGTTTCACCTGGATTGATTCGCCCACATGCAGTCTCTGCATAGTTTCAACTGCACTCAGCAAAAGGTCGTCCAAATAAAAGACTCGGCAAAATATGTCTTCTATGCATCTTAGGCCATTCATTTCCATTGAATTCACTGATCGCCGTACATACTCAAGGAAACAGTGTCGTAATGCTATGCGCGGCCATTCCGTGCATTCACCTAAAGGGCTAATTGATACCTATACTTAGGCAACATTCTTCTCTAGGCATACTGAACGAGTATATGATTCGGTCTTCTCAGTATCCATCTTCAAAGTACACACTCCGAGTAAACAGAGCATGCTGTGTTTATACTATTTCTATGTTTCTTGTTTCTGATTTTTTCCTGTCACAATTCCAGAAGATTTGTGTCTTTTATTCGACTGAATTCGAGCATTTAAAGCCAAACTATAGTCGTAGATGTCTTTCGAAAACCAACGAGAGTTATTTCAGCAATTGAGCTCCTGTTGTAAATCGTCTGAAAGTTTTGCGCCGTTGGTCAGCTGTTGAGGTCTTTAACTGATCGAGAGTCTAAATAATGAACACGATTCATTTGACGAAGAAGCAAAGTTGTAAATATATATATATATATATATATATATATATATATATATATATATATATATATATATATATATATATATATAGTTGCTCCTTCGCTCCGCACTCGCTTCTTTGATGTCGAAGCTTCCGTAAAAATTCTTCTACTTGATTTTTAAATGCAAAGTATTCGACGCTGAATCGTCTGCGGGAGATTGTCTGATTGTCAGACGATAAACAAATAACTCAGCTGCCGTTGGAAGCGAAGAGTTCGAAGAAAGTTTTGACCTGAGACGTAGGCCTAATTGACTCTTATTCGAGAGATTTAATGCATACTGATTCTTCAAACTTAGCACTTAATAAATGAATTAAAAGAAATGTTATGAACTTCAAATGTTCACAGATATTTGCAGATGGATTTAGTAAAAGAGAAATAATTTGTTTACTGCTCAAGTTTTAAACTGAAGTGAAAACACGTCTTTTAAACGGACCTTTGACTGAGCGGTTTGGGCGTTAATGTGCTGTGTTTACAGCGCAATACAAGACAGTTGCTTTGTTCTGCTATGAATGTGTTCTATTTGATGGAGGTATACTATGGAGGTCGTCTCATCGAGGCTTCGATGAATGCTATCGCTTCTTTCGAATCTGATTGTCTTCGTTTTCTTCTTCTTCTTTCTTAAAGTCCGTCTTTTGTGAAGATGTCATCTGATGCGCTGAGAGTCAAGGTCTCGAGATGACAGATGACTGTCTCCCAGTCAATCATCCAGTCACTCGCTGCAGAGCAAGTCAAGTGTCACTCGATGCGTATTTTGTGAGGGTTTTTTAGCTCGTTCCCTTGTCCTGCTGTTTGCTTCTAAACAGCGCAGTTGGGGTGGGGGAAAGAGGTCCATATAAAGGTTTGGCATGCACGGGCACACGGTCAGAGAGAAGAAGGCGCTTTTGCAGCATCTGAATCGGCAAATACGATGGGGGGTGGCTTTGGTGAGCGAAACAGTGCGCCAGCTCTTTCCCTTTATTTCTTTAGATCCAGTATATTTAGGGTGCAAGTGACAATGGAAAGTGAATGACTGAACACGATTCCTTTGACTCCTCACTGCTCTAGATAGGCCTACTGTGAATTTTGGATGAATAGATCTCCTTAACATTGTTTTCTACTGGATACTTCTGTGTTAATGGCAAGAGTCCCTTGGAGCAGAAACTGAGGCGCGTTATCAAATGCTTCAGGATTTTTAAAGACGCCGAATAAAGAATTAGGCTGATAATTTATGTCTTCGCTTGAGATCAATTCTCTAGTAAAAATTTCTCGCCAACATTTTCCATTAGAAAACTGATCTCTCCTGCGCCGTAAAGTCTCTGTTGTTGACGGTCATCACAGGTGATCCTATAGACCTACCGCCTCCCATACGGGTCTCTCTGACTGAGTGTGCGAAAAGAGAATGTTAGACAGCAAATGGGAAATGGAGATCTGTGTCGCTTAATAAACAGTCACGTGACCTTGGCCTGCATCAAAGGGTCGTCACAGGTGAGGTGAACAGGTGCGAAGTCGACATCAGACAGTCTCTTTGGACGAGGTGCATTCTTATTGGATGAATCCGGCGTCAAAGACGTCGATGGAGCGCAGAAGACGTTCATGACAACGCCATTTGAATGTCTGAAGTAAATATAGATATTTGGTGACTTTAACCATCGCCGCTGCTGAAAAAAACCCACGTATGACCTACAAGGAGAGGCTGCGTGACATTCATTCGAGTCGGCATTTCAAAAGACGGCGTCTCGTCTTTGAATTGAAGTCCCACAGCGATGCCACCTGTGTTATTTTAACACAGTTTCCACAAAATATTTGTTTAACCTTTTTACTACTTGCAGCACTAGTAATGCTAGGCCTACATATATCGGGTCATTGCTTTTATTTCGTGGTCAAATGAGATGATAACTGGAGCATGGCTGATGATTAAATGAATATAATTGGTGTATGCATAAATACCTCAGTGTGGCTGATTAAGTAATCGACATTTTAAAATAGAATTATTGCAATGCTTTTCATGCTAATTTATGCAAATGCAGTCTCAAATGGAGGCGCTTTCGACTGTGCATGATAGGCTAAGCTCTCGTAGACAGTTGTAGGCTACTTAATTGGCTATTGCTGTTGGCTGTCCGTGATTGAAATTCTGATAAGTTTTGGTCTGACATTTTTTCTTCAGATTGTCTGGGCATAAATGGTCTTGCAAGGCGTTTAAGCTAATTGTAAAAACAGCCTTAATGATTTAGTAAGTTGTCATGGCCAAGGGTAAACAAAGGAAGAAAGATTCAATCATCTTGAAACTTGGAGAAGTGTCCAAAAGCAGAAAATCTTTTGCTTCCATGCAGATCGAAATCGTTCCTCAATAACGAATATACTTACTTGCTAACGCGCACTTGCGCAGGTGCCCTTTAAAGTGTCAATCAATATGCCAATCAACGATCGACCTATCAATCAACCAATCAGCCAATCAAGAGAGGACGATTTCGATGCTGCGGTCCTTTTCTCGGAACAGTGCCACGTGATTTTATATTTTTTTATGTAACGTTATTTATTGATAATAGTGAGTAAATGTAGCTGTTTTAACTTTTTTTGTCCTCACTTGATAATCGTTTTCATTTATTTGTTCTTATCAATACTTTGATTAGATATGCTTTTATTTGATTTGTGGATTTTCAGTTGTTCGTCAGTTGTGTAGAGCGTGTGCAGAGTGTAACGATCGCCCACGGTTCATGCCTGAGAGTCGGCGATTAGAGGTATTCGTATGTCGGCAGCGGTCGATCCTCGAAGTAGTGGTGTCAGACAGTTCCCAATGCAGAATATTCCCACTTCTAGTGGAGTGAAACGACTGAAACCAATACTTTCGATTCCCCAATTATGGGAAGAGAAGTTATTAATTATTAGCCGAGGGCAAAGAGAATATTCTGTGCTTTGCATGTACATTAACATTTGTACACAGGCGTTGAGCGGACATTACTGGAATTTTTGTAGCACTTTACATTGACCCACACAGGACAGATTCTGCTGAACTTCTATAAACCCAGCTATTAATGCTATCATTGTTATCATTATTATTATTCGTGTTTGGTGGTGTTAGCGATGATGCATTGAGTGAATGAGTCCTGTCCTCTAATTCTCACAGGACTTTTGTCATTAGATTGAAATTTGTTGAGAATTTATGACACTCTGGGTTCCTTTATCTTTCAGCATTTGCCTTTGAACTTTTCACAGTTTGATGAAAGATTAAGAGTTCTGTATTAATTTGTAGATTTTCTGATGATATATTTATTTCTTTTGATTTTTCAGTTTGAAAATGAATGAAGAAGCATTTGGCATTGATGTTTGCCTGGATGTTGAAACAATTAAGTCAGCTCCACATTGTGCCCATGGTATTAGCACTTGTTAATGGTTGCAAAATTTTATTTGATTAATTTGAAAATTCTTTTGTTTTTCTACCTTAATGATTTTCTGTATTGGGATGTAGGTTCCAATTCAGAATCTGGCAACTTTATATGGAGTATTTTTTGCAATTGCTATATTATTGTCATCATGGCCAGCGGAGGTCCATTGCGCCAATCTTCCACAAGTTGAGTGTGAGCATCTGAGTGAAGCCTTCCATTCATGTTCTATTTCAGAAGAGGAGCTATTCAATTGTGGCGTGTTTGTTGTTGTTGTTTTGTTGATTTGTTGATTTATAAAATGTTTACTTTTTGTTTAGGTCCGACTCTTTTGTTTGAACGTTTTGTTAAGGGGAAGAAGTCGAGTAAATGCTACTACGCATGTTCTGCAACCAGAGATCGGAAGTTGTGCGGCTTCTATCGTCTTGTGGATGATAAGCACGTCGGACAGAAGTCAAAGATAGACATCAAGGAAGATGACCGAACTTCATTTCCATATTCTCACGACGAATGCACAGAACGGTGAGCAACTTGCCAAGCTGGAAATGGTGTTTTTTCCTGTTGTCTTTAGCTTTCTGAAGACACTGCTTTGAAAATGGGCAATTTTTATGGAGCATGTCTGTGTAAAGTTGTGCAATGATTTCTGAATCTCTTTGCTTTACGTTGTGTCTGTGATAGATTAAAGAAGATGAGATCTTTGAAATCGAGAGATCGTCATCTGTGCAGGACTTGTGGGTTGCTTTTGATATCAGATGAAATTGATGATCACCGTGGACATCAGATCCAAACTGCTATAGAAGATTGTCAGCTGCAGACTCCAACAACTTTACTCGAACCACTGATTAACAATCAGACAAATGCTGTGAGAAATACTTGACAGTTGTTGTTGTTGTTGACTTAGGTTATGGTCTGTGCACTGAGAGTAAACAAATGCAGCTGAAATTCTCTTAAAAGTTCAGCGAAAGTTTTAAACAATTAAGACATTGGAATTGTATTGTTAGTAATTGTGGCTCAAGAATTAAGGGATATCCTAAAAATTCAAGGTTGTTTATATTCTAGCTATTAAGAAATGTGGTGGTTTATTGTTAAATAGATTTTGTGTTGATTGCATGTTGACAAAGTTTTCTTTTTTAGTTTTTAAAATTGTGAAACATAATTATCGATGTTGTTGTGTTTTATTTTCAGCAATTTCTTTTCACTGACAAAACGGTCAAATTCTTAAAAGATCTTATTCAGAGGATGCAATTCAAAAGAGTTCTGTGCATCGGAACTCCTCGGTACGTGCAATACTAGTGATTCTACTGGTAGAAACTTGTATTAACTGCCTATGCCTCTATTTAGACATTTGTTTTATGGAAAATATGCTTGGATCCATGCACTGTCATGCTAATATTGACAATTACCTTTAAAAACAGAAATTATGCTAAAAATTTTGAAATTGTTTGAGCAGCAACACAGCAAAAGGCCATCGGCACAAATTTATTTGACAAGTATGCTTTGATATTTTTGTTTTAAGACCCTACTTTGTTGATATCTTTGCTATTATGAATATTTGGTTGAAGGGAGAGAGAGAAATAGAGAATTCCTATGTATGTTAATTTTAAAAGCTTATAAGTTTATTGTTTAAGTTATTTGAATATTTTATATTCAGATTTCTCATAATGTGTGTGTATATATATATATATATATATATATAAAATTGTCTTTTTGTGATTTGATGATTGATTTGTTTTTCAGATTGTTTGAATCAATTTTGCAAGATCACCGATCGCAAATCATTCCAAAGTGTCTTCTTTTGGATATTGATAGACGCTTTGTAAGAGACCATTGGTAGTTACTTTGCTGTAGATTGAGGCTCTTTAAGCCGGCTGTTCCTCAATTTTTTCCTCTTTCTTTCTTTCTGTTACATTTAGCCAAGCAGTTGGTTGCAGTAAAGTCTCATTGTATCAGATGCAATCATGACAGTTATAATGAGTTAGTTCCATGGGACCCTTACCTTTTAAATTTGACTTTGTTAAAATGGCTGAAACTAATCGCTGAGATCTGCAGTTTGCTTTAAGTCCATTGAAATGGCTTTCTTTTGATGTATATTTTCATGAATTTAAACTGTGTAAGACTTGGAATGTCACAATTCAGTTCAATTCCTTCATGTTGAATAGCTCATATTCAGTAGCTCAATCTGTTAACACTGAACCGCTTTTATTTCAGGAACAGTTCTACGATGGCCAACAGTTCTGTCGTTACAACATGTTCAATCATCACTTCTTTGGAGGGCCAGACTCATACAATGTCTATATTCGTTTCTTACAGGATCCTTTGTTCTCACCCGATGATCTGCTGATTGTTATGGATCCTCCATTTGGGGGTCTTGTTCAACTTATTGCCCTCACACTCAAACGAATTAACCAGGAAGTCTCAAATGTGCAGAGCAGAGGTTTGCATATGAAACCTAACCTCAAGAATTTAAATTCTTAAAATCAGATGGCTATTAATTTTAGAGTTAAGATGTTATCAAAGAATTATCATTAATTGGAAAAATGCTTTTTGGGTTTGATCTGACCTCATTTAATTTCTCCGGTGTTAGATTGAATTGTTTCAACATTTGAAGGATTAAAATTGATTCTATTTTAACTGAGATGGAGATGATGTTGCTCGATGATCTCACTTCCATTTCTGATATTTCTATTTTTGCCGTTGTGCTGTGATTGTTTTAGATTCTGAGCGGATTCTAAACACCGTCTGGTTATTTCCTTATTACATGGAAACTAGAATTCTCAAAGCTTTGCCAACATTTTCAATGCTCGATTACAAAGTATTTTGCATTTCTTTTCATTCACTTGTAAAATTAATGTTTTAAAATTCAAACAAGGCAATAGTTTTTCTTGTAATAAAAAGACCACTTTTTCTCATATGTGTATTTTAATATTTTAATACTTAAATGTTAGTGCTATGAACAGGAAACATTAACATGCTTCTGCTCTGTTTGACAATGATAGTCTCAATGATATTTTTGGCATTGACAAAACTAATATAGTAATGCAGTTAATAGGACTAATCCTGATGCTCCAGAGCATCAAGTAATGGTAATTGTAATCCATGTACAAAGACCCCATTCCAATGCTAAGAATAAATGTCAGAGGGAGGAGGCAGTGAAAATGCAGAACCATCTGAAGTCTAGATTTGAAAGGAAATAAAGATCTAGCAGAACTGAGTCGACTTTTTTCAATAGAAATACTGTTTTAAGTATAATACTGTAAGTTATTTGAACAGATGCTAATTGTACTTAAAAGTGAAATTTTTGTTCTTTCATATTTTGAATGGACTGAAGTTATTTGATAATAACTCTTTGAGGTTGAATACAAGAACTCGGTCCATTTGAGAAGAAAAGAGGACAAAAACGCGGCCACGGTTCGTGTATTCACCAACTTAGACCCTTCAACTGTCGTTCTTCCGTCCAACGAAGGTTATAGGTCGGTGTTAGATGATCGCAGAATACAATAAAATTTGAATTTTACAGCAAGAAATTACATTTGTTGTGAAATCTCTATTGTTAGATGCTTTGCTGGTCATCAGTTCTCTATAGGTCAGCCGCTGTAGTTCAGTTGTAGTGACACAATCATTCACTTGATTGAATGCCATGTACAGGGGCTGACCAATTGGCAGGTAAACTGAACTTTGGAAATGCAAACTAGCATGGATCTGTGTTGTCTTAGACTATTATTTATGGGAACACAAAGGAATTCTTTGATGTCCATTTGTGTGTTGTGTGACATCCTTGAATTTGACCAACAGTCAGATGAGATTTTAACTTGAGCATCTGTAAAATTGGCATCAAAAGGAGCAATGTTTTTGTTTTGTTGTTTATCCTCAGCTTCTGTTCTAAGTGCAAGCGATACGTAAATGCAGAGAACAAACACTGCACCAACTGTGATTCCTGCACAACAAAAGTAAGGAAAATTCATTGAAAAAGGTTTTAAAGAAAGTTTTCCATTTTTATTTTCACTTTCTAATATTAATAAAGTTAAGTAATGCAGCATAATTCTAACTCTTAATACATTGTTTACATGCCTGAGTTGTGTTTACTGTAAGTCCCTTATTTACAGGTCCTGTATTTGTCATGTAGTTTCTTTAATATTTGCCTGATGCAGGTTGGAAGCACATATCGACATTGCAGTGTCTGCAATCGCTGTGTTAAACCGTCATGGCAGCATTGTGAACGGTGTAACTCATGTGAAATTCCTGGTCAGCACTCACAGAATGTCATCTTGCAAGGTGTACACTGCTATTGATTCACATCACTTTTAAATAATGAACTAAAAACTCACAGATACTGGACTCAATATTGTTATTATTAGCCACGTAACTTTTTAGTTGGAGCTGCTTTGATATCATGAATGTTATTTATTAGGCTTATTGGAATTTGTTATGTTTGCTATAACCTTTAGATTTTCTGCAAAATTAATTGGCTAAATGCTCTTTTTAATACACAACATTTGCAGTCCAAAGAGGAAATTACTTAAGTTTTCCATTGGGTTATTTCCTTACTTTCAGAGACTAATGTTTATTTTAAAAGATATTAACAAAAATCTAATGTGATTTAATCTTGTGGCCTAAATTCAAAAGCTCTTTTAAGTTGTAATTAAGCTTTGGTATATTTAAAATATTTTTATTGAAGACAATGTTAATACAGTGCAGCATACATTAGTAAATTAATGCAATTAAACATAAGAATTTGAGAAAACGGTAGAAATGGCATTGTGATGAGTGCTAAGCCTAAGGTTTTACTGATGATGATGATGATGATGATGATGATGATGATGATGATGATTATGCTTTTATAAGAAGAAATTGTTAACTTTTCAGGTTGCCACATCTGTGATTCAATGGATCACAAGCGCTGGGATTGCCCATCAAGACAAACAGATCCTGTCAGAGCTCAGTCTGATAGGAAAAGGTACAGGAGACAAGAAATTACTCACACAAATCAGTCAGTTGACCCATTCATTGCCTTATTAAAAATGCCAACACCGATGTTCTAACGATGCTGTCATTAAAGAGTTAATAGGTATACATTCACTGCTATGAAACGCTGTCACGATGAACAGGTTAAAAGATATTTAGATATATGCTTACAAATTCATTGTGCAATATTTTAATCTTTATTTTGCAGAAAAGGGGAAAAAAACGACTCCAAGGACATCAAACAAATGCAGACAAATAGGCCAAAAAGAAGAAAATAAGAATTTTAAGAGACCGTTTCTGGTATTATTAAGTGTAACTGTTGGCTTCTGATTTTCTTTTGTGTTGCATGCAATGAATAAAGAAATTACCTCATTAAATGTGGTTTTAGAGAAATCTTAATTTAATTTTTCATGAACAAATACATTTTGAAATCCATTTTTTCCAAATCAGAAGCAGCATTCAACAGCAAATTCAAATGTCTGCTAAGTAAAGAGTACTTACTATTGGTTCTAATGTGGTTTTAAGAAATTGATGAGAGAACTTGTCGTAGACAACATTTGATTTTGAGAGTAATATTAGATTACAAATCCTGAGATTTGATGCATGTTTTTCAGAGTACAGTATGTGACAGCATATTGATAATCCCCCAACTGGCAAAATGTTTTCAAGGTCATCAATTCCCCAGCAGGGGTTTGAAGCAGAGCCTTTGCCAATTTGCAGACCACAGGACAGACGTTCGGCAATCGTCCCTCATTAGATGAACATTTTTCTTAATGTTTCTGAATCTCAAGAATTTCCCCACTGGTGTTGCAATGGCCTCCAAACTTATGGTATCCATTAGGAATTAAGGGAAGAAGTGAAGGTCAGACTGACAATCTATAGAAAAAACATTACAGAAAAGAGAAGTTCAAGCTGAATTTCTTTTCTTATTACACAATTGGATTGTCAACATTTGAGAAAAATTTCAAACGTTTTAATTATCTACACAGACCACAGAGTCATTATTTTCTGGTATTTTTTTGCATGAAGCTGAAGAAAGTCTAAAAAATCATAAGTCCCTTTGTCAACCTTAATACACGATGGGAAAGCTTCTGTTGTGACGCAACAGATTTATGCCTGAAGCAACACGCTATTCACAAGATAACTGGTAAAACAGAAGAGTTCCTATATTAACATTTCCTGCACAACTTTAACTAATTTTGTAGAAGTCCTGCTAATCGTGTACAAATATAACTAGACTTCCTGAATCTTAGAAACATTCCTAGTACATATTGGTGAGCATATTTTGAGCCACAATGAGTTCTTAATTCCTGCAGAGTCATTAACTGCTTTCAAAAATGCTCGTCAGCTGACTGTCGAAAGCACTTGGTTCATTTGTAGCAGCACGAAAATGCTCTTTAAGTTTTTGCAGAAGATGGTCAAATCTCATTCGAATGAAATCGTTGTTCGTCTCGACGATGAACTTGTAGAAATCATTGTCTGTTGCAAAAGACCAGATATATTGACAGATGACATCAAGCAATGAGTTTAAACAAGAAATATGATGGACAGATGAAGAAACAACTGCTTGACAATGATCAGGAATTTTAAAGTTTATCACACACTGCTCAAGCTACAGAGTGGAGAAGAGATTTCCAGGATGAAATGAAATATGTCCACAGTAACAGTCACCCATGAAGGAAGAGACATTTATAAAGCCTTTGCTTAAATGTTCATCCATTGAGACAGAAAGACCACAAGTTAGACGGGTGAGAATTTACAGAATTTGAACCCAGTGCACCAAAATGCCTTCAAATTTAGTTTTAACGCATATTCTTAGAACATCAAACAATTCACAACAAGATCCAATTCGAATTAATAATTCACAAAGAAGTAAAAAGAAGCAATTATTAAACATTTCTGAGAAAATACGCTTACCATAGAGAAAGGAAATAGGAATAAGTTCCAACAATGTATAGTTCTTCTGTAGCGAGGTTGAAGCTAGATCCAATGCTTTGCAAAGATAGTTTTCTAATATCGACGAACAGCCAAGAAAATTCCAGCCGGCCAAATAGACGGTGGGTGAGAGGACACTTGAATAGACGAACACCTTGAAGCATAAAAGAAAACTTTACCATAACACGAGAAAAGACTTGGAACTCACAGTCGCAAAAACCAGACACAAACAATGGTATGAAGCTGAACTACCAAATGTGCAAACTTTCCAAAATCCAACAAATTAATTTACAGGTACATAATTTGTGATAATTGATAACAAAGATAAAGAAATTCCGAATTTAACCCATCTTGAGTTGGAAATTGACATTTGCATAATAACTGATATCATTTGACTCAAATCAATAATAATAATAATGTGATTTAAAGTGGCTTAGGAGGCTAAGTAAGCCTGTGTGAAAACCACTGTTCAAATCAAACTGAATGTTCCAAGTGGTATTGTTAATTATTAATTTGTCCAATGCTCTGTCTAATCTGATGAAACGCTGACCTTCTCAAAGCACGAGTACATGATGCAGAGAATTCCAGCACGAAGTCTTGTGAGAAGAGGCCCGGCTGCTATGAGACAGTGACAACCAATGCGCACTTTCTAAATAATAAATACAAATTATTTACAATTTCATTGTAAAATCTAAATAGGAACTCTGCTAAAATGGACAAGACTAGATACAGTTTTTAAAAACAAACTTGGCTAAAACTGACAAGATAGGTTTTTATAAATCACTAAACTATGAGAAGCATCATTTAAGATCAATCGAAGCTCTATCCCAATATATGAACAGCAAAATTAACGTACTTTTAAAATACCAAAGACGTCTGAAATGTCCTGTCTACAGTCGACAATCTGCTGCATCTCATCCTTCTTCTCAGATGTTGTCATGAGATGACCACAAAAGAAAATATTTGAGGAATTCAGGTCATCAGGGTCGTACAAACTTGGAAAAACCTGGAAACACATAAACAAATATTGAGAAATACAGGTTCAAGATGCCAGAAATTACATTAACCAACCAAATAACAAATTACCATTCAAATATGATCATCAAAATGTTGCTATAGTCACATATATGTCATTTCAAACACCCTCTAGTGATCACAGGTGAAATAATAAGTTTGTAAATGATTGAATACATAATACTAATGCAATCAAATCATTGTACCAAATAAAATTCAGACTGAATTTGAGTTAACTTTTCAACAACAGTCCAACAAACAACTGCATTATCATCAGCAGCTATCCTAAGAGATTCATAAATCAAACCGTCAACGTGCATAAAATAAGGCCACATTTGGACACATTGTCATGTAAGAAATCTTTCTTAAAATTCTGAGGATTTAAAAGCTGAACAGATTTTAACTTCCAAACCTTAAAACAGAAGTTGTGTGTGTCGTTGAGATTCTTAATCAAAGCATGATCATGTTCAACAACAACAACAAAGACCGTCGTCTGAGCAGCTGAAGACAGTTCCTTGAGATGGTTTAAGCAGAACAACAACAATTCAGAGACATCGTCACCAACAACCATTTGATTCTAGAAAACAACAAAACAACCGTTCTCTCTCTCATTAAGCAACAAAACAGCTCAAGTACTCTGCATTATAGTAACAGCAAAGATAGTTTAAGGTTTAATGAAACCATCAGAAATTGTATAGCACCATAAAAATGATGCCAGAAACAAACACCAGGCAAAATACCAGTAAGTCAAATATAAGTGTGAGAAATAAAGAGTCAAGTAAGTAGAAATCCTTGGGCAAAGGAATAGATCTGTTAGATCAAATGCTGGTATTAATTGCAACAGAATACTTTATAATATGAACAACAACACCTGTGCACAGCTCAACAGCTGAAGATACTGCTCCAGATAACTTCGTTCACAAAACTTTGATGACCGTAGAACATCAAATTTTTTCCCAATTTGAGGTTTCAAGCATAATACTTCATCATCAGGAAGAATGCATTTTCCCTAAATAAACATTCATTTCTGTTTATTGTTCAATGCACAAAGACCCTTAGAATTCATCAAATTGGACTTCATTTTTCTGAAGAAGTAACTGCCAAAGTATGAATTCTCTAATAGTTCTGTCATCAGCAGATTTGTGAATCAATGAATGGCTGTAAAAGTCTGATTTGCTAAATTATCTGATATTTAAAGCCTGACCCCTGACCTAAAAAACCTACAGGATCAGCTGAACTGGTTGACCACTCTTTCCACTTTCATGTTGAATCATTAAAGAAATCAACATCACAAGACAAGATTAATTGAACCCCACTTTATTGCTAAATACTAATATCAAGTAATTAACATAAATTACTGCCATTGAAAAGGCAAGAAAGTGAATGACTAATCCAATAAAATTCAGTTCTCAATTAAAGAATGAACATTCAAAAAGTCTTCAAGAAACGGTGAATTCAACCAAATGAATCAAAGCGCGCATTTCAAAAATTCAAACAAAATGAACTTACGGCACATTGAGAGACAATTGGACGGTTGGAAATGCCAAAGAACCTCTTTGACATGACCAGTTCCTCAGTAGTTCTGAGTATCAGTTGTCTTCTGGAGGCCAGTGTTCCGCTATGACGACTCTTTGTTCCGGGTCTGTTTCTGCTCTTGGTTCTGCTCTCGTTCCTCCGCTCTATCTCGATGCTCATTGGCTGAAAACATTAAGAGATTGACATCCAATTAATACATAAGAATAATCAACTCCCAAAATTAACTAACTTCCCAGCTGATACTTTAACTATTCCAATAATGAATGGGCCAACATTTTAAAATTCAGGCATAAAAACAATACATCTGTTATATGCCAACAACCACAACTCAATGACATCATCAAGTTGCTGCAGCAGGTGGATGATAGGTTCACCAGCATCCAGAGACAAACCCTGATGCATCATTATAAAATCAGAGGAACTGTCATGGCAGGATAGTCAATAGAACGCATCAGTAAATAGAATTTAACTCAAACCTCTGCTGGTCTATAAGTGACGCCATCCACCTGTTGTACCTTGAAACGGCAGACAAAGTGTCTGGCAAACTGCAGCTTCAGATCCAACAAGTAGTCAATGGGTATTGCTCTGTATAATTCCAAATTAGTTGCAATCACTTCCATCTGGAAATTACAGAACCTCTGACAGCAGTTCAAGTGCTGCTCAAGAAAAGAAGACGGAATTTCTTGTTGACTGAACATAGCGGCAGAAGGAGTTTCATAACCTTAAACCATAATCAAGAAAAACAAGCACAAGTTCTAAATGCTATTTGGTATTCTTTAATGAACACAATACTATCATTATAGACTGATAACGTAACTCTTCAATGCTATTTTCTGTCATGAAATCAAATATGCTGCACGACACAAAGTTCTCACGAGAAGATCAAATTCTTAAATCTCACAGAATTTGGTGAATTTACAGAAGTAGAATTCTTCAGTCGAAAAGGTCTACTTACTTACTAAAATGCACAATCTATTTAAGACAATGTTCTATTGTTCTTATTGCAGTTGATATTCATACCAACATAATCTACCAACTGAGAAAGCAAATGTGGATTGATTCCATCAAAGCCAGAAGCCACAACATAGACCTCAGAATTGCCGGGTTTACTAGTGACTGGCTTGAAAACATTCACCTACAAGATAAAGCAGGGAAAAACCTCTTCTTAAAACAACACATTTCCCTTCGGTGTAAAAATGAATCAATGCTAATCAGATTGACAAAACTAAGGCGTTCACTCTGACGCTTAAAAGAATAGAAGAAGATTTGTCTGAAGACATGTTCAGAGAGATATCATTATGAGGCAGAATAATAATGCCTTACAATGCCAACTGCACAGATCAAGTAGATGGATGCAGAAATTTTTCCAGGGGGTGCAAAACAGGGTCTTGTAACAAAGGGAAAGAAAAATTTTCCAGAGGGGTGCAAGTTCATCAGATTCCTATGTAAATTCATATTTTAACTTAGTACTATAGGTTACTGTTTTTAGTAATTTTACTTTTTTCATAACTTCACAATTTTTTCTGGGGGTGCAAGCACCCCTTGCACCCCCTCCAGACGCCCATGGAAAAGATAATAAGTCATGATGTAAGTCATCAGACAGAAGGTCTCCTTAAACTCAAGACGCTCTATCAGCAACACTCAAACAGCATGAAGCTATTCGGCTACGTGACCTATTAAGGTACATATCTACTAAAGTACGTATCTGCTAAGGTGCATACCTGCTTGAAAAGGCAACAGAGAAGATACATGAGACAAATGGAGCTATGCTCAAACAGTGTAAACATTTTGACGACCAGTGACCCAGCTGTTGAAAGAAGTCCAACGCCACAGATGACCTCACAAAAGATCAACTGTGAGACAATTGTCTCCTGCTCAGCGGGGTCATTGGCACAGTCAACGCTTCCATCACAAGTCACCTGAACACAGAGAAAAACACTAATGACAATATACAACGAAGAACGTCAACTCCAATACACAGCACCACATATCTTCACATTCATTCACACCCAACACACTACAGGTCAAGGTTACAGCATGTGATGTAACAAATTTAGCAAACTATCAGGCAAACTGTAATCAGTACAAAACTCCTAAGACAGTACCCAATATAAATAGCAAACTACATGAAGCTACCATATATGTTCTCTTGTATCACAAGATATCTTTAATATCTTAGTTACAATTAAAGCTGTTTACTACTTTTTAAAATCACTGGTCTGATTCAAATCTCATAAGTGCAACTGACTAACTTTAAGATACTTTTCATAAAAATTACAGCATATTTGAAAACGATCTACTAATTTTCCTACCAAATGCACTCTATCTAGACCTCGTTCAGAGCAAGTCCTCTTCAGTTGCTCAAAATTTTCCCGATCCATGACATTTCCTGTTCCATCAACACCAAAACACCAGTTGGTCCATGTCCCACGAATAAAGATATCCTCATCTATCATCACTCCAAGGTCATTTCCCTCGTAGTAGGGACTCAGAGTGCTGGCAAGCCACCTCCATCTCTGGTGCCAATCTAAAAGCATGAAAAGTTACCAGCCACTGTAAATAGATATATCTAGTAATAGGTTACAGTGTGTAGGAATGTCAGATCTATTACAATTAGCTTGGAATTGATAAATATTTAATTGCATTCATGCTCCATTGCTGTGATATGAAAAAGACATCATACAGACCAACTCAACTGATAGCTCAAGCCATTACATTGAGGTGTGAGTATAAGAATGATGTCTTAAAAAGTGGATAGCAGAACACAGTTCAAATAACAAACTCACCACGACTGTGCAGAAAGTGCTGCAGACTTGCAACAAAGGCCCCGGGCGCCTCACACAAATGAACCGAATTGAAACCGCCTCCATCTTTTGTTATCAATTCTGGGTAATGCCCGAGTATTTCATGGAACTTGAACCAGGCCTGAGTGCTCATAACAGGCTTAAATTCACTTCTGATAAGACGCATAATCTCAGTCGACAGATGAGTTCGTTTTGTGTGCCTCTGCCAATGATCAATTCGAATATTGTCCAGTTCGCTTTTGGCCTCATTCAAGGCTCGTTTCAATGACTGAAGGCACTCATCTGACCAACAGGGCACACTGAACAGTCTCTCTGCAAGAATTCTGTCACCATCTGGTATCTTATAAGTAAATTTATTGTTGAATACTTTATCAATAATTTGGCTTTCATCATCCGTTGGAACTCGTATGTTCATCAATTGCTTTATGCTGTTAATGGACTGTTCTAGTGGCCGGAAGGTTTCTTCAAATATTCTAAAATATAGATATCAAAATAGTCTAAACAAAAGTAATCAAAATCCAACAAATAAAGTAAAAATTCGGCTTGGACGTGGTGCTCCATCGGCTGATGCTCTAAGCATTATGATAGCGACGTCACAATCGTTGATTGATTGATTGATCATTTGGATAAAATGACATTGTCTGACTCAATCCGCCTTTGGCTATGGCTGTTTCAAATTTAGACTAAACGCCATAGAATAAGCAGCTTACTGCGATACTACTTTAGTAAGTGCTATATAAATTTACGAGATTTTACTTGCTTACTCCAGAGATTGGATTGATAGCGTATTCTTGATATGAAATATCTTGAAGTTGAATAGCTTTACATTTACCTCGAATCCATTTCCAGAAAGTCTAGTCAGACTGTCTAACTAATCGATCAAAAATCGCGATCATTTTTCACGATCACTCAATTTCTAAAGAATAATATTTAGTAATTTGTTTTAAAAAATAGTTCAAAATAACACATTCATAGAATATTCGAAAGCATAGAGATCATAATATATGGCCATTTAATAAAAACGTGGTTTCAAATAAATTCAAATGCTAAGTTAGCCTATGTAAAAATGGGCTAACTTAGCCTCCTAAACAAACTTTTTTAAATCCAGTGACTCAGCGATCAATTTACTTCACTTTCTAATGCATCAAATTCTATTTCTTGAAAGTTTTACTAGGATTTGAAAAGGTTGTTTATTTGTTTCGCCTAGTCATAATTATCAGAACTAAAAATCTGACAATGACAATATTATACTGTAACATATCAGCATACCACTCTTCAGAACTTCTGAAGAATGAGTACTGACAAATTGTGACAATTATAAACGGTGGCCACGCACAAGAGTCTGGTGGGCAGTGGTGGCAGTCTTACGTGGTTGTAAAAGGGGCGTATGCATATAGTAAACAATAGTGTCATCTATCACGCACTATCTTCACAGTCTAGGAGCGAACGGTATACATTGCATGAAATAATTAAATTGAAGTACTTAAGGCCTTGAGCAAATTATACTGGCTTTTCCGGCATACATTTTGATTGAATAGATTCATCGGAGATGCCAGAAAATTAAGCTTAAGTCCAAGTAAGTTCGACATGAATTTTTTGTTCACGTTTCTAATCTTATGGTGTGCCATCTTTCCCAGCGAATATTGTCTCATTTACCTTCTGCTGGGTATTGATCTAGCGAAAGCAGCTACGATGAGCTAGGGCCTAGGGGTTAGTCAGCGCCTGCGACTGGCTGGCTCAGCCTGGCTGCTGCTGCTGATTTTGGTGCTGCCACCTAATCGTCTAGATTCCAGCAGATCTTAAGTTTTAATCTTGCTCAGGTTTCTTTATTTGTCTATTTAACTTTTTACTATTTTAATTTAAAATTTTGAAAAATTTAAAAGAAGCATTTTTATGGAAATTAAGTAAGAGCGGAGAATTTAAAAGCTTCCCTAACGTTTCGCATTTGAAATGGAATTCGTTATTAAAGCAAAAAGTGGTGAGAATTGAAAGCGTTTCAATTTGAGATGGTTGGATATTAGCTGGATTATTTTGACATTATTTCCAGTTTTAAAAGGATATTTGTCCTAGCGTCACCTATTCTCTGGAATCTCGTGGTTTTTCCTGTACCAGAGCAGTTCAGCATCAGCTGTTTTGTGGCAGAGCTTTATATCTGTATAGATAGCTCTGCTTTGTGGGGGGCCCTTAGGGAGGGGAGGGTGGTGGTGGTAATTTTATGCGAGTGCTTTGCTAATGATCAGCCTTTGCGTTGTCATTTAGCTGTTGTTTCATGCTGAAGGTGAGTAGCCGTTGTAGTTGTTGTTGCATATGAAAGCATAGATAGCACCTACTTGCTAGTTGCCCATCAGAGGTTTTCTGTGATTTTAGAGGGTTTTGTTGTTGAATGCATGAAATTAATGTTGGAATGTGGAAGTGGAAAATTCTTTCCATTCGTGACCCAGTCATCTGCTTTTCAAATCATATCCATTACAAATGGCTCTTTACTTTAGATGTGTTTCATAATATTACAAAATGCCTCTGTTGGTATCTCTGCAATTTATTTGATGACAAATGTTCATTGCAATTGGATAACTTTTATAGCACCATTACATTGATGCACTGGCATTAGACAATGGCCGCTATGTTGTTGAACTTATTACTAAGGCTTTGAAAATGTTATAATTTGACACCAAATGACTTGAGGCATTTAAACTTCATCTTCAATTCTTCTTACTAATCAGCAACTGTCAAGCTTTTGGGTTTGATATATTTCTTCTTTTCTGAATATGAAAAGTAGTTGAAAAGGCCTTTACAGCATTCAGAGGATTTTCAAATCACAAGGTTAGTTTTGAAATGAATCTCAAGTTGCCATTCGTGAGCCATTTTACACACCATCAGTCGATGCTGTTACCATGGAGTCATGCCTGGTTTCATTTAATGATGATGGAGTTGCTGTAATCACTTGCTATATTCCAGTATTTGTTTGTGTTTTATTTAGTTGATTATGTTCTAAATGGTTGATTCCGTCTGTCGTGTCTTCAAGACCAATGACCACCATGGCTTCATCATCATCATCTATTGTCCCATCAGAGGAGCAGCTGATGAAGCTGGACAGGCTGTCCACCATTGCAGATCATATTCAGGACATCTCACGAAAGATTGCCGACCTTACGAATGACCCTCTCCCTGGCCAGATGGAGCAGAGCATGCCCGGATACAACAGTATCCTAGCGCTGCATTCGGAAATGCTCAAGCGACGCCGATGGACGTTCGTAATTGCAGGCAAGACTTCCCATTATCACAAAGATAGATTACGAATAGCTATTGAAGCTAACTGAGTTGATGATCTGTTGAAGCTGCTCTGGCCTCTGTGGGAATTTCAGACGGTCACTGGCAACGGATTCAGTTTGGTTTTAAATACCTAATGTGTTATCAAAAATTTTGTAGGGTGAAATCCAGATGTATTTGCTTGAGACACATATTCTAAAGCACAAAAGAAGGCCATAATATAATTTAAAATTTGTTGTTATTTGTGTCCTCAGATTAGTGAACTTTGTCAAAATGTTATTCAATATGTTTGCCGCCCTGACGCCACATATGTCATGCATCCCATTTGAGGCCCTGGCACCTGCCTACAGTTAAGGCTGGGATTAGGGTTTGTTATGCTAAGAGTTGGGGTAAGCTACAGTTAATTAGGGTTAGGGTTAGTTTAGGCTAAGGTTATGGTTGGTGTTAGTTGAGCCATGGTTGAGGTTGGGGTCAGTTAAACTATGATTATGGTTAGGCTAAGGGTTGGGAATATAGTTGCCGTGTCTAAACGATTTGTTCGAGGAAAACCTTGCCTTGCATTTTGGGGCTTCTGCTGCTGTCTCTGAATGAGGAGTGGGTGTTAGATGATTTTTGGCCTGACAGTAAATGTGCTGGTTAAATTATGTGTTTTATTCACTGTTTTATATATTCAGAGTCGATCTCATGTGTTTAGGTTATGTTCTTTGTGATTATAGGTGACTCGAACCAGGTGAAATCGGCCTTTGTTCAGGCCCTACTTAGGTCAGCATCTGGAGAGGAGCGAAACCTAGAAGATGTCCTTGCACTGTGTCATTGTTGTCCCGTAATGATGAGCTTCAGAACAGGAGAAGATGTTCACCGATTTTTGGTTTCCATTGATGGGCCTGGAGTCTGCAACCCAGTTGCTCTGGAGAATTGGGAAACTTTGAAGCAGTTTATCCGGCAGATCCAGAATGGTCCACCAGAAACATCGATTGTTTGGGTTACGGTCCAAATCGACTGTGAAATTCTTAAGGTCTGATCGAATGGCTTGCCTTTAGCTTTGAAATTAATTTTACTGCAAGAACTCTTTCTCTGCTGGTGCTATGCTTCACGGTCAATAATTAATTGAATAGGAAATTAGGTCATGACCAAGAGATTCCACCAGTCAACATTAGGTGCAGTCATTTTTTTTAAACAGAATTTTACCTTATTCTAGCCTCTGCACACACACACACACACACACACACACACACATTTTGTGATGCTATGGCTTGGATTGTGAAGAAACCTAGAAGAAGCTTATGCAGCATATGCTATGCTGGAATTTATTGTATGAATGTTGGTTAGTAAATTTTGTTTTCAATGCTATGTATGTAATATGCTTTTATGTTGAAGAAGCTGTATTGTAGTGAAAACTGTTGCTGTTGTGTAGGAAGACTTAGAGTTATTGGTTTACCCTGAAGAGATCACGGAAAGAAATCTTGAGCAGCTGCTCGATTCACTTTCAAATTCTGACGTTCTTCTCTACATCGCTGATAAAGACAACCTGGACAGCACGGAAAGGGCAAGTACAGAGGACATTATGCCTGGAATTGTTCCAAGATTCAATGCATTTTCTTCTGATTGAATTGATTCTTCTGTCCTGTGATAAACTATTGTTTATGGTATAAAAATAATTAGAATTTTAATGCATATTTGATTTTGAAAGTGATGTTGTGTTTTGTTGATCTCTCTTCACGTATATTTATAATTATGTTTGCTCTGTGGCTAACATAGAGTGATTAAAGACTGCATTGTCTCTACGGCAGTATAGATAAGTAGGGTTACTGGGATGGTTTCTGTGTAAATAAACATTGACTGCTTTCCCTCATTCTCTTGTATCAGTCTCTTTACAGATAAGCATAGTGGTGATGCCATTGTATGCATAAGATAAGAGAAGGACTCTATATTCATTAATGCTGCTTGTATTTATCAAGTGCATTTGCGTACCTATTCCAGCTTAGATAAATTACTGTATAAACACTCAGAGCAAATAAGTAGATGTTGTGTTTTAGATGGAATGTTTGACTTGTAATTTGTGTGAATTGGGCTTTAAGCATGTGTGCCTTTTTAGTGGTTGCCATGTGCTTGTGTTTTCAATCGATTTGTCTTCTAGTTTCACACGTTTACTTCTGAGATGCGATCTCTGAGGATTCTTAACCAGCAGCTGCAGCCTCTCGTCATGATGAACTGTTGTTTGACCGTAATTGTCAGCTGCAGAAAGGTTTGAAATTTTTCATGATCACTTAATTTCATAGACTTGGTTTTTGAATGCATTATGATGTGAAGGACTTTGGCAGACATTGAGACACATTGGAATTGAAGAAAAACTAGAAGATGAGCTGTCTAAGAAAAATAATAGAAATAAGGATAAAGTACGCAAAAGGAGATTACATTGGTTTGGACATTTTAAAAGAATGGACAACAATAGATGGGCCTACCTACAGACAATACAAAGCACTGCATACACGCAAAGTGGAAGGTGATGGAGGGCGAGGAAGACTAAGAAAAAGATGGATGGATAACATCAAGGAGGATCTGGAAATAAAGAACATGACAATTGCAGAAGGATGCAGACTGACACAAGATAGAGCAAAATGGAAATGTTTTGTATCTGTATCTACTGCCACCATATGCAGGCAGAATGTGAATAACGATGATGATGATGACATTCATTTCTATGACAGAAATTCACAACTGCTTTTAACTGTGTTTTTCTTATAAAACCGTTTAATAGAATTGGACTCAACATTATACTTTGAATGTAATCAGTGCTTTTGTATTTGAAATCTGTCTTCTCTTTTGGTGCAAATGTACAGTTATTAGTATGTGGCATGCCTTTCAGTTTGTTCATTGTGGACAATTGTCTCTTAGATTGTACGTAGACACTTGAGACAGAAATTGGTTTTCTTCGTAGACGTTGGTGAATGGAAACGGAGATTGCGTTGATGCAGAGGACAGCATAAGCATTGCTCTTCTGGACGATGCTTCTGGCACAAACACCGATTCAATTTCGTCTGTGGCTGAGGCATCGATTTCATCAAACGACTGCGATGACTCCTTCCGACCAATCATTAAAGCAATGATTAGGACTTTGTCATCAAGTATCGATAGTAGAATTCTCTTTCACTTTGGGTGAGCTGCTTCTATAGATTCCAGCCTCATTTACCTCATTCATCTGGCTTGCTTTCTACATGCATGTATAGCATGGGTGTTTTTGCTATGGGTTGGGGGAAGGGGGACAGGACCCCAGAGGTGAGACAAAATGTTGTCACTACATAGAATACTATTAAGGTGCATAGAGAATATTTAGGATATTCCACAATTGATACTCCTTCAGACACAGAAATCAAATTTAGTCCATGATGTGCAGAAAAGATGATTTCACACTCACAACTACCGGTACACACACACACACACACACACGTGCATGTGCACATACAAACACACACAGCATAACACTATTGTTATGGGACCTACAGACAATGTCGAGTCAGTTAACGCCAATGACCCTCTAGAGCTGCATTATAAAATGTCGTGGGCATCGGGTGATAATTGCCTGAAGTTGAAATTATTTGCAGAGTCATGTGTGTCGTATCTCTTGAGTTGAATTTCAAGAGATCCACTATTTATTATTGTTTCCATTTAGAATTGCACTTAGATCATCTTCGGGTGATTGTCATTCCCAATGCCAGCACTAAGTAAGGTCTTAGGCGTTGATAATTTCTATGCAGAGCTGCTTAGCATTTGTCGTCTGCTTTCTACGTTGATTGTAATTGAGGTGTATATGAGGAGGAGGTGTGTCTGGTGTTGAGCTGAAGCAGTGGTCTGTATGTCGTCGTACAGGTGGCTGCAGATGTTTGTCTGTCGAGTTCTTCACCATCTGAAATCCTTTCTCAGCCAAGCAGAGAGGTCACACGAAGGTCGTCAGGAAACGTACAAAGATATTCTTGCTCGGCTGACAGCTTTGACCGAGCGTTCAGAGGCATTTCTCATCGCTTTGCAGCAGGAAATTGACGCAAGACACAAAGAAGGTAAAACCAGCCACAAGATGTCGTCATGAAGCATTTGATTTCAACATAGATTTGCATTTATTTTGTTAATGATAACTTTAAACATTATAAAGGAGAAATTGATCTCTGCATAAACTACAATTGAAGAATGCTATTAATTTTTTACACTTTAAATGGAATTGTTGTTAAAATTATGGTTGGAATTTATTTAATAAAACTGAAATAATTTGACTAATTGAACTAATATCAGTGAATTTTAAGTAACTGTTTGTTTTGCATTTCTATTGAATCTGTGTTTTTCTTTTCGAGGTGTCTCCCTCTTGCGCAATCATCTGATGTCGGATGAGGTCACTGAGCGTCTGAGTAAATGGACGGATGAAGAAGCGCCGGACGAAGAGGTTCAGGAATGCATTTGCACTTAATATGTCTCTTGGATGTTCCCATTTATAATGTACATTGACAGGAAACGTGTGCGAAAGGAAATGGTCGTTTTTCTTGTGGTTGAATTATGCTCATCTCAGATTAGTCTTACATTATGACAAGCTGCATAAGGGATTAATATTTTAATGTATAATAATAGCTCTCTTACCAGTGTTGGTCCTGGGTATGTTTAGCAATGAAGCAGTTGAGTGAGAATGTTTTGTTGATCTGACGTAGATTTCAAATATTGATGTTGGCCAGACTGCAAAATTTTATCAACTGGGAGTCAGTCTTAAACAGAGTTCTTTGTTCTACCGGCAGCCAGTGTAACTTTCTTTTGAAGAAAAGGTTTTGTGTGATCATGCTAAAGAGTTTTATGGATGGCTGGAGTAAGAGAAATCTGAAATTCTGAATCTGGAATATGTTTTAACCTGCTGATGTACTTTAAGACTCTTGTGGTGTATTTATGATTGAGAATCTGTCTTTCAGTTGTGGTCTGACATTGATTCAGCCATTTGCCAGAGAATTCAGCATCGGCTTCGTCACGAAATGCAGTCTTGGGAACGTCAAATGAAATTCTTTGAGGTCCAGAGACCGCGTCTTATACAACTGTTTGAACATCGATTTCGGGGAATAAAGACGCGCCTGTCTTCAGTTGAGACGATGATTTCGAGGCACAACTCCCACGTGGCGATGAGCGACGATGACTCGCCGTCTCACAGCAGTCATTCGTCTGCGACCGACGACGCCAGCCTGTCTCTGCCACTGACGCTTCCGTTTAATGTTACCCTTCACTGGACACAGAAGCTGGCGATCGGCCTGGCTGCTCCCCTGCTCATTCCACTCGCCTTTGCTGCTGCTCTCCTTGGACTGCCGATCATCGGAGGACTGGCGGCCAAAGAGTACGTTGCCGAGAGATTGTCGGAGGGTAAACTGAGAGAGTACAGGGCTAATAAGTGTGCTTACCTGTCCAAAAGAACAAAGGAAGCATTGAAGTTGTACGTCAAGTCGACCACTTTGGAGGATTTCGTACAGTCTCAGTTGGGCGCTGCATCACGATGCATTGGACAGTTGCGTCAAGAGGTTGGGAATCTTTTGACAGTACACTGTTGTTGGCTAAAATTTCTATCTCATCTTGTTTTATAATATTCAATCAAAATCTTATTTGCCTCTGTTGTAAGTTATGTTTAAGATTTTTTAGATTTCAATGTGATTGACTTTCGCTTGAAATTAATCTGGTTACAAGAAAATTATTATGTTAAAAGCTGTTTGTAAATTTAAGATGTCTTTGCTTTGACTGTTGTCTGTTTTTATTCGGAAATTGATTTTATTTTTGTTTTGTCTTACTGATTTTTAAAGTTGAGATTTGCCGTAAATTTGTTTCTCTGAATCGTTGTTTGTCTTTTTCAGGTTCCTCGGCAGATTGAGGCCGACCGAATGCAGATCATCGGCCTTCGAGACGACGACCGCGAAACAAAAGACCTTGAGAGATTTTACCAGCCTCTTTTTGAAGTTTTTGAGCATTGTCGACTGTTGCTGCTCGTTTTCAGAGTGCTTCACATCAAGCGGGACAAACTGGAGATCGATTTCAGTGAATTACAGGTTCCAGAAACTTCTATCGGTCACGTTATCTGCGATGGACTGAGTGGTCGGCTCGGCTCGGCTCAGTGGGTTCGTAGACAAACAGTCAGTGTGGACGCTCAGGTCAATGAGAGAAATCTTGGCAGTTACTCGACACAGCAAGTCTCACTGAAATACATAGCATGTAGGTTGGATGCAAAGTCAGTTGAAGATTACCTGTTGGAGGAAGAGGCGTACAGGTAAGTGCTTCTACGTGATTTCTCAAAGTGTTGAAGTTGTCACAAAGACTTTGTTTCTGTTTCATTCTATTTTTAGCTGATTATGAATTGATGCTATTGTGTATTTTTATAGAATTATGAGAATGTGATAACTTCCACGTTTAGCTGAAGGATTTTCATCAACCAACCCTTCAGTAGTCAGTGGGAGATATTGTCATAGTGTCATAGATGTTAGAATCCATATCTACGCATTCTGAAATGCATGAGATCTTGCCTTTTTCTCATTCGTGGCTTGAGAGTTTCTTCAGAACTGCTTTGGAATGTTCTTTTACATTGCAATTCATTCTATTCAATTGTTGCTGAGTTTGATGGAAAGTATTCTTACAGCCTCATTTCATGTCATTGTGGTCAGAATTATATTCTGAATCAGCGTGCCTTAGGATGTTATCTGAAGATGACATTACCCATCTGAGTTTTGCTGCTTAGATAAGTGATTTGCAGAAGTGTTTTTGTTACAGTTGTTTTAATTCAGGGCCTTGTATGGCTTTGGGATTAGTGTCTGGTTTGTTGACCTATGGTGGCTTTTCCTTAAATTTTGATGGTTGAATTTTAAAGAACACATTCTGATTTTTTTTTAATTCTAAAATGTGACAAATTTGTCTAAATGCAGGTTTCAAGCATGTCGGAATATCGCCAAGTTGTTGGCCGTCACAAAGGCCAAAGGCCAACTGTATCATGTCCTCGAACCGATCAGAATGTCACTGCGGCAGCACCTGGCCACAGCGCCAGAACTGATGCCACCCTCTAGCAACAGAGTGAAGCTGACTTACCTGAAAAGAATCCTCCTTCAGGTGTTGCATGGATTGGATTACCTGCACGACCGCGGCTGGGTTCACTTTGACTTATCGTTGGATTCAGTTGGTGTAAGCAGTTTCATTCAGGCAAATGAATCGGTCTTTAGTAGCTGTTCTAGGACATCTGCCACTTTTCACGACCCAGTCTGTTCATCTGTTGAACTTCAAGTGAAACGTGGTTTATGTAAGAAATTCAAGGAGCAGTTAAAAGTAATCTTTGCTGGGGACTGCAGCACCAAATCTCTAACACTGAATGCAATATGACAAATGCTTTTGATTGTGTGTGCATATATATATATATATATATATATATATATATATTCAATTATTTATTTTTATATTTTAATTTTAATAAGTGCTTCCTCTGTCACTTGTCATACTGTGTGACATATATTGTATAATGTACATTATGTATATATTTGTGGTGACAATTTGATTTTGTTGTCAGGTGAGTGGTGATGGTGTTGTGAAATTGACAAACATCAGCTGTCGTAAGATGTTCTTTGTCCCGCGTGACGTTGGTACAACTGGCCTACTGCGCTTCACGCACCTACCTCCAGAAGTGCTCTCCTACCCACCGGCCTCCTACACCTCGTCAGCTGAGATGTACAGTGTAGGCATTGCGATGTACGAGATGTGGACTGCGGAGCACGCGTACTGGCACGACATCAGCCACGGAATAGAGGGTCCAGATAAGACCGGCTCCAATGACGACACGGTCATTGATACGATCGACAAATTTCTTCTTTTCATAGAGAGCAACCGGCCGAACCTTCGGCGCTTTCGACCGCATGACGGCAGCGGCAGCATCGATGCGACCAAAGACAAGAAAGAGGAGCACGAGATCTGGTCGGATCTGATGCAGCGCTGCTGGACGGACGGCGACCGAGTGACATGCAAGGCTCTGCTTCAACTCGTTGAGGGCTTTGAAGGCCACGGCCTGATTTCTATCCAGGACGGGTATTTTGATCGCGGCTGAAAACAGTGTTTCTTGTTGATTTCTGTGAAATTGTTACATCATTGCAGTGTGGTTCAGTGTGCAATTCTGTTCAGAATGTTTCGCTGCCGTGTTTCTTTCATGCGTTTCCACGTTAATCAGTGACTGTGTACAAGAATTGCTTTTGCTGTGATTTGTTTTGTAACATCTTTTTGCAAACTTATTTCCTTTACCAAGATTTGAATAAAGTCTGGCTATTAAAAGACTGGATGTTGATTCTGTTTTTCTGAAAAATTAATTTTTGCAGCTGTATTTGGCTTGTTGTAACAAAGACACTGAAGGCTTTAGAAAATTTGTACAAATGAAAAATGTATGCTTTAGATATTAGTTATGTCTTGAGTTAGTATCTGTGTTCACCATTCTGTGTTCTGTTTTTAAATAATTCTTTAACTTATTTATATTTATTGTTATTACGAGTGATTTGTCTGTCTGAGTTTCACTTAATTCTGCTTGTTTTGTGTGAATATATGTTCTTTAACTGATAGTGAATTTCAGTGTTGATGTTGATAAATATTCTTTTGATCCAAGGAAATTATTTTATAATAAATATTAGGTAGAGATTTCAGTTATAGATGCTGAATTTGTTATGAGCTCGTATGTATAAGAACGACAGAGAACAGTCGGCTAATATTTTGAATAACTTTGTTGGTTTTGATTGTAGCATTTTGGCATTTGGAATTCTTGTTTAGCTTCTCACCATTTTCATCAAGAATGACCACAGCACTGTTATCTGTTCTTGGTAATTTATAGAATTTATTTTTAAGTAGCACTAAAGTGGCTGACATTTCGTGAAGCACTTGATGAGATAAGAGTACAACAATTTTTGGAATGAAATGGTTGGTTTAGGCAGAGTAACATATCCGGTCAATTGCTGTCATTTAGTGTTTACAATAATAATAACAACCTGATTTAATGTGTTTTAGGAGGCTAAGTCAGTTTGTGTGAAAACCACTGTAAGCTGATTAAAAGCATTTTTATTGAAGCGATAAATTTATGTCTTGGTGTAGTTACCGCTGTACCACAAAGAAAATTCAATCTTTTCTTATATTGGCTGTTATATAAGCAAGTGGTTGGCCTTGGTTCAAAGGTCATGAATTTCAGAAACTGATTATTCCTTGTGAAAATGTATATCAGTGAAATGTTCTAAAAGTTTAATGCTCTTAGCTTTCATTGTCATTTGTGACATAGCCACGTGGAGAGAACCGTTAGTGGAAATCTAAATAAAATGCTTTGCATTTGACTCATGCTTAGTTTTGTACAGGCAGATTGGATTGAAGGGTGCAGGGTGGGAATTGACTGGGGTCATGCACTCCTGATGACAACGAAGGTGATGATGATGATGGTGGTGGTGGTGATAGGTCACTTTGTGGCATACGTTTTATTAACAAAGGCATGAATTTATGGTATTCCACATTCTCCCAGAAAAGTTGGTTTTGGTGGAAACAGCAAAGTAGACGATGTAGTAGGAAAAGCCAATATTGGTTTGGATATGTGTGCTGTTATTACCTTAGGACACTATTAACACTTTAACCTCTTTGACCCACACAGTCGTCATCTCATCTCACTCTTTCACCCCCACTGAATCAATTACCTAGGAAAATCTGCCAATGTGCCTTTTCAAATGCCCCACCGGAACTTTAGAACTCTATCCAGGCTTCCCTCCGCATTCTTAGACACTGTCAAACATTAAATTCTGAATCTTCATTTCCCATAGTTCCTGCATTATCTCCTCGTGTCTTCAGAGCTTAACTTAAATCCTTCCTTTTCCTAAAATCATTTCCTACACAGCTCTAACAACCCAGCCTCACTGCTCTCCGGATATATTGACCATTGCCTGGCTGATCATTCACCTTTCCCATAGAGATTTAAGATAAACTAAGCGCCTAAGAAAATGCAGCTACTGTTGTGCTGCTCTTAAAGCGCTGTATAAATCTACGAGATTTTACTTACTTATTTACTTACAAAAATTTGGCGTCACAAAATTAAGATGTGTTTAATCACGTGACACATCCGCAATGCGACGATCGTGTGTCACGTGACTCATCGGTCTTGAAGAAGAAGACTCAAGAAGTTGGAAGCCGTCGAATCCGTCGATCGACCGAAAGGACCCGGGTACTGATTGCTCCACCGCCCGCCCGACCGACCGAGGGACCAGCACTCCGCCGCACGAAGCCTCTGTCTCTGTACGGATCCACAACAAGAAAATGGTGAGCACAACCGACGCCGAAATCTCATCGTTAATATCAATAATAATAATAATTTTATTTTTAATATTGATAATATGATCAGTAGTTAGATTATTTGATTGGATTGAATTTCTTGTTAAATCGGAGAAATGATCTCCGTTTTCTTTCGCTGTCATTGCGATTATTGACGACAGATATTTCTTTCGGATTCCCAAGTGATTTCGCCGGTTCTTAATTTTTTTTTTTTTTTGGGGGGGGGGGGTCGAGGGGTTTTCTCGGCACCTCCCTGTGCAGGCGGGGAAGTTCTATTCTTAAACTGTCTTGGAGTTAACACTATGTCGCTCTCATAATTTACCATGATAAGATTATACTGATTTAAGTGATTTTATTTATATTTATTAATGATTACAGTTTGTATTATTAGTCTTTACTCTTCATTTATTCTGACACTATCATATCCTGGTAAACATTTCCTTTTGGATCACAACTTCTAAGACATGCAAAGTTGCAAACCAGAAAAGTGCAAGCGGGGGATTTATGTTAGATGCCTTGAGTTCCATATTAATCTTCCACCCTAGCCCCACAAGACATACTTAAAATCTTTAATTGCTTCTCATTTTTAATTGCTTCTCATTTCGTTGTGTTATTTTGGTTGTTCTTGGTGTACAACACCTGAACTATTTGTCTTTTCAGAGGAATGTTTTTGTTGATTTTAGGCAGATCAATTGACTGAAGAACAGATTGCAGGTTATTTCAATTAAATCCCAGTCATTTTTGTGGATCATTGTGAGGCTAATGATTCTCTTCTTTCTTTCTTTCTGTTGTTCCCTATTGGGTTGGATGATGGGTTTGAATGAGTTCCTTCCACTTCTGTCTGTCTCTTGCTGAATGAATGAAGTTCATTTGCATTTCTTCTGCATCCTCTTTTAAGTTTTCTATCCATGTTTTTCTTGGCCTTCCTTTTTTCATTTTCCCTTCAACACAGTTGTATAGTGCTTTCTTTGGTAGTCTTTTTTCTTAAAATCCTTTCAACATGACCAAACCATTTCAGTCTTTGTTTCTGTATTTTTCAAGTATCGTTTTTTTTGCTCTCGACTTTTTTCTGATCATTTTGTTTCTTATTCTTTGTCTTCTGCTTACATCTGCTATTCCTCTTAACCAGTTTTTTCATTTCTGCAGTCATCAATCTTCTTTCATCTTTCTTCTTTATGGTCCTTCATTCTGATCCATGTAATAGTATTGGTTTGGTCTGTGCATTATATAGCTAATGTCTGCTGTTCTGCTTTATTATTATTATGACATTATATCAGATGTGTAATTTATCGTAACTGTTTCTGTATTGTTGATAATATGGAATTATGGAATCTGAAGACCCATTAATTTGTTTCACAGCTCATCCAAGTGACATTTGTTAAAGTGTCATACTTTGGCCCTTGCCATTCCCCCAGCACAATAAAAAATTGTCTCAATAATCGTAGTTAATGATGATGATGATGATTATGATTATGATTATGTATGGCTGTTAAAGGCATCTGTGTTGATGGTGCTGGATTTTATTTTAGAATTCAAAGAAGCTTTCTCACTGTTCGATAAAGATGGTGATGGCACAATTACAACAAAGGAGTTGGGGACAGTGATGCGGTCACTCGGCCAGAATCCAACTGAGGCTGAACTGCAGGACATGATCAATGAAGTTGATGCCGATGGTCAGAGGGTCTTTCATCTGAAGCACTTTGCTCAATTAATGTCACGAGGAAAAACGTTTCTTTTTATCTAATCTGATAAAGCGTGAACGTGGCAATTCTGTGCGTAGTTGGTTTTCGATTGTCTGGTCAAAGCAGTTACTCTTTTTAAAGAGAATTCTGAATTGAAGTGTGATAGAAGTTGAACGCTGACTGGGTTAGTAGTTTTGAATTATTCTGATTGTGTGCTGTTGTAAATTGTTGAATTTAGGTAACGGTACAATTGACTTCCCGGAGTTCCTGACGATGATGGCACGCAAGATGAAGGACACGGACTCGGAAGAAGAGATTCGAGAGGCTTTTCGAGTGTTCGATAAGGACGGCAACGGCTTCATCTCTGCGGCAGAACTGAGACACGTTATGACAAACCTTGGTGAAAAACTGACAGATGAAGAAGTTGATGAGATGATCAGGGAAGCTGACATTGATGGAGATGGTCAGGTCAACTATGAAGGTACTGCTGCTGCTGCTGTATGCCATTTGCATTTATTGAATTGGTATTGAACCAGACCTGGCGATTGTGTCATTTGGTGTAGCATTACACTTGACGTCATTCAATGGTGTCTCTTTATTTGAATTATGATCTCCCATTGTCATATTCAATAAGTCAGTCCAATTTTTCTGGTAAGTAAAAATATGCTTGCACTTCCCCAGAAGTAAATAAAAACCTCTAAGTGTGAAGTGTACATAAGTCTCTAGTGGTCTTCTCAGCACAATTCATGAATTATTTAATACTTTATTCAGAGAATTTGAAACAGGCTTTTATGACCCCAGTTATATTTTGTGAATGCCTAGTATTTGAAAGGCTGTTAGTTGAGTTCATCTGATGTACCATTGATGTCTGTTTATCAGTGTTTAGAATTTGTCGTTTCTAGAGGTCATTTTTTGTAGGGCATAAGAAAGCTTAAATCGTTGAAGCAGTCGTCTATATTTTGTTGGTTTTGTTGTGTTTTGTAGAGTTTGTGACGATGATGATGAGCAAGTAGTGACGCTCGATTGAGACTGCTCTTTGTAGCAGTTTGGTGAACAGCAGCAGCAGCTGTGTTGGTGCTGTCAGCTGCAGCAGCTGAAACTGTTTGTTTCTGTTGCAGAACTATCACAATTACCTTGCAGAATGTACATTTTGAATTGGATTTGAGGTCCGTTGTCTGTTGTTGGAGGGCTGTTGTTTGCTTTGTTAGCGGTTGCTCTGAATTCGGAATTTTTTTGGACTTGAAATTCTCTTTTACATAATTTTATGGCTGCTGTCATTTAGTTTGCATCTTAACCTGTTTTCATGTTTGAGATTATTCATGCCTGATGAGGCTTTGTGTTATCAGTTGAGTTCTTGCAGTTGAGTTGTGTAAGTGAAGTGCTTGAAGCTGTCTTTGAAATTGTTGACAATTTGCAGTTTAATTGAATCAGAACTTGTATGTTGAATATATTTTGATTGTAGAGAGTGTACTTGTAGGTATGAGGAGGTGCTGATGGTTACATGTATTGGTATTGTAAGGGTATTGAGTGTGTTTTCTGGATACATTTACATTCCAATACTTGGTGCAGAGTTACTGAGTGATGGTTTTATTTTCATGTCAATAGATGATGTTCTAATGTGTTTCTTTTCCTGTTTTGTCTATGGAATTACTATTCTGGTGCTTTCAAACATCGGATTCAATTAGGTTATAAGCAGATCTCCAAACAATTCAAAGCCAAACTGGTCTGTGCTGAGTTATCACTTTGTGTGCAGTTACAGGATCTTAGTCACAGTTGAAATCTTATACACCAACGGGCGATGAGCCCACGGTTAATGATGATGATGATGATGTGGATCCACGGTGTCCATTGGCCTTCTTCGTTCACTGAAGGCTTTTGTGTTTGCAGATGTGAGGAGGCAACACTTCTGTTATTATCTGGTCAGAAGAAATCACAACATTGTACTATTTTTACTTCTCCAATTTCTTGTTCAATTAACATAGATCGTGGTTTCTTGGAAGAAAGATTAGGTCTAATCATGGGGGTCTGGGTAAATTTGAAGCAACAAGATTTTGTGCACTTCAATTTGCCGTATTCCAAGCATGTACAGGCCCTAGTGACAGATTTTCGAAGTTACTTTATTTAGAATTTTAGATCTAAGGTCACCGAGTCGCAATTTAATGGAGTATCATTGTATGACGGTGATGAAGTTGACGAAGATGGGATCTTTTGTAGTTTTATGAGCAATCGCTAGGGCGGCGCGCCAGTGTGTAAATACACTCCAATAGTTTAAAGGGCAATCGCTAGGGCGGCTGCCCGAAGCCTGTAGTTGGGGATATGCACTTGTGCATTGATGTCGATGAGTGAGGCCACAAGAGGGACAGGGAAAACAGCATATCCAGTCTCTCCGGTGGCCAGGAGATTCTCTTGGGTTCAACTTCTTCAGCTGCCGCTCCAGACTTTGTTTAGGGGGCTTGCCAGGCAGGCTCCCCAGATCGGGACTGGAGATGTCGGTCTGTACAAGCCTAGGTGCCCACTCGATTCCGCAGCCCCGGCTACGCCACTGTTGGACACTGTGCATGCATACTTGGCAGTTAAATCTAATTGGCCCCATGTGTATTGATACCGCTGATGCTTTTATAATAGGCGACTGCCAAGGTGCAATTCCCCGGAAACCAATTAACCTGTTCCTGTTGTCTACAGGTTTCGTCTGTGGCGTTCTCGTCAGCATCTGCAGCTTACTTACTAACTGGGCGATTGATTACCTTCTATGGAATTCCTTTCATGTGACTTTGGATTTGTCATCTTGGATGGAGAACTGTTTCCATCAAAGCAGAGCATCCATTTTCCAGTTCCGCTTAAGAACGCCAATCGTCCATTCCTTCGACTGACAGACGGTCACTGGGCACGCACTGTCAGTCATTCGTCTAAACGAACAGGTTGTAACACGTGATCAATCTCATTCACGTTTCGCAAAGACGGAGAAGAAGGAGAAGCAGAGGGAAAGTCATAAATGAAACTAGGAAGTGGGCGTTGTTTAAAAATCAAATCACGTTTCTGGTGCAGAAGCCACCAACCTTTTCTTCTCATCTCCCTTTTCCCCATCACCCCTTTCCCATCTTCCTTCCCCATCTCCCCCACACGACACATCCTATGACGTCAGCGCCGGCCGCCGAGTGTCTTGGTAATTCGTGCCCTCGATCGGAGGCGGCGGCGACGGCGGCCGCCCACTCACGGATGGTGACCGTCTGGACGGGGGAGAGGGTTCCGTCGTTGTGAGGAGGGAGATGGAGCGGTTGTCATGAGAACAGCAGGCGGCCACACTGCGTCTTTCCTCCTATCCATTCTCTTCCTCCTCCTCCTCCTCCTCCTCCTCCGCCTCTTCCACGTCCTCGACCTTCTCCTATGGAAAGCCAAGCGTCGGCGCTGGCTCATTAGTAAACCCGAAAACAAAGCACAGATGACATAAGAATATATATATATATATATATATATATATATATATCCTATTTCTCTCTGGCAAAGTGTGATCAATTGCTTACGCCATGAAAACGAACGAACCGATGTCCGCCTGCTGCACTCTGCTGTTGTCTTCTGTCTTCTGCAGCATTTTCAAATGACTGTGAGAATGCTAAGAAGCAGACAGACGCATCGTCCATCGCTGGAGACGAGGACCAAAGACCCCGGACACTTCATCGGACAACATGAAGACTCCATGCAACAGGACAAAGGCAAACGACCAGTCGCCGAGTTTCCTGCAGACGTCTTCTTTGGCAACTGAATAATCAATTCCACCGTTGATTTCTATCGAGGTCTTTAGGTTCATTCACTCCAAGCAGCAACGTCTGTCGTCTAAAGGCGGCGGTTGATAGGTGGGTAATAGGCGGCTGATATGCGCCTGGGAAAACCGATGCTCTGACAGAAGAGACAGCGATCCGGCTGCGGTAAAAAGATTCCTGTAACGATTACATCGTCTGTGTTACTAAGCGCTAGTGTTATGAGGGCAACGGTCTGCCATTGTGCCTATCTTCAGCGTCTGATGTTGTCAAAGCCCTGTCGCCGCCGCCGCCGCCGCCGCCGCTGCTGCTGCTGCTGCTGCTGCTGCTGCTGCCGCCGGTGCTACAGCGCTCTGTGGCTGCGTATTTCTCAGCATTTACGGAGTCTTAGAATGGACCTATAAATCGATTGTCATAAATCCTTTGCACTTTAGATAAATCGAATATCTGGGTTCAGAGGAACACAGAAGACAAGCATTCTGTTGCATTCAGTCTCTCTCTCTCTCTCTCTCTCTCTCTCTCTCTCTCTCTCTCTCTCTCTCTCTCTCTCTCTCTCTCTCTCTCTCTCTTCGCTGCTTCTGCTTGGAGCGCCTCTTCGGGGGCATTGGGGATTGACCAATTGGGCCATTTTCTCTCCCAGTGGAAGCGTTGAGAGGGTGGGGGAGGGGAAGAGGAGATTGTCTTAGAGCAGTGAATGGGTGCAGATGTTTGTCGAATGTCGTCGCCTGAGGCTGTCTTCTGAAATTCAATATCAAAGGGAATCTTGTGTCTTTGAAGTCTTTGACTTCAGAAAGTGTCCGAAGAGTCCCCTTCACTTATGCACTTCACTCGGCAAAAGAATGGAATTTCCATTTGATCTGATTTCCTGCGAAAAATGTATCTATCTAACTATCTATCTGGCGTCAGTTCAGTGTCTTCAGTTGTTCTGTCCGCTCTGAGTCTTCGTCCGTCTCGAGTAATCGTTTGTCCAGCTGCCCATCGGCGCCGCCTCCATCGACCCTCGACGGCGGCGGCGGCGGCGGCGGCGGCGGCGGCGAAGGGGGCTGGCGGCGGACAGCGCCCGATGACGTAAATTGCATCCAGCGGAGAACGACACGAAAGCAAAAATTCCATGGAAAGGTTTCTCAACAAAGAAAACTGCACCCCGTCCAGAACGTACGCCCAGCGCCCGTAAATAAAGGCGTCTAGAAGAGCGACGAGCAAATCGACTGGACGAATGTAAACCCCAACCGAAAATGATTCTACCCGGTGCGAGAAGCCTCGCGGAGAAATCGAAGCAGGATCGTGCACTGGTCAGAGGCAGACGTCGAAAGCGCCACGGAACACAGGAGAAGGAGAAGGAGGAGAAGGAGGAGGAGGAGAAGGAGGAGGAGGAGGAAGGAGGAGGAGGAGGCGCTGTCAATCGAATCGTCCGCTTCGAATGCTCCAGTATGTGCGTGTGTGCGTGTGTGTGTGTGTGTGTGTGTGTGTGTGTTGTTGTGGAGTGCATCTAGGGAGTGAGGATCGGTTGTTTCGTCGTTTCTGTCTTCATGTGTTCGGCAGTCTCTGTGTTGTCGGTCAAATGCAGAAGACAGACGCCAGGACACGTCACGCCGTCAAACATTCGTCCGTCATTCAAGTCATGACGTCGCTTCTTTGAGTTCTTAACGGTCATCGCGATTTCACAAAACGAGACGTCAACGATCTACAGAGGAGACTGAGAGAGAGAGAGAGAGTGTGTGTGTGTGTGTGTGTGTGTTTCGCTGACATTCGCAGAGGAAGAGGTTATCTGCTCTAAGACGTAGTTACTGGAACCGGTGCAGAATTCCTGTGTGCTTCATTTAATTTTTAATCAAATGAAGCGTGAAAATCGATTACCTTGATCGGGAACAGTCGGAGCACTTCGCTCGCACGTGACTTATGACGTCACACTTGTTGATGATAATAATAATGTTATTATTATTATTAGTGTCAATGAAAGCGGTGCTTTGGAGCTATTGAGACAGGTGGCCGATGAATTAATGCCACTCAGAATTTGAACGAAACAATGCGAAAGGTGAGTTTCATTTTCTATTTCGTTTAACACCATTTAGTCGTCCAAATAGTCCAGTGGTCTTCCCATTGTCTTCCCATTGTCTTCCCATTGTCTTCCCATTGTCTTCCCATTGTCTTCCCATTGTCTTCCCATTGTCTTCCCATTGTCTTCCCATTGTCTTCCCATTGTCTTCCCATTGTCTTCCCATTGTCCGTTTACCTGCGTCTGTCTGTCTTGTGGAGATTGCGTGGGAGTTAGTTTTATGGTCGTCTTAGTCGACTGTTCAGAGCCGTGTCGTTGTTGAGCGATGACAACAACAACAACAACAACAACAACAACAACTGCATGAGACAGAAGATGATGGCCGGCGCTTTCTAGCCATCATGCTGATGAGAGAATTCTTGAAGAAATAATAATCTTAGAAATCCGATGGAATTTGTGACCATAATGAAAGACGAGACATTGAACCTGGGACCGACAAATGCAGGCGTAGATGTTGATTTCCATGCAGAAGACAGACTTCATCTCTGTCGACATTGGTCTTTAGTATTTCGTGGAGTGTCTGGAAGCTGCTTTCCACCTCTGTCTTTTGCCGTTCTGTGTTAGATTCCCGCATCCAATCATCATCATTATCTTCATCATCAGCAGCAGCAACGGCTGTTTAAGCAGCATTTGCCCAAGATGCTGATGTCCTTGATAACAGCACTATGGCTGCTGCTGCTGGACAGCTGCCGAGGCGAACGCCGTCAGAGTCGGCGGCGAGCGGAGAGAGAGAGAGAGAGAGAGAGGGAGAAAGAGAGGGGTAAAAGCCGATTGGGGAGAGGGGAAGAGGGACAACAAAAACACAAACGATTCTCTGATGTAAACAACGACAGGATGTCTACTGTTCAGTTGTCCCTCTCATCTAGATGGAGATTGAGAGAGAGAGAGAGAGAGAGAGAGAGAGAGAGAGAGAGAGAAAGAGAGAGAGAGAGAGAGGAGGGAGAGAGAGAGGAGTAATTCATGTAATTTTCAGAGGAAGACAATTTCTGTTTTGAAGCGTAGAACATTTTTGCGATGAAAAAAAACTTCCTTAAGAACAAATTTCTCAATTAATTCAAATGCGCAAATTTTACTTTGAGTTCAGTCATACAGAGAAAGACAGAGAACGACAGAGACAAACACAGAGACAGACACAGGAATCCATTTTCCTTTCAGGCTCCATTCATGACTGTTAGAATCGATCTAGGCATCATCTTCCTCCTCCTCCTCCTCCTCCTCCTCCTCAGTTCAGTCCACGAGTGTGACGCCAGATGTGAAGCTGTCGAGTTTGAACATAAGTGGATTTGACTAAAGATTTCACTGGAAGTCTCCAAATGAATCTGCCCTTTTGAGTCTGTTGCCTGCAATCGGACAATAAAAATGCCAACGATTCACATCACCAAGAACAACAGCACATCGTCATCGTCGTCGTCATCGTTGTTAATTCCCTGGAGTCATTGACAACAGGCTTTGTCTGCCTCGGCGGCCTCTTTGGCCTTCGACGCACACAGCAGCCACGGAGGCCAGAGGACGTAGTTTTGATGTTGATCGACATAAATGTTTTATTAGGAAGCGTATTTAGCAAATTGCTCTCTCTCTCTCTCTCTCTCTCTCTCTCTCTCTCTCTCTCTCTCTCTCTCGTCTATAGACTAACAGCGTCAATGACCCAATTGAGACCGGACTGTCCGAAATGAAACGGATGGAAAAGATTGGAGAAAGATTGGAGACTGTCTTTGCCATAGAAATGTCTTTATTCCTCTTGAGTCTCTCGCAGTCTAATTCTGCATTGTAGGATAATGCAACGATCCCTTAGAGAGGTTCGTCCTTGACCCAGTGGCGGCTCTAGGATTTGGCAAGTGGGGGGCCGTTGGGGTGGCAACTTCTAATCATGGGGGCCAACCATTTGTTTAATGTATGTAGCATTAAGCATAGGGTCCCAACTGGGTGGGGGCACTGGGGAACCAGGCACTCAATAGGGGCACGGGCCCCCCTGGTGGAGCCGCCACTGCCTTGACCTATCAGAGGTCAAGGTCAGGCACCATCGTTGTCAGTCCAGAGGCAGTATGTGGGACCAGATGTTTTCTTTGCAGGTTCATTCGAATCCTGGTTTCGAGACATTCGGAAGAGTTCGCTTTGAACGCGTCGCAGGATTACGGAGGATCGATGACGACCTGAAGGTGGACGCCCTTGGCCAGGAAGGAGGAGGACCCGGCGGGGCTGTGGCAGGGACGGGGGCCGGGGTGGCGGCGGCGGCGGGGGCGAGCGTTCCCCCGAACGTCACTGTGATGGTTCTGTTCGCCGGAGGAGTCAGTGGAGTGGTCCTCGTCCTGACCGTCATCGTCTGCTGCAGATGCTGTCTCCCATCTAGAACGACGCTCCAACGGAGGTCAGAATCCTTTCACTTTCTCACCTCTTATATTCACCTGCAATTTCAGCGTTTCGTGTATCTCTGCCCCCAATGGACTTTTGCACCTGCGATGATCGTTTCTCTAAGATAACAAATGTCTGAAACGTAAGTTCCAGAGAGAGAGAGAGAGAGAGAGAGAGAGAGAGAGAGAGAGAGAGAGAGAGAGAGAGAGAGAGAGAGATCACGTGACAAGTGCAGAAACTCTTTTCAAATGTTGTCACTTTTAGATCATCGCCAGACGCTGTGTCTGCGATTCAAGAGAAACAACTACGTTCGTCGTCGTCGTCGTCATCATCATCATCGAGGCATCGTGGAGGGGAGGGAAGCAGATCGGGTCCCTCGGGACCAGCGGGGCCCTCAGGTGCCCAGTCGCAGGTCCAGCAGCAAGGGCCCTCATCCGCCGTTCAACAGTCGATGGCAACAGTTGCTGCGTCGCCTTCTTCGACTGTTCGAATGAACGGAACAACAACAGATACAGGCAACCGTTCACAGTACGATCAACACTAAGTTACTGTCATTTGAAAACAGATCACACTCATGTCCCTATATACTACTGTATCTAGCTCCCTCAATTTCCGACGTGTTCTCTCTCTCTCTCTCTCTCTTCTTTCTTTCTTCCTTCTTCTTCCTTCTGTCTTCTATCTCTATCCCTTAGTTTCTCTCTCTCTCTCTCCATCCTCCCCTCCCCTCTCTCTTTCTCTTGAGGACTTTGAATGCGTTGATCGTAAAAGCTTTGAGCTTCTAGATTTCGTTAAGATTTCAGTCTAAATACTTAATTAGCGAATGCACATCATGAGCGTCGTCTATGCATGTCTTGCCTTTACTCTTCGTCTTCCATCAGAACTCTTACGACCCTATAGATCCCTCCCCCCCCCCATCTGTCTGCCTAACTGCCTGTCTGCCTGTCTGTCTGTATTCCTTGCGGGCGGTCAGTCAGTCCACTCGTTCAAATGGGCATTCGGTCATCTGGACAGCATTCCTTTTAGCAATGGATGACATTTCAGATGACATCGGATGAATCTAAAGAGCAGGGGTCAAGGGGAGAGGGGATAAAAAGGGAAAGAAGAGAGGGGAAAGGGCAAAGGGGAAAGGGTAATGGGGAAAAGGGAAAGTGGGAATGCAGATGTGCTTGGATTGGCTTCTATTGTTTCGTCTCGCTTCAAATATACTTAAGCAATGACTGAGAGGACGTCATATGACATATGTCATCGTCAGCTGCTAACGTCATTCTAAGAGACAAGATATTCTATGCGCAAAAGCAATGTCAAAATCAATGACCACAGAACAGACAGCAATGACCAGAGATCAGCAAAGAACAAAGCTGTTGCTGCTGCTGCTGCTGCTGCTGATGATGATGATGATGATGATGATGATGATGATGATGATGATGATGATGATGATGATGATGATGATGATGGCAACGATGTCGGTTGCATGATGTAGCTGTTACATTTGATTTGTCTTTGAGTTTGTCTCTCTGTCAACCCATCGAAGACTTCCCCCCACCGCCTTCGTCGTTAATTCCATAAAAATTCTGTACAATTTAATGTCGCTTAACGCTTAATGCGTAAATAATATTGTAACATTTTCTAACACTTACACTCTCAGTCACGTGATCAAATCATTCACTTCAAGGAAAAGTTGCATTCGAATTATTAACCTATAATTCATTGCATTCGCCGATGACTCTGAGGCACTTTGAATACATGGACTCACTGTTTGTTGGATTCAAATTCAGACATTGAATTCAGTCAACGACCAAGTCAGTCGTTCTGTTGATTCAAAGACATCCGAGTTTTGAGTTTCATCTGCGATTGGAATGAACTTCTGTGAAGGACAAGACGCACGACGCATTATCCGCAGAGACTTCGAATCTCTCTTCAGGCAACAAAATATCTTATTATGGAGCGCTAAGCGCTAAGACGAAAAAGCACTTAAGCGAAGAAATCACTTCGTCTCTTATCTGCGAATCCAGACTGCAATCTCTGCGCCAAGCTAAGTGACGCCCTCAGCTCAATTTCACTCCGCTGCACCTACACAGCAGCAGCAACAGCAGCAGCAGCAACAGCAGCAGCAGCAGCAGCTGTCGCTCAGAAGAGGGCAGCCACTCAAATGCATCTGCGCTGATTTCATTTAGCATAAAACCTAAGGAGAGAGAGGCAGGGAGAGAGAATGTAGAGAGACAGAAACAGAGACAGAGACAGGGACAGAGATTAGTTCAGTTGTGTTGATTCTCTGTTCCAGGGATTTCGAACTTGTTTCCGAGATTCGTTTGAAACCTTCTTCTTCTTCTGGTAATTAGTGTTTCTTTAGATCACTCGACTCAATTCGCCTAAAACGATGACACAATAACATCTTATCTAACCCTATCTAGGAACTCACTTCCAGACACTATGCACCATCATAACATGGTTGTCGTCGTCATCATCATCATCATCATCATCATCATCATCATCAACGCAGCAACTACTACTATAGTGATGATGATGATGATGATGATGATGATGATGATGATGATGATGATGATGATGATGATGATGATGATGATGATGATGATGATGATGATGATTATGCTTTGTTATTCTGTTGACTTATAGTTGAAAAGCTGTTCACTTCGTCGTCGACGGCCGAGACCTTGAATGACGTCATCGATAGACTCCAAGACAAGCGTCACTGTCGATATGTAAGTGAAGGCCTAGGATTAGGCCCATGCCTATTAATTAGACCCATTGTAGGCCTCTTGAGCCTAATCGGCACTTCCGTCTAATTATTGCTCAAGTGCGCTGACGAAACTCATTCTGCTCATTGCGCTCAGTGCTCACTCATTCTGCTCACTCATTCTGCTCACTCATTCTGCTCACTCATTCTGCTCACTCATTCTGCTCACTCGTTTTCGTTTTCGATTGTTAACTGACTGTGTCTGTTGTTTGAAGTGAAGCGATGGACTTTCCTCCGCATCCAATCGTCATGCACTTCGACTCAACGGAAGACAAAGTCCTTCTAGGGAAGGGCTTCGGCGGCGAAGGTGAGGTGGGCACAGGAGAAGAAGCCGGACGAGGAGGAGGAGGAGGAGGAGGAGGAGGAGGAGGGCGCCGATGGCAGCATGAGTCATGATGAGGACATCTTGTCTGTCTGTGAATCGACTCCGATGTTGAGTCCATCTGGACAGGACTCTTACCACTCCCCGAACAGAAGAAAGCGCCAATCACCAACACCACCCACCACCCATCGATGTTCATCGCACCACCACCACCACCACCACCACCACCACCAGCACCAGCACCACCAGGGACACAAGCGCGAGGTATTCGTCGAAGTCTACCCCACCCCTCGGTCTTCCATCTGCCACTCCTCCTTCTCCTCTTCCTCCATTCGATCGGACATATTGCGAAAGATTCGAACGAAGAGTCTCTCTGACGAGGAGCTCTGGCGACTGGAAGCGGCCAAACGCATTCAGCAGTTCATTCTGCTCGAAGTAGTCTCAAACGGCGTTGCCATTGGCAACGACGATGACGTCAGGCAGGCTAACGGTTCAACCACTTCCGGCAAACCGGATCCAACCGGAAACGACCGCGCGGTAACTTCCGGTCGAGGCGATCGATCACGTGACGTCTCAGAGACAACAGACAACGGCGACGACCACAGCGGCAACCGTTGTTCAATACACGATGCCAGTGACGTCACATCGATAAATCCAGCTTCACCGAGTCGCTACAGGGACGGCAGAGGAGGAGTAGCAGGAGGAGGAGGAGGAGGAGGGGCTAACCTTCGACCGCTCCATTCGAAGTTAAAGACTGAGAGAAGAGGATCTGTGCTGAGTCTTCCTAGCATCAGTTGCAGCAGCAGCAGCAGCCGCCAAAGGCCGTTTGTCAGCGACAGTCATCTTCTGTCTTTGAGACGAAAACAAAGTCAGTTCTTCTCATCTGTCGACCATCAATTTCTCACGCATCCTCCAGGTCATGCTGACGCAGCTGGAAGCCCTCCTCCCAAACCACCCGACCATCTCCACCACCCCCTGGCGGCGGCGGGAGGAGGAGGAGCAGGCGCTGGCCGTCGAAGGACAGCAGCCGCAGCAGCCGCAGCAGCAGCAGCAGCAGCAGCAGCAGGGAGTGGGGATCGACGACCTCTGGCAGCTGAGAGCTCTGCTCGAAGGAGGCAACGACGACGATGAAGGGAGTCAGAGGAGTCTGACTCAGCGACGACTCAACTCACTTCCATCGCAGACATTCATACTCAGGTCGACAATGGCGCCGCCGCCGCCGCCGCCGCCACATCACGTGACAACGACGCAGCGATGACGTCACCGATGACGTCACTCGTCGCTTGTGCGTCTGCGTTGCGTAAATCGCTCACCGACGACGATCATGACGTCATAAAGCATCCAGAACAAGATCTCCTGGAAACAGAGACTAATGATCTCCTGGAGAACTCTGTTTCTCGGCAGTTGATGACGTCATCGTTATCCGCCGCTGCCTTTGAGTCCTCTATTATCGCTTCTGAGGTTCAGTCTTTCTTATCAGGCGTTGATTCAGAGACGGCCCCTGCCCATGGCAACGACCTTAGCGACGCTCCTAGCGACGCCCCTGGCGACGCCCCTAGCGACGCCCCTGGTGACCCGTTGAGACGGGAGCCTAGCATCAGAAGACAGACGTATCGCAACGCCATCGCCAAACACCAGAGGCGCCAACAGCAGCAGCAGCAGCAGCAGCAGCTGTTGCAACCGAAGCCAGAAGACGAAGCGACAGACACGGAGAGCAGCCTCTCCCTCGAGAAGAGCATCCCGGCCGCTTCGACGTCAGTCGAGTCGTTCAGGGACAGTACCACGAGTACCGACAGTACCGGAGACAACCACGCGTACCGACTGGAACAGCTGCGCGGAGACAGCGGATACAAGTCTCTCGAGACTCAGTTGTCTCTGGGCGGACGCTTAGACTTCCGGCAATCCTACTACGTCCCGGACGAAGGAAGCGTGATCCGCGAAGACGAACCAGTCTCCCCGCACCCCTCCCACTCCCTCACCTCCCTCGGAAAGGTCATCTGCGGTCATCACCCGACGACGACAATGCACGACAGACGCATCGAACTGACCAACGAAACAGTCGCTCTCCTGGCGAAGATCTCCTCCTCCTCCGTCGTCCACGGTCTGCGCTCCGTCACTCCTCCCCCTGCCTCTGCTCATCCTCCTCCTCCGCCGCCGCCGCCGTCGTCGTCACTTCGGAGGAATGCGAAGAACAGAGCGGCGGAGAAGAAGCGAAGTCAATACAAGACAGATCGTCAGGCAGTTCAGGTGCTAGACAGCGTACACGATCAAGAACAACTCTGCTCCTCCTCCTCCTCCTTCTCCTCCTCCGCTCCCCTCCCATCAGCAGCAGCAGCAGTAGCTCATCATCCCCGCAGACAACACAGACGGCGGCGGCGGCGGCCAAGGCGTCTCTGTTCTCTCGACTGCTGAAGTCTCACGCATCGAAGCGTCCATTGGTTCGAATGCACAGAGACTACAGCATCGACGAAAGATCCGACGCCCTCTTCAACGAATTCATCCGCCACGATCCCACCTACGACACGAAGCCTCACAGCCTCAGCGCCCTCCGCCGCCGCCGCCTCACCCTCCGCCTCCTCCTCCTCGCGGTCACCTCGTCTCGGTCAGCATCGACACCGCACGAGGACATCGCCTCGGTCGACGGCAAGCGCCGAGGGAGTCCAGCTGCAGCCTCCGTCAAAGTCCTCCTCCTCCTCCTCCTCCGCAGCAACAGCAGCAACAGCAGCAGCAACAGCAGCAGAGTCAAGGCGAAAGAAACACGAAACGAAACGAAGACACACAACAGACACAACAGGCACAAGACCCGCAACGGACGCAAGCGAACACAGCACCTCTGCTGCTGCTGCTGCTGCTGCTGCTACTGCTGCTGCTGCTGCTGCTAAGAAGGCTTCGGAGGATGACGACGACGAACACGGGGCGGCAGTAACTGCTCCTGGGACGACCGCAGCGTCTTCGTCTATTGATTGTTTGGAGACCGGTAAGCGCCTACCTGTTAGCATCGGGAGTACGTTGTTACCTGTGCCAGGTGAGCAGTCGTCAACGCCCTCTTCCGAGTCTTCGAGATTCCGGGAATTTAAAACAATTCCTCTGATTCAACTGACAGAAGACGACGATCTCTAGTCAGCGCTTCTATAGCGCCATTACTACTACCAGGCCTATTTATTGCTTTCATTTCTACTGACTGCATTCCATGCAATTGCTTCATTTGAACTTCAAGTGAATGCTTCAATAGAGCTTTAAGTCAACCGTCAGTCGCTAAGATTAAAGAGCATTTGGAGATTATTATTTATTATGCACTATACATATAGGTCTAAATATAGCACACCGGTGTGTCTGTGCGTCTGTGTGAAGTCACAAATATCAGGAAATTAATAGAAAACATTACTTTTGCTATTCAACTTGAATGTCCGTTATTCCAATATATATTGAGATTATATGTGTATATATATCGTTTTAAATTTATTTGACCATTTAGGGCCTAATACTGCATTTGAAGATTATTATTTACTTTTTTCACGTTAAGCTTAGCAAAAGAATTGCATTTGAAATGAGAGCTCTGTTGTGGTTTCTTCCTTCCGGAATCTCTGCTTAGGCCCATTTAGAGCAGCTATTGGCCTATTGTGAGTGTTGGTTACCTAGATATACTTGGCGTATATTGGTCCGTAATAATTTCTCTGGATAGTATACGTCTTAGTGAATTTGCAAGCCACAACTCTCTGAAACAAATGCACTCAATGACCTCTGGTCTCCTACTAAAGCCACTGAGATGAGAATACGAACAGACAACCACTGCTTCACATCCATCCTCATTACATCATTTTGTGGTTAAGATGAGTTACGTCAAGTTTGACTGAAGGCTGCAAAGGCTGTTAACTGCTTGGGTTAGAAACCAGTGGCTATTGGGGCGGTGGCCAGTCGCGGGACCATCGAGGATTTTAAGTTGGGGCAGAATGATTGTCAACATAGGGTGACTTTAGGGTCTAATTGACGCATGCAGTTATAGTCTTATTAGGCCTATAGCGTTTGGCCACTCAGTAATACAGTACATCATAATTAAAGTCTTTAAAACATGCATCAGAGCTCACCGTCCCATTCTAATATTAATTAAGGGATTTCTCCGACTGGGGAGTTCGTCGTGGAGACTGTCTTCCCAGAAGACCTCTATGATAAACCTGGCAAATTTGCTTTTTAGATGACAATCGAAGATTTCAAGTTCAATTTGCCGTATTGAAAGCATGTGCAGAACATACTGATAGATTTTAAAAGTTATCTAGATGATCTAATATTGCTGAATATCATTTTCATGTAGAATCATTATACGCCGGTGAGGAGGTTGACGACGACGCTGCTGCAAACTTTTGTAGTTTTGTGACATTCGCTAGGTTGCGCTAGCTGCACGATAGTAGGTGCATTCGCAAGGGCGGCGCTGCAGTGCAAATGTGTTTAAATAGTTTCATGAGCATTCGCTAGGGTTCTCTAGTGCAACTTAATCGGATGTGCAGTTGTGCACGTCTGCATTGATGTCCATCTGTGCAGCCACAAGAAGGCCAGCGGTCTGTGTCTACGGGGCCCTCTGAACATATCAACGCTAGTACACTGTAAGTCCTAAATCTCATTCTAAGAGTTACTATCTTACTATCAAAAGACGGTAGTCAATAGATGGCGATGCTTTGCACAAGTACGTCATCGTCTGTGTGTTGACTCTTCGTAGATCGAGCGTCTTTTTTGAACGTTTTATTTTTGTTTAATTCTTTGTTAATCGATCGATTTAAAAGATGGCGTGAGTAGATTTATTATTTAAATTAAAATAGCTTATTGGAAAAATCTATTTCAGTTTCTAAATGCTGATCACATTAAGTAGTTTTGATGAACCAGTGAAAACAGTGATTCAGTCACGCACCATTCATTTCGGCATCCATTCCTGAATGGCTGCGAATTTTATAGCGCCAATGTTCATTCCTAACTTTTATTAGCTTTGCCATGAGCGTAGAATTAGCATGTTGACTTGACGGCAGTTTTTGCAAGAATATGAAGTAGAATGAGGGGGCGGAAGATGGCATAGTGGGTTACGCGCTGAAGCGTCAGGCTGACGGAGCGAGTTCAAGCCCAAGAGTTAGTGCCCCTAGTGGCTTTCACACACGCAGTAATGCCTCCTACGCCACTTTAAATCATGCTAAGTTAAGAGTAATTCATTTGCTGACAGTTGCTTAGAGCGTCGGCTTTTTCTAACTAGTGCTTCATGTCACAAACGGTGGAGTTGCCCTTTGATGAGCTCATCATTTTTCAGTTCTGTAATTATGTTTGCTTTAATTTTATGTTTAATTGCCTGGTGCTTTGTCTATCGCATTTGAATGTAATTAGTGAGTGATGTGATATATATATATATATATATATATATATATATATATATATATATATGACTGCATTCTTTTTCTCTTTTCAGATCACTTGCACAGAAGCCGAAGAGTGAGATGACTCCAGAAGAACTTGCTCAGAAGGAGCAAGAGGAATTCAACACCGGACCACTCTCGGTTCTAACTCAGTCCGTCAAGAACAACACCCAAGTTCTCATCAACTGTCGCAACAACAAGAAGCTGTTGGGTCGAGTGAAGGCCTTTGACCGGTAACTTTGCTACGAATGAAGCGATCTCTAAGTTGTCTCTGCTGTGACTGGGCTTCCGTTGGTCGGCTGTGCCTGTGTCGTTTCTCTGCATCTTTTATTAATATTTTGTGATAATTGTGATTCTTGATTGTTGAATGTGAATTAACTTCATGTGAAGGAAAATTGTAAGATGAAGATGAGTGTATTTGGAAGATGAGTTAGTGGCCATCTTACATATGACAGTGGTCAGTTGATTACTTCATTATTATCTGTTAACTGTTGAGAGAAGCTGGAAATTCACATCTACTTGTCTGACCAAATATGAAATACCTGTGAATTTTACCAAATGATATGCCAGATAAAACCTTTGCAAAGCAATTATGTTTCTGCAAATGAAGTGAACTGTGGTTTTATTTTTAGGCACTGCAACATGGTCCTTGAAAATGTGAAGGAGATGTGGACTGAGGTCCCAAAGACAGGAAAAGGAAAGAAGAAGTCGAAGCCGGTCAACAAAGACCGCTTCATAACAAAGATGTTCCTCAGGGGAGATTCGGTCATTCTGGTCCTCAGGAACCCTCTTCAGAGCTGAAGAAATTGCGGCTGAAGAAATTGCGGCTGAAGAAATTGCGGCTGAAGTAACAGTTGATGATGACAGTTTCTTGTGCTGATAATTTGATGAAGCTGAACACTTCTGTGATGTGTTCTCATTTAGATAAATTTTTTGTTTGATGTTGACACGAGACGCTTAAGGAGTAAATTATGTTCTTTATTATTAGTAAAGTTTCTTATTCTGGCTACAGGGAGGACTGTCGCCATGGTGACTGCATATTTTGAGGATTTGGCTAATTTGTGATTTTTTTATATTGAAGCTGTTTGTTGGCATTTTGTTTCTCAGAGGATATTTTTCACTTTTAATGACACTTTTGTTTGACCAACACAGAGAGGAACACAAAGATTTTGAGATGAAATGCTTTTGTAGAAGAAATGTTCGTTAGTCAAAACAAAGTTTGTTGGCTGAAAGGTGATGGTAACACAGAGCAACAAAGATGATCAAGGGATATCACAAACTAACCTATGAGGAAAGGCTAAATCACTGTGGATTAACAACCCTGGGAAAAAGAAGAGAGAGAGGGGATTTGATCGAGACATACAAAATACTAACAAACAAAGTGGAAATGCCAAAGGAAAGATTTTTTACAATGAAGCAGTATGATCGAACCAGAGGACACAGCATGAAACTGTTCAAGAAACGGGTTGGGAGACATAAACAGCATTTTTTTAGTGCAAGAGTGGTGGACAGATGGAATGAACTGGATGAGGGGATAGTAATTTTGGCTGTTGTAAACGAGTTCAAAATAAACCTCAGTAGTTTAGGATATTAGATTGGACGGGAGCAACAGTGGTTCTCACACAGGGCAGTCCCTGCCGAACCACTTTAAACCTTGTTATATTATTATATTATATATATTAAATGTCTAGGTAACTGAGGTTGTATGCCTCACTACAATTGCTGTGTTCTGACTACAGAAGACTTGGATTGTCTTGTAGTTTTGATTGATTCTTCATGTATTCTTTTATTATTTTGGTCATTTGAGGAAGTGGAGCTTATGACCATCTGCTGCGTTCATTGAACTCTCCTTTGGCTTCTCTTTGTCTTAAACTTAATTTTGATTCTTGCTTTTGAACACATTCTTGGGTCTCTTAATGCTACAAAGGAAAGCAGTTTTTTGAATAAAGTACCACAATTTTAAAGTCTCAGCACATCTTGACCACTCCATTAACCCCTTAACTGGGGAATAAATCTGTAACTCAATGTAAACACGGCTCAGGGGGTTAAGGAATGAAAACAAGGTTATAGAGAAGCCAGAGACACTTAACTTAGCAACTGCTAAATGCCTGAAGACCTTTAAGTCATGATGCTCCCCAAAACCCCCATTCAGCCTAAATGGCATGTGTGTCTTCATGTCCATTATCGCAGCCACAAGAGGAAATGGATAGGAGGGGCTCTGAGCAGGTCAACATTAGTGGGAACCTTCTTGCAGAGTCATTAAGTAAATTCTATCTAATAAGAGGCAATGACCAGGCTCTAGGATTTGACAAGTGGGGGCCGTTGGGGAAACTTCTAATCATGGGGGCCAACCATTTGTTGTTTAAATGTATGTAGCATTAAGTATAGGGTCCCAACTGGGGGGCCAGGCTCTCATAGGGGGATCGGTGGGCCACTGGCAATGACATAGCCCACCCCCTTCTTATCTGGTCGGGACCGATCATGAGATTCGTCCAAGAGTTTGGATTGGAAATGTCCTGCGAATCCTCGTTCCCTCCGCCCCCTCCATTCCAGAACCATGGCTACGATAGTCTGTCATTATATTATTATTATTTATATATTATTTTTATTTCTAATTATTATTACTACTTTATTTATTATATTTATATTATATTTATATTATTATTATATTTTCCTATTTATTATAGTTATATTCAGTGATATTTCCATTAATGGAAATGGAAATAGGAATGGAAATGGAAATCTTTTTGTGAGAGAAATGGAAAGTAGAAATGGAAAATAATTTGAAATTGAATTAGAAATAGGAATGGAAATGGTCTCACAAGAATGGAATTGGAATGAGAAGTAGAAATTATTTTTGAAGTAAAAACATTACTCAGTTAACAAAAAAATCAAGTGATCTATAAACTTAGTTTCTAAGCTCTATCTAACTACCTGATTGAGCTGATTCTATACTCTGCAATACAGTAGAGCCTAGTTCAATTTAGTTTATCTAGTATCTTTAGTCTGAGAACTCTTTGCTCTCTTCAAGCAGGCTAAGCGATCTATCTAGTCTATGTTGATCTCTATGTTTATTTACATTAATTTTATCAACATCCTGTGTAAAGTTCATTACGTTTTGTAGTGTTAGTTTATAGTTGGTACTGTTATCACACTCTTGAAATGAGTTTGTGTAAGTTACTCAGTGGTAGAAAAAGAGATAGTGTATGGTGGCAGTTCTTTTTTCATATGATGATAGTTGTGATAAATCAACTTGTATGGTCGTGGATGACACTACAAGGCTGTGTGTGGAACAAAAATTGCGGCAAGAACACAAGCAACTTTGCTGCTCATCAAGCGATACCACAAGGAGGCACACGAGATCTGTGTCAAGAAAGAACAGGAAAAAGTTTCTGGCAGAAGTCAACCTGTAAAACGTGACATTTCTGGCGCAGTCAAATCACAGACTCTAAAAGAGTGTATAGACCGCCGTGTCCTGTCGTGGCCTAAAGATTCTACAGAGCATCACGTGCGAGTTAAAGTGTCATGAAAATGATCATTGGCACCAGTTGCCCGATATCACTGCTGGACCAGCCATCGTTCCGTGGCATGATAACTGTGCTGGATCAAAAGTTTAAGATGCCTGGTTTGTTTGATGTTTGTTTTTAAACTAAACATTATTTTCAGTTTGTCAGTTCAATTCACTGAGTTTTTGTGATAAATGTTGGTATTGATATGTGAGTTAACATCACGCGTGTCCAATCTAATTCTCAATACTGGCAGTGGCAGACCATTTGAGTTGATTTTTTGCAAAAACAGTCTACAAAGCTGACTGTATAAATCTTCATAACTTGCGCTAGATTTGGGAAAACAACAAGTAGACATGAAAATCAGTTAGTCACAAGTTTGTATTACAGTACACTGCCAGTTGAGACTTGAGACTGTAACCGGTATTGTAATTTGCAATAATAAAAATAGTTCAGCTAATAAACAAATACACAGAAATTATATGAATTTTTCTTAACTCAGGTTCTGCAAAGATGAAGAGTTTGATGAGAGCTTTAATTTGTCCTGAGCTCTGCTACATTAAAGGACGACTTAAGCAAGGCTAGTAAGATCACCATTTGTCTGGATGGATGGTCAAAGAAATCACTGTCTTCTTCCTATCTTGGGATCTCGGCCTGTTACTATGACGTCACAGCAAATAAAAAGACATTCATTCCTCAATCTTTGCAATATCCAGCACCCACACACATGGAGAGATGTTGGCGGAATGTCTTTTGAATTCTTCAACAGTGGGGTATTACTGAAACACAGGTGCTCATGATCATCACCGACAATTGCAAACATGGTGAAAGCCATTGACTGATGCAAGAGAAGACCCAGCAGAGTGCCATTGTCTGAAGAAAATAATGATTCCGACGACGATGATGATGATGAGAGTTAGGCTGTGGAAGACGAAAAACATTGTGAATCAGGAAATAGGTGAAGATGAAACCAATGAAGATGCAGATCACTCGTATTCAGATAATGATGAGACAGTTACAGACGAGATCACAGATATGGAGCCTGAAAACCAGTTTGATTTACCCACCCAAGTTCCATACCTGAGAATGCTTGCATATTTCAGCTGATCATTAGCTGCCATACTGCATTTGATACTGTTCTGACTAAAACAAGGCATCTGGTTTCAAAAATAAGAAGATTGTTGCTGTTGAAAAGCTTGTCATGATATGTGAAAATCGGTCATTACTGATTGCACCACCAGGTGGAACATTCGTACCAGATGATTAAACGCCTGCTGTTGATAAAAATGACATCAACAACGTTTTGAGTGAAATGTAAATATAACAGTTGCACCATTTATTTTAATTATAGCATTTTAATTTATCGTAATAATATTAGATATTTGCTTTTTTGACAAGTCTGGCTTTTGAAATGTGCAGCTTGTTGTACAATAGAAATCTAGTGGCAATGTGGCATGTGGGATGATGTGGCTATGATGATCAAATTTTGGGCTACTGCTCTGCTATTCTTAACTTCTAAGTAACCAGTCATGATTCATGAACATTTGTTACTTGAAGTGCATTATCATAATACTGACAATAACTTAATTAATAAATTTATCATATACTTTCTTCTTAAAGTGTACATTGTCAATATGCAAAGTTGTTTGAAATTATTTAAAGATTGAATATCAGTTGCTGTTAAATTATAAACATTTCCTTGTGCATTTGTTTAGGCATCCCTCCTTCTGGCTAGTGATTGGTTAAAACTACAAGAAGTGTCAACACTGCTCGAACCCCTTCTTCTTCAGACTGATATCTTACAAACTGATGCTCAGTCTCTCTCAGCATTATTCCATGCATACTGAATCTGGAGTGTCATTATCGATGGAGCTAAGGCAATAACCTCAAAGATGCTTGATGATCTCCGTCGCCGTTTTGCCACTCTCTTTATCCCGATACTGAACACTTTAATCCAATTCCAGCAGCTGCATGTTTGCTTGATCCGACGATGGCCCAAGCAATGATGTCACCAGAATGTGCAGTGCTGTTGCATGCTGCTAAGCTGTACATTGCAACAGTTTTCAGAAAGCCAAAAATTTCAATTCCTCAACTGATCCGTCACAACCTGATGATGCATCTTCATCCTCAATGTTGACTCCACTAAGTTCATTCAAAGGTTCAAGTTCCTGGCTAATAAGATCCAGTCAATCGTTTACCACAACAAGTGTCAGCAGCAATGTCAAGCAAAAGGGATGTGATACACACACAGGTCAACAATTACATAGCAGACATTGTGGAAGAAGAGATTAATGATGCATTCCTTTTCTGGGAACAAAAGTTTCCCGATACAATAAACAGATGAACTGGCCAAGGACTTGATGGCAGCTCCAGCATCCCAGGCGTATGTCCTTTGTATATTTTCCCTCTGTGGCTTCTTGACCAATCAGGAAATAGAATGCATCAGTCACTGGAGATGAGCTTTTTTCTCAAACTAAATGCATTTTGATAGAAACTCAGATTAACTGATCTCGGCTGACTTGTCTGTTGCATAGGCTAGTAGGCTACTCAGTTAATTGTGCCACATTCTGACAATAATTCTGCTTTGCTTTTGACAATTGACATTTGTTATTCTATAAGCTTTGAACTATTCCAAAATTTTTGATTAATAATCGTTTATAAATATTTAGAAGTGAACTGGAAATTGGAATGGAAATTATTTGAAAAATGGGAATAGAATGGTAATAGAAATGGAAAATATTTGGGAATGGAAATGAGAATTAAATGGAAATTCAAGGACTTAAATGGAATTAGAATGGTAATTAGAAAATATTTCGAAAATGGAAATATCACTGGTTATATTATATAATTATATTTATATTATTATAATATTTTCCAACCTCAGCGCCAATCGGTCGTACACCGTTACCATTGGCAACGCTAGCCTTTATATCCTTCGCGCGGACTTACTTGACCGCCCCAGCCTTCCAGCCTTATATAGGATTCGCGCGGACTTGCTTGAGAGCCGCTTGCTGTGTATTACAAATTCCCATGTTTAATGGTTAGTTTTTAAGTCTAGAATCTGAGCATTTGCAATCAGCTTCTTTGCTCAATCACACTGAACAGCTATTTTTAAGCGAATCTATAGACACTCAAATAACCAGAGAACATGCTTTATATACGCATTAGCTATTGACACGCTAACGACTGTGGAGACAACTTCACTCTCCTGGTGCCAGGGAGAATTGTCCCTCTTCTCGGCGACTCTGTTTGATAAAACCGTTTTGCTATAGAAATTACTTTTCTGTTCGTAATACTCGAGAGATAATGCCAACCTATGTACAGGCCGACTGTAGAGCTCTTAGGCCTGGGTTCGTATTCATAAAGGGCATGTGACTTGTAGGCCTAATGTTGCGTATTTATGATGAGCGCTGCTTCAACAATGCTTGTCGTCCGGAATGTTTACATTGTTGCACTCTTACTGGCTTCGAGTTTTTAAGACAAACATAATAAAACATCCGCTTTCTAAACTGCGCTTTGGTTTTACGGCTTTTGGCTTCGGTCTATTTGCGCGTCCACTCAGCGCTGCTCGACCAACGCAGACAAACCAGTCGTTTAACGATCAGACGAGAAGAAGAGGCCATCGACGCTTTGAATCTGCGTCCATTAAACTAAATAGGTCGCAATAAAGTTCTTAGAACGAGTGTAATAATTGGGTGTTAACAAAATCCAAAGTTAATTTCTGTATTTGTCGGTTTCTTTCGTGACCGTTAACAAAGTTTTACTTCAAGAATATTCTGCAACTGAATGACTTTTTTCTTTTGAGATTCAGTCTCGTCTGTGGATCAGGAGGCCATTCTTTACTTTATCCGGTGATTGACTCAGGCCAACGACTTTTGTCATCGTCTCAATCTTTTAGTGTTTAGCTTGACAAATTTGGATTATTTTTTTTTCATAGCTGTTAGGGCAATTAGCGCATATTATTGAATTCGTCTTAGAGATGTGCATTTACTTATTTATCACCATTCCTCAAAATGAGTTGAGGATTGCATGCCAAACAGTGACTGTAGTAACAACTGCACTTCTAAGAATCTGATTGTTTACTTGTGTGTGTGTGTGTGTCAAACTCCTTCCTCTTTTGTTTACGTAATTTGTTCCAGACACTCGGGCAATTTATCAATTATTTAAAGCGTTTTATTTACTTTGCGTTCTACCTGTCTATGGATCAGCTGCGAGAAAAGATAGCGCTGCTACAATTAAGGATCGCGGCATTTAATATCTTCTTAGGCCTGATTAGAACTGGACCAGAATTCCATCATGGGTGTCTCGCAAACTTCGTGAAATTCTCTCTGAGTTCTTCTTAATAGTTTTGATGTCTCATAGAGTTCGATTCTTTTTCGAGTAGATTCTTCCTAATTAGGCTGACAAGTTTTCGCATCCCTCCCTTCGCCCCGCCCTCTTCAGTCCCTTCGCCCCGCCCTCTTCAGTCCCTTCGCTTTCCACTTCACATTCGACGCGCTATCTTTTATCGATGAACGTCAGAACGCACCATGATTCATGAGAGAAATCACGGCGAATACAATGCATTAACTATCGTCTTATCATCCGCCTGTCTTTTGCGTCGATCTTCCTTATCAGCAAAAATATATAATATGAAATACAAATGCCTCGATTGAATGTCAAAATCTCTCATCCAGGCACACCCCATCGCCATCCAACCAACACCACCCAGCCATCCAACCAACACCACCCAGCCACCAAATAAGCAGGGCCGTCCAAAAACAACCAAAATAGAAGATTGCATACAGGAAAGTTAGAGCAGAAGATGAAAAATGACAGTTTTAAGGATATGAGAGTATAACATTTTCCTCTGCAAAATGCGGACTTTATGAACGAAAATTATGCAACAAAAGTTGATAAAGTTAATCAGGAATTAGGAATTATTGTTTAAGAACATCGAAGCACTTTCCATCAACTGCTTCGCGGGTTCTAAATTGTAAATTTTATAGAGGTGTTGGTTTTCTTATTTTGCTGAATAAAAATATTTAAAAAATAATAATAACACCACCAATAATAATAATATAATAATAAGGCTTAGAGTGGTACAGTGGCAGAATCACTGCACATGACGATTCTTTCCATATTTGTTCTAATCGTTTGTTGCTCCTATAAGAAAAATGAAGATGGTCGTTTGATTAATCAGAGAAGAAAGAGAGGTTGACACTTTTGATGACGGAGTCATTTGAATTGACAGTGATGCTGTTTCTCGATGGGACTCAATTGCGAAGAGCTCTTTAATACACGACACACAGAGAGAGACAGAGAGACAGAGAAATATGATTGTTAAAAGATCCGACGATTGCTTTGATTGCTTCTAAAGGACTTTTCAGTTGAAGCATCGCCAGTTGAAGAGAGAGAGATAGAATTCAACGCAAGTGAAGGCATTCACCTGAAGTCTGGAGAGAGGGAGAGGGTGAGGGAGAAAAGTACTAAATAAGTTGTTGAAGTCAATTATTGGACGGTAGTTTCTCATTGTCAAGATGTCTTTTCAATGCTCCTCGATCCGTTGACATGAAAATCAATTCTCTACTCTTAATACAGAAGAAGTTCAACGGCGTCACAAATGCATGTTCGCCATTTAGAAGGAACACTTGGGTCCGGAGATTAGACGCTTCTCTGTCTCTCCACGTAATCACCAAAGCACTCTCCAGCCATCGCTCAAGAGTTGCTCTTCTTTAGACGATCTCTTGACGCAACATAGGTCTACGTATACGAGGTATAAGCCCCTAAGACGGACTCTTTGCCGTCAGATGAGTTTCAGTCACTTCAGAGAGAGAGAGAGAGACCAATTGAAATGAATTCACACCATTCGCTTCTCTCTTAATATCCGCAAAATACATCGAATTCAACTCAATCGGACACCTATGAGAATCCTTCAAGAGAGAGAGAGAGAGAGAGAGAGAGAGAGAGAGAGAGAGACAGAGACAGAGACAGAGACAGAGAGAGAGACCGATTGACTCGTAATATAACGAGACAGTCTTAGCTAAGAGATGTCTTCAACTATCTCTGGCAAAATACGATCAAAATACGGCGCTCAATTATAATGCGAAGGTCGTATTTAGTCCGTTTAGGTCCTGCCATGGACAACCGACAACTAAAGGCATCCACTTACAGTCTTACATCGATGAGAGAAAATTGCCTATGATGTCTGATGGTCAGACAGATGCAATGGAATATCAGTCGATGTCTCTTCCAAACGCCATACACGAGAAGACGTCTTATCTATAGAACTTATATAGAAAGGCATCTCAATTTGGCGCTATGAAAATTAGGAGAATCTTCAGAAGAGAAGAAGTCATGAGACAAAGAGCGATACAAGCACAGATACAGAGTCAACGGATGAGTCTCAACACATTTACACTCACCAACGATTTACAACCAATCAGGTCCTTTAACCTTAGACCCCGCAGTGGCCATAGGGCCTACGCAAGTAACTGACGTCCGAATATAGAGGTCGGCCAATCGAGATTCTGTTGGCCTGCGTACGTCTCTGCAAATCATTCATCAAAGTAATATGCTTACCTTGAATTGTCCAGAATAATTCGGTCTTGGGGAGTTCATCTCCGAACCCCCATGCACTCACCTTCAGGCAATTTTTATCAGAGATAATTTGTTAACGCGCAAAATTTATACAAATAGGCCATAATTTTCAGTGAAGGTTTTATTAGAGACTGATCACTAAGAAGTCTTTCTAAAAGGAGAGGCAGGCAGGCAGACAGACAGACAGACAGACAGACAGAGACAGAAAGCCAAAGAGCGAGAGACGAATGTTCGGCTGATCTTGAGTCAACGGAGATAGCGGCAAGTTCAAAGGCCTAGACGTCGAGCGCTGCAGAAGATCGCGTCTTTGGGTCTTTCTAAGGTCACTCGATCGATCGATCGGCTGTAAAACGCTTAGAAACTGCGCTTTAAATTATTTAATCGCTCTAATGTAAGTTTGGAAAGGGTCTCTTTAAGCTGTGCTCAGGGCGCAATTGTCCAACAAAAGTCTTCGATTTTTCGTTAGAATATATAAGACTGAAAAAGAATGAGCACGATTCAAAAGGAAAAATAGAGACTATTTGCTGGAAAGATGTTTATTCTGTTAGATTCTAACGAATGATCATCAATAGTCAAGAGAAGGTTTAAACTCGGAGTTCAATATTCTGGATTTATCATTTTCGTCAGGGGCGGAGCTAGGGTGTCCGGCGCCCGGGGACAATACATAGCGATGGCGCCCCCTCAACTTGACGAAAATCATAAGAAGCAAAAAAATTGGTGTCGTTCTGTTCATTTTGGCGCCCCTTCATTCTTCATTCAACTTCGCGAATGCCCTGACAATCAAAAAACGGTCATCACCCGTAACGGAACACTCTATCTTAAACCAATTTTGGCCCCCCACCCTGGTGCCCGGGAACATCTGTACCCCCTCCGGCACCCCTAGATCCGCCTCTGATTTTCGGTTCAATCAAAAGCCATTAGACAGTTCTTCGTTTGAGAGATTCGAGAGGAAATGGAGAAAAGACATCCGCCGAAGTGAGCGCGGTTTCTCTATCCTCTCGCACAGTTCCATAATCCATCACCGCGCCTCTTACCTGGATGCCAGGGATGGTGGGTGGTGGGGGGTGGGGGTGGGGGTGGGGGTGATTGAGTGGCGGAAGGAAGAAGGAGCGTTGAATTTCGTTCCCGTCGTCATTTACCTTTTAAGACGCTAAGAAGCTCTCGAGTGTCTCTTCTAGTGTTTGACTCTCTTCCGACGACAGAGACGAAGGACATCACACCCCATCCCATCCCACCCCCACCCCATCCCATTTCCATCTCCACCCCACCCTCATCTCCGGTGCATTGAACAATAACAGGAGTCGACCAATCAGTAGTTTAGACTTATGACAATCGCTCATCGATTGGATTTTCGTTTGGGTCGAAAATTCTGATCAGTGGCTGTCTCCCACTCACATTGCTCTTTGCAAGGTCGAACCTCTATGACCACAAAATGAGAAAGAGGTGGAGAAGGAGGTGGAGGAGGAGGTGGAGGAGGAGGAGGAGGGGAAGGGGAGGCGGTGTCTTGTGGGTCCGAAGGAGGATGATTCGCCTCCGTCGAGATGTTTGTCGAGCGCTGATAGGCGATCGGTGGCCGGGCGTTGGGCCTGAGGCGGTCGTCGACCGAGGACTTTGAACTGTTTCACTGATATTGGCGTTGGCGCGTCAGTCGCTCAAGAACATTGCCACTTTGCCGACAGGTGCGCCATTGCGACGGAGATCTTACCTGAGACGATTGTGACGGGCCTTAGAGTGGAGCTTCTGGAGTAGCGACGGGATGCCCGAAGGTAAGCTGCTGCTGCTGCTGCTGCTGCTGCTGTCTTCTGGAATTTGCAAAGACTAGTTAATCGATCGAAAGTCTCTCGAAGTCGTCGAAGATTAATTCTCAATATATATATATATATATATATATATATATATATATATATATATATATCCAGTTAACAATGAGTTTCCTATATACTCTGTAGCCTTTGCAATTGCCAATATTTATAACAACAACGAAGTCACAAAGACACAAACATTATTTTTATATATTCATATATATATATATATATATATATATATATATATATATATATATTCATATATATATATCGCTCTAAAGTGAAGAGATGATTACTTAATTGTCGTTGTTGTTGTTGTTGTCGTCGTCGTTGTATGAAGAAGATCGCGTGAGTTTGAGCGACGGTCGTGACCAGAAGAAAGTCTTCTGTGAACTCATAAGAGCGGACATATTCGATCGATCCCCTCCTCCTCCTCCTCCGTCGTCTGCCCTTGGGCTGACCGGGGCGCCTCCTCCCTACGGACCCCGCGGCGGCGGTCGTCGACGGAGGCGGTCACCTCCTACTCAGTGTCCCGCAGTCGCCACACCCTTCCCCCGCCGACTCCCGACTGTATGCGATGGCCAACATGAGTCCAAACACGTCGTTTCTCCAAGGTGCCTCACCTGCCGTTCCACCTGGAGCACACGGCAGCACCATTCCATGCGGAGTGGGGGCCTACCACAGCTACATGCAGCAACTGGCCACACATCACCAGGGCACCAGCTTCCCATCGGCTGCTGCTGCTTCTGGAACGATCTACGGGACAGGAGGAGGAGGAGGAGGAGAATGGTTGTCCAAATGGGAAACGAGGGAGCAACCGCCTCGATGGCAACGCCTTTCGGGGATGCGATGTCCGGAATGAGGAGTCCCCCCTCCTCTTGGTATCCATCGAACCAGAATCCAGAGAATAGATTCACAAGTAAGCGTCGACGAACATAACGCAACACGTCATCAGTTAATTCACTCAGTCAACTCAATCGCTAGCATCTCCTCTGTTTGAAGATCGACCTATGCTAGTCGCTGCTAATTTCGAATCGTGTAAAGCGATTAGAGATTTTCATTTTGGCTTTTCCATAATAGGCTATTAAATATAGCCTAAAACTGCGTGGGCTCCGTTTATCATAGGCCTATAGGATGAATGTTAGAATAACGTAGCTTTAGTTCTAATAAATGCATTGGCTTGGTTTTTAGTGGGCACGGTGTATATTAAATCTTTCATTACAATAAGTCGAATGCGTTTATAGTCTCACAAAATACTTAAAAGACTTAGGCTTAATCTGTTTTAGCCTACATCTAACTGTGGACTTATAATGATTCCACGATTCGCCTTTGCTGCTTTTAGAGGCGCAGAATAATCCCATTGAAATGAATTGCTAAGACCTTGCTATTCGTTGATTTTCAGTTTCCCGATTGATAGGCCTCCCTCACGGCCCATCGTTGGCCCCGTCGATGCAGGGCTCCTCTCAGCTGGGGCCGATGACCTCGCTCGACCTCTACGACCAAGTCAAAGCAGCCGCAGCGGCGGCGGGGGCTCTGCAGTCGATCAACCATCGACGCAAGAGAAGGGTTCTCTTCTCTCAAATGCAAATCAATGAACTGGAGAAGCGCTTCAAACAGCAGAAGTATCTGTCAGCCCCCGAGCGAGATCAGCTGGCCACCTACATCGGCCTCTCCCCCACCCAGGTCAAGATCTGGTTCCAGAATCACCGATACAAGACGAAGAAGGGAGTCAACGACAAACAGGACACGATCCCTCCGCCCCTCAAGGAAGAGGAAGGAACAAAAACGACGACGACGAAGACGGGCGATTCCACGGGAAGAGCAGTCGACTACCAGAGGCAAGAGGAAGGGCCGATGCCTCCCTCCCTACTCCTTCACCGCCAACCACCGTCACACATCAAAGACGAAGGAGGGATATCAGAGGATCAGATGAACGACGACTGCCCCTCCTCCTCCTCTTCCTCCGCTCCTCGTGGTGGACTCAGCGAAGCAGCACCCGTTGAAACCGATTCGAAACACTTTGAGACTCTGACCCCGTTTCAAGCGGGATTCGTCGGCGGTCAGGACGGACCGCCGGCGTTTGGTCAACCGGTCGCCCCCCATCACCTGCTGCCCGATGGACCAGCCGCCTCTGCGTCGACCATGAAGCTGTGGGCGGCCTTCTCGTCGACGGCCGGACAGGACCCAGACTCAGCAGACGCTAAGAACCCCTTCGCCTCAGGACCATCAGCCGGTCTAACCAGCTACCTGTCGATTCCCCCTCCAGACGCTTTCAACCCTTCGTCTTACTACAACGGGACCCCGGTGACCTACTCCTCCTATACGATTGGCAACGGACCCTCTAATACCTACCTGGTGAATGGTAGGGGTGGCTGGTGAAACACTGGAAATCCAGCCGCAATACGTTGGTGTTTCATTAATTTTAACGCAGACTCATCTACCGCCTTAAAGCCCACATATCAATTGACTGCTAAGAATAAATAGGCTTTTTACTGTCAACGACAATCGCCATATTGTGTGTATTCTGAGGAATAAAATCCTTCATATATTCGCCTGTGAAATCTTGCTTCCAATAACACAAACAAGGTGAGCATTGAAAGCGGTAACACAGGCCAAACAGCAGAGGCGGATCTAGGGGAGGGCAGGGGGAGGTACACATGTCCCTGGTCGCCGAGGTGAGGGGGCGCCAAAATTGGATATTTGGGTAAGTGAAATGCACAATAAAGTAGAAGAAACACTTGCGAGGACCTTTTTGCTCGTCAGCACTATATGAAGAGAGAGTTGAGGGGCGCCGAAAACGATGTGAGGACCTTTTTTGCTTGTCAGTTGTTAGGGGCGCCAACGTGCACGTTGTCCTCGGGCGCCGAATACCCTAGATCCGCCTCTGCCAAACAGACAACTGATGTGAATAATCTGGAATTTAACTCAGCAGCAGAACTCCATTTACACTGTATGTTGAAAACAGCAAACTCAGCTTTTAATTTTGTCTTGTATCATATTCTGCCATTTAATTACATTGTATTAAACACTGAAGCTGTCACAAGACAGCACACCAACGACTAATATTTCGTAACACTCGATCTTTTTTAATCTAAAGCTTAACTGGTTGACTTGAGTTTATTTAGAAATGCCTCCAACTAAAGACAATAAACTGCAATATTGTAGCTAAATGTTTGAATATGTCAGTTGTTACTATAAATCACTTGCCATATTCAACTTAAGCACAGGCCGTGAGACTATGTTTAGCCAAGATTTAAGCAGAAGCAGTCTGATGATGAACTGTTTCTCACATTGATTCAATATATTCAAAGTCAACAGAGTCTCAAATCAATCCAAATACCGTAATTCTAATCACAACTAATGATTACAATAAATCAAACCTGGCAGATATTTGTAAATGTAAAGAAACGTGTTTAAGAAGTGTAAATTGGTAGAATAATTACAAGTGAAAACAGTTCCTCCATTCAACTGGCTTAATAAAGAGCAGAGGCTGTTTGAGAGTCCATATTAAAGTCTTTTTATGGAATTCACATCAGTGTTTGAGTTCTGCCAACAACAGTCAAGAAGTATTCCGAGCTTTTCAGGTTTCTTTGTTCGACTGAAACCAAAAACAAAACAAAAATCTAAACAAAACACATTTGAAGATTGCAAGATTTCACAGATAATCTTTTACTCTAATTCAAGAAGTGGAAGAACATAAAATAGTCTTGAAGGTTCTGAAGCAGCTGCATTCTGTCATCAATTGTCACTGCATAATGCAATCAGTAACATCACTGGCAAGAAAACACCAGCTGTTTAACCAGCTGCCTCTAGACACGAAACGATAAAGACCAGTTAAATTTTGCACAGTGTTGTTAGAATAGCTGCTAAAAAACTTCATCGGTCAACATTCAGACCTAACTGGACATTGGAAGAAACTGCAGTGGAGGAAGGCTTTGATGCAGTATGAAGAAACGGATAATCAGAGGTCAGCATCACTGCTGCTTCAGCGTCACTCAGAAGCCTTTCATTTGACAACGACGCCTTCCACAACTTTGGCACATTCCTGTTTTAATAAAGAGAGAATAAGAAGAAGAACAAGAAATGACTTGCATCTAAACAGAAAAACACAGAAGCAATTTTCAGGAATCAACATTTGTATTACTATTATTATATTGTTGTCAACACATGTTGTTTTAAATCATTCACAAAGTGAGGAGTAATAAGAGCATTCTAAATCAGGGGTAAACAACTTGTCCAGGGTAACTTTGTAGTGGCTAGGGTCATATTTGAACCCGCTACCCTCCAGTTGTGTAGCAAGAATCCTACCTCTACTCCAACACACCCCACATATTGTATAGGTCAACTGAAATTTGGCCTCATGCTTAAAAAGTGACATAACTAAGGAAAAATCTTCATGAGTCAGCTGTGTGTAAAAGACTTCAAAGACTACGTAGAAAGAATTCATTGGTCAAATGATCAGAATTTGGATTAACAAAGTAACATTTGATATCACAGAACATAAAATTCTGTCCAAAACAGTTGAAACAATCAAAAACCAACACTAAAATAACACAAATCTTCATATAAAAATATGTATTAATATAGTAAATATCATTCCCAGTAGAAATAAAATATTCAAATGTGTACGTTCCACATCTGCACCCCGTTGCTTAAAATATCAGTCGAAAAGACGACCTTAAAACAAATCTCTACAAAAAAGAACGAGCAAGAGAGACGCAGAGGGAATAATGCGTGGATGCTCACTCAGACAAGACAGATGCGACCGAAAGCATGCTGACGGGAACAGAGAACGTATCCGTTGCCTTTATTTCATTCCTTTCGTAATATTTCAAAGCCTTTCTACAACCAACAAAAGCAATTTAACCAATGAACACACAGATGCTAACACACCAATGGAAACATAAGGGAGCAGCTGTCCAATCATTTCATTACATAAAAATCAACAACTGATTACTCTTTAAACAACAAATAGCTTACGTGTACAACTTTTGTATCCATGTGTACACGCACGCACTCACTCACACACAAACACACTATTCATCTACTGTATATAACTACTGACTAGCTAAAAATTGAAGTTGAAAATAGACATTCCTAATTCTTTAGCTACATTCTATACAAGATGTCAAAACAGAAATTACGAGCATATACAATTAATCGACACATTTGGCAGAATTCCTCAGCTGCACTGAAACAGTCGACAGAAGAATAGAACACAAGAGAACAGAACCTGGCAACAGATGAGAGCGTCGCACGAGGGAGCGCCAGAGACTGATCGAGCAATGTCACTATTTCCAAAACCAGATGAAGTTTCTCCAAACGGCAAAATCTCTCAACTGCCGTTCCTGATTTACCACAGTCAAAGAACTGAAGGAGATGACCACCAGTCAACAAGTCACTCCCTAAAAACACATTCCACAGAATATCCAATAGAAAACAAACACAACAAATTTCCACTTGATCTTTTCGTTTGACTACTTCTAAAGATAAAACAGCGATAACTATTGCAAACAAATATTCCAGCGTTATAAGAAAATCACAAAAATATCATTTGCAGTGAAGAGTACATGCACAATGCTGCAAATAAGATAAGTTTTAACCCCCAAAAGACAGACACAATGCCGAAAAAATAACCATCAGTCAGTTTTTATATAACATCTTAAAACTTATTGTGTGCTGGTCAAGTTGTTTAAATGACTTAATAATACCAAGAAATGCAGCGGAGTAGTCCCGGAAAAGCTTTTCGAGTCCAATGTCAGCAAGAAACTGGACTGGTGCAATGCCGTCCAGCAAAGGCAGATGCGTCAACTCATCACACAACGACTGACGAATGATCCGTGCCAGATGAGAATTGTTACTCTTGTGAACCTGAAAGAGAGAGAAATCATTAAAATGAAATCATATTCAAATAATATATTTCAATCAAAGTGGATTTCCTCCACAAACATCTTGTCCTTCCGTGATGGCCTTTGGACTTGGACCTCATTCATCCATGACTGAAATGACCATCACATTTCTATTGGTGCTGCTATGGCTACGTCTGATGAAATGCAGAATAAGCAGCTAGTATTATATTACTTTTGCAAAAGTCATACGAGTACACAAGATTTTTACTCACTTGCTTACATAACAGAGTTTTCAACCAATAGAACTAGTTAGTGAATAGTACCAATGGCTGGAGCTCTTTCTCTTGAATAGTTATTAAGATGTATTGCAGGTTATCAGTAAGTTCTCTGTACGACGTACAATCTAACAAAAATGAGAAAAAAAACAAAAAACTGAACATCTGGAATCTTGTACATTGGGAAACAAATCCTCATCAATCCTAATTTTTTTACTAAACTTTAATTCAACAAACACAACTATGCAAATACCTCAAACTACAATTATATACAACTCAACAGTTGTACAAGCAGAATGCTTTATAACCAGAATGATGGCACTAGATTACATGAAACAACACAAAGTCAAAAGTCTCAAAACAGAAGACTCAAAGTAGAATGCACTTGAATGAACTCTTCCATGTCTCTGTTCATAAATGCTTCGTTATCGCTCATCGTAAAATGAGGTTTAAGAGCTGAGATGACGAGCAAAATGAAGAGATTAGCATGTCTGCATACTTCTAAATATCATCCAGAGTGCCTCAGTGAAGTCAAGGTCAAGTCTCTCCCTCACAAGGACATCTCTCAAGGTCACCGAATCATCATCATTTGAAGGTCCAACATGGGCCTCAAAATCTGGACAGAAAATCTTCTTCTGATCTAGAAGCCATTTTTCAAAAGAGAAATCAATCAGCAGATGAAAGCAAACGCTCGAATGAACAAGAGGAACACTTCTACACCAGATGCAATCAAAGCATTCTCACAACCGATCACCAGAGTCTCCTGGTGACCATCTTGATCCAAAACTCTGGCTGTGTGTCTTTAGTCAGAGAGTGACTGAATGGCCAGAAAATGAATGGTTATAGAAAAAAATACAACTTTTCAATTTTTTGAATTTGTAAACAAAGAAGAAGCTTCAATTTCTAGCTGTTGACAGAAAGGCAAGTCACCGTCAAAATACAAAGCTAAAAGAACTAAAATCAAACAATTAGCATTTAGTGTGTCTCTTAATAAATAAATTCCATAAAATATCACGAATCTTCTCTGCTTCCCACAATAATAAACCAATCATCAATTGAAATTTTGAAGGTAAGAGCTTTGAATATACTTCATGTCACCTGGCAGCTCTATTTCCTCACCTGTCATTCATAACAGTTTGGCTCACCTGGGTTTTGTTTACATTTATTCATTAAATTAACTATAGCATCTCATTGGATCCATTCGTCTGAGCTGAATAATTTTGCTTTCCTTTTCTGTTCAAAGCCTCGATACTTTGAGCTCATGTTCTATAACACATACTGTGTCTTCTAAGTTGGTCAGTGCATTGGATAGACTGGATATGTTTGATCAATGGCCTGTAGAGATGATAATGTCTTCACTTGCTCTAAAGTTCACTGACTGTCTAAGTATTGCTGGATTCTTGGTGAATTACAAGTGTCTATGTGGCGACCGAGAGCTAACTTACTGCGTAAATAAAGATGCAACATAAAAATTATATCACATCTAATAAAAGGATATGTGAGCCTACCATCTTAATTATGCTTGGTCACTAAATCTATTAAGTATTTTTTACCGCAAATAATCAGAAAATATTAAATTCATTCAAACATCAACAAGCAAATGAACGCTTTGCAAAAACAGAAACTGATTTTGAACCTTCAAGAAACTGCTTCACTTGTTCAGTCAGAGACCAGGCATTGTCATGAACGGCCCATTTGACCAAACCATCGGCAAGACCATCAACAATACCCTACAAAACACAGCACAGACATAGACAGCATCCTAACAACAGCCGGAGAACAGCTAATAACCATCTCCAGACACAGAATCAGGCATGCATTACCTTCAATAGGAAAGTCTCCCTAGCAGCATTGACTGCTACAGAAGCATCCGCACGAAGAGTCATAGAAATATGAAAAAAGTGAGAAATTCAGTCAACGATGAAGGTAGATTGATATAAATAGAATCAGTTCTAAGATCGGATCTCCAAAATTAATAATATTAATACAGACTCCATAATATTAATACAGACTATTCAGATTCAATTATATTCCCAAGAATTTTCTAAATTAAATGTCTTAGACGTCATGTGGTATGATCATTCATGATAATGTCACCTGAAGCGTAATCAAATCCACGTAAAGGTGATGAGCGGCTGACCTTGGGTCACCTGCTCTGATGTTCACCGACTTCAAAAATTAAAAGAAATACAACTCAGAATTTCAAAAAATTTGTCTGCAATTTTTTCACATAAAGCCCCTTTAGAACCAGCAAAATAAACTTAAAATGCCTGATGGGAAAGATAAAATTAACCAAAGTGAAGATTTCAGTCCTAGAAACCCTCATCCTTACCACAAACCATCAGAACCACAGGCCACAGGTCTTAAAAGCTGTTGTCTGATAGAGTCTTCATGTCCCATCTTCACTACCATACAATTCATACCAAATAAGCATACAATTCGCCATCAGGAGAAAATCAAATACAGTCCAAAATGACCCTTAAGAAATTCCATTTCTCAACCAGTGCATTTCTGTGCATTTTAAGTCCTCTCCAACTGCTCTAAAGCCTTAGTATCAACACATTGTCAACAGTTGAACAGTTTCAACTGCTGTATATTGTATTTTGACAAAAGTGATCCTTAGAAATAATCAAACATCATTTATAAATACCACTTTCTGTATTTGCCAGTAGTTATGTTTTTACAGCCCATATGATACCCAACTGCACTTTGTAAAAATGCAATCTACTGCAGTTGAACTGTTCATCTGTAGTTAAAATCATGTACAGAATTCAAATGACAATTCACACATCCTAATACTACGACAGAAACAGACCAGAGTAGCTGAAGCCACGGGAGGAGGTTCGGCCAAAATACCAAACTCTCCGCCCCATCGGAACAGGACATCCACCGAACCGAGATTCTGAAATTCCATATCAGAAGAATTGTCAACACACGACTCAAACAGCGCATACTGAGAGAAGTACTTCAGTTGATCCTACAAGAAAACATAAACAACTTCTCCTGCACTTCACACAAACTTAAAGACATAAAAACTTTCAAAGTGCAAATTACATTTTGTCCCATCAAGATTCAAAACTTTTTATCTGAATTCATCGATCAAGTTACATCAAATAAACAGAACAAACCATACGAAGATAACGCAATAATTCAACTTAAGAAAGGCTAAAACCAATTCCTACTATTGAGACAATTTGCAACTAACACAAAATCTTTCTTACATGATTCTTGTAGAGGCTTTTCCTCAGTAAATCTGCAACTGAAGGAAAGCTGTGATCAAAAGGAAATGGTCCTGAAATTAAATAACACATACAAACTGTGAGTTCACACACTGAAATCTAGCATCAAAAGGAAGTAAAGATTTCAATATAAGACAATCTTGGTCATGCTTACTGAACAAGTGGCAACTGTTTCTAAAACAAAATAAGTCAACACGTGTGCATAGAAAATTTTGACAGCAAAATAAACTGTGTTGTCTTCTGGAAAAATGAAACCAATATCAATCAATGATCAATCATGGCTAATATTGCTTTATTAACTCACTATAGGATAACTATCTCCATCAGAAATCATGTGACCAAAAAACAACATCAGAAAGACATAAGCAGCAGCAGCAGCAGCAGCAGCTGATTGTCTGCCTCTCAATGAAGGGCTCTTAAATGAATCAGAAGCAAAATCCAACAAGACCTTCAACTGTGATCAACGTGCCGTCTATGACCACTCGACTGACATCGGATAGCAGCGGTCTGAAGTACGAAGAAAGGAAAGCGGTGCTGTCTCCATCTAAGCCACTGCAGTAGACCCATATCGGATACACAGGGTCCTTTGATTCAAGAAGACTCCAGCACGACAAGTTGTACAAAGAAATCACTTCTCTTTAACAGAAAGACACAGTTTTCCCAAAAATTCATTATACACTAATTATACACTAATAAAGACATTACTTTATTGCTGGCATGCACATACATGTAAGTAATAAGAACATATCAACAAAAGCATAATGTTTAAATTATCAAACTCCAAAGTGATGCTCAATCTTGATAAAAATTGTTTTGCAATTGCAAACAAAAATTACAAAGCAATAAATGAAAAGTATTTTAGTACAGTTAAATAACAACTATTCCTTTCAGAATAATTCACAAAACCATTCAATATGAAAGCCAATCATAACTTCTATTCAAATAACTGATACAAAGACAGTTTCATAAAACAAGGAACAGACTTTCTGTTTTTGAGATTTTTCTGGAAAGTGCATTGCTTTTTCATCTAAATAATTTTACATATTTCAAATATTCACATTATACATTTTAAATTTTTCATCTCAATTGCATGAAGTCCTTTACATAGCAGCAGCAAAGACTCAGTCGGTTTACAAAGCATTCAGAAATCAAACAAAAGACTTCAGTTTACCTGGCAAAAACTGAAGCAACTGATTTAACACATTGCTCCTTTGGTGAGTTCATCTGAGTGCAGTTCAAAATCCAATTGCTTGAATTAAAGCTGAGAGGTGATCCACCAACACTAGCCTCTTCATCAATCGCTCTGTTAACTGAGTGACTTTCCTCAATGTTGTCAGATGCCTTAGCAAATTGAATTCAAAACATCTATCTAAATGATTCAGAGGAAAAGCACAAAATGCCACAAGAAATGAATGTGAGTGATTGTCAACAAGCACAAGAATGAAGATCAGAAAATTTAACTGATAAAAGCATTTATGTTACCTTCTTATTAAAACCAGAAACACGAATATAAGAATAACTGGCACAGTCCAGTCCTTCGATCATCTTTCTTGGCAGTGGATGATCACCTTGAATAAACTCTAGATGACATTTCTAATTCAAAAAAAAACACAAGAAATTACAAAAAAGAAAAAAATCACTACATTATTGCCATTCTCAAGAAAATAAAAAAGCAATTTTACTGATACAGAAGAGACAAACTTCTACAGAAAAACATTATTGCATGCATGAGTGTAGACCAACTGCAATCACATCAACTTTTAATGACATTAGATTCCAAACTCTTATGCTTTACGCTATTTGTTGTACACAAACTAACATTCTAATGACTGATATGAAACAGTTTCAATAAAAAGTCAATATTCAATCATCAATTGATGCAAAATATGCAGTGAGTGTGAATTAGTTGAAAAATCTTACTTTAAAGACAAACGACTTGATTTCACCCTTCATTAACCTGAAAAATACTTCAAAACTGTTCAAATCATCAAAGTCTTTGACAACATTTGTCCTGACATTGCTGGACACTCAAATGAAAAGGCTGTGTGTGTGAGCTTGCGTGTGTGAGATCCCTGTTCCAAAACTCAATCACTCTCCCTTTGGCTGTCAGATCTTCCGATTCATTGAGTATTTTCAGATCCAGATTTAAAACACATCTCTTTCAATTAGGTTTTCCTCCATAGTCCGTCTTGCTCTCGCCCTCTGACTGATCTCTGGAATGACCTGGATCTTTTGCGGGTGTATTAGAAGTACCATAGATTGATACCCTTAGGTATTAGAACTGGTGCTATACTAGCTATAGAAGTGCATAATTATTATTACTCAGTGCAGTTTAAGTGAACTAAACCTTCCATTCTAATCACACTTGACTAATTCACTGTATTAGAACAAATGGTGCTATAAACATATAAAAATGGCCTGGCAACACGCGTATACAACTGAGCCGAATTGAGGAGGTATCGTTGAAAGCGCATCGGCGGTCTCTTACCTCAGCAACTGAGTCCTGAAATCGCCGACCGTTGACTCCATTTTCATCTGGTTAATACTAAATTGGAAATTTTAATTCATATTTTCTCTTAAATTGCAGAAATCAACACTTTACTTCAATTAATTTCACCGCCTTCCATCACATAATTAAATTCTATGTTATGTATGTTGAGATACGTATATGATATCTACGGTCCTTTTAAAACGTTAAGCAACATTTGCAGCAATTATAGTTTAAAAGAAGCACTTGTGGACGCGTTTGACAAGTATTTTTTATATTATTCTCTTTATTCAATCATTTCTTGAAGCTAGGAAGAAATAAAAACATTGGCGCTAGAGAAAGTGACTAGATATTAGAGGTGGGTCGATTAATCGAAATCGTAATCGAAATCGCGATTTTTGAAATAACGAAATCGAGACGCGAAATAATATCGAAAAAATAATCGAAATCGCGATTATTTTTCGAGCCGTTATATTAACAATATTTCTGATTCAAAGAAAGAGTTGATTATCAGATTTTCATTGAAAATGGATTCAACTGCGTCTAAAAACAGGCACCATCTTTCTGGATTTGACAGCAGCTTTCGATGCGGTGTGGCATGCGGGTTTAATGTACAAACTCTCGCTCAATTTGCCACCCTGGTTCTGTCAACTTGTGGAATTACTCATCTCTGACAGACGGTTCTTAGTTCACTTGGGAGATGTCAGCTCCTGGAGACGTCAGCGAAACGGACAGTGTTCTGTTCTAGCACCTATGTTATTCAATTTTCATCTGGATACCATAGGTAGGAAGTTTGGATATGACGATCTAAATACCCATTGGAAATTTTAATTCAGGGTTATATTTTAGGTTTCGGGAAAATCTGGAGTGTGTTTATTTCTAGGAATGTAGGATTGTGAATTTGGGGGTGTCAGGAAAACAGAACTGAAAAAAACTGACAAGCAAAAACTTTAGAGACTCACAAAAAAGTTTCATCCGAGGATAAAAGTTGCCTTCCATCATATAATTAAATCCAAACAATTAAAATTTTATAATATTTTGAGGACCGCAGAATACGTATAGCTTTCCCAAAATCCCAAAATTATCTCCTAGTTTTTTTAAAATCTCAAAATTGTCGACAAGCAAAAAGGTCATTACAAATTTTGCAGCAATTATAGTTTAAATGATGGAGAACTGGCCCCTTCTGAATGGGCATGTTTGAGGGTGTTCAGGGCTAATCAATAGTATTCTTTTTTATTACCAAATTTTATTGGGGTTTGGGGTGTTAGGGGGTGTAGAAATATTATTCATTCATTTCTTACTGTAAAATATGGCGGGAAAGCCAGTAGAAAGAAATCGAAATCGCGATTATATAAAAACCGTAATCGTAATCGAAAGAGAAAATAATCGAAAATAATCGTAATCGTAATCGTAAAAAATAATCGTAATCGACCCAGCTCTACTAGATATTGCATTATAAATTGTTTTCACGTATTTCCTTTCATTTAACTTATTTCTAAGTAATGAATTATTACAATTATTAAATTATAATAAGGTTCTGAAGTTGTTACCATTAATGTTGTCTTTTTTAGAGACAAAATTAATATGTTTTCAAATCTCTCTACAACCAAATTGCGTTAACACCATTTCGTGCTATCGAAAAGCGCACCCATTTTTATTTGTTTTATCGTTATTGTGGGGTTTTAATTAAAATAAACTTTAAACTTTTCTTTTAACAAGGACAAAATAAACCTCCGTAGATGTTTGAATAAGTATTCTCGCAGAATTTCTTAATTGGATTCGCTTTGTGTGAAGAGGATTGACACGCTGATCACACGCCCTAGTTACGATGATCATCATATCCTGCTTATAGTAAATATATTTTTATTTTTTATTTTATTAATTCAGTATTTATATGTGGATCTGATTTGCGCCGATCAGATGAACTATAAATTATATGATTATGATTATAATAACATTAATAATGACAATTAATCGTTTTAATTTCTCACATATGTTTCAATGTTATCAAAGTACAAAGCTCAGAAGTTTAGTAACATATTGGATTAAAACTTCAGCGATTATATTTAAATAATTGAGAATTTTCCAGCTGCAGCGTAGACGTAATGTATTCTTGAGTGGTAATTTGATATAATTTTTAAAAGTTGTAATTGGATATGTTCAACACTTTTTGTGATTTATGTGATTTACATTATTTAAAGGAATGCTGATTGAATGACATTTGGTGAGAAGATCTGTTACAACACTTGAAGCACCACATTGAGACGATGACTGCAGCAACTGCAAGACATCTCGGTCTGCATTATGGTGCCATGGCTCTCTACATTGCTCTCCTTCATAACATTTTCCTTCTTTATCACATTGAGATGTTCGTTTCTTTATACAAAATCGATAAATTTTCATTCTGGGTTGGAGAAACTATCTTCCTCATTTGGAACTCTTGTAACGATCCACTCTTTGGATGGATCAGCGATAGGAAATTTCTTATGCACACCAGTGACGACTCCAATATTGTTCTTACGCGCCTTCGTGCTTTGATGTGGAATGGGCCATTGTTGGCTGTGTCATTCATTTTATTTTGGGTGTCGTGGGCATTCCCTGCCCTTCAGTTTGTCATCTGTCTTTGTATTTATGATGGCTTTCTTACTATGGTTGATTTGCATCACACGGCGCTCCTTGCTGACCTTTCCTTAAACTCTGCTGTTCGAACGGACCTGAAGGTGTACTGCTCCATCTTCAGCGCCATCGGCTCTCTGTCTGTATTCCTGTCGTACGCTGTGTGGAGCCGTGATTCTCTGTTCCCGTTCCAGATGTTTTGCATTTGCTTGGCTTCTGTTGCAGCTGTTGGATTCTTCTTCAGTTCAAAAACCCTGGAGACCTTGTTCAGGAAGTCAGAAATGAAAAGCTCTTCTGCCAAAAGGTATGGACGTTCACAAATAAGGCAGCATTCAGCCGTAACATTTGCTGTTTGCTAAGTGACAGCGATATGAGCACAATTTTGCATTATTATAATGACAACTGGGTGTGAAGTAGTTTTGTAGGATTGTTCCTGTGTTAAAAATCACTTACATAGTTATTTTTTACCTGCAAAGCATTTGAATGTATTTACTAACATTCATGGTTGTACAGTTCTAATAGAACACTGTTATTGACATTAAGGATCGACCAGACTGTCTCTTTCATACCCACCTTAATTTCTGCACTTTTGGCAAAATCAATAACATAATTTGTTGTTTTGAGTCTGAAACCTATATTTATTGTAGACCTGATGCAGTGAGCGAGGTCGTTGGTTTCGATGACCGAGCAGCTGTAAAAGCTTTTATTCGTGAGTTAGCAGGACACAAGAATTTCATCTGGTTTACTGCCATGAACCTCATTCAGGTCAGCATTCACCTCACAGATTACCACATTGCAAAAAAGCCTGTAATTAAATACTATTACTCATGAATGATTGACTCTGGTGCTTGTCTTTTGATTTCTGTTCAGTTATTCTTCTTATTATGTTTTGGATTTAACTTTTTAGAACTACAGTGTAAATACAGAGTCGTGAATGTTGGATTTTTATTTTTAAGGTATTTCACTGTCATTTCAACAGCAATTTCTTCCCGCTTTTCCTTGAAATTCTCCTGGGAGAAAGTGTCTCTCCGGTCGTCTGTTCACTCTTGATTGGTTAGACTTTCAAACACATTTCTTTTCTTTAGGAAAATTTGCAATAAGATTTTGTACACTTCTAAAGCAAGCAATATGTGCTGACCAATCTCAGGTTGAGTGTCCTATGTCTTCCACAATAGAAGTTTCTTTTATTGCTTGTATTCTCTTATTTACACACATCTTTTATTTCTTAGCATTTTTAGTATCTTCATTATTACAGCTCGGATTACCACATTGATTTGCAGCATCATTTCAATATGAGCTCATAGTGTTGTGCATTTTTAAAATGAAATGATAGATTTCAGAATATTTGTGTTTGTTTAGGGGTGTCATTTGTTGCTCCACACGTCAATAATCTCTACTTTCTTTCACTCTGTCGCCGTTTTGGCGCCTACGATGTCATTCGACTTCTCTTCTGGATCAAGCTTCTGATGAGTTTCATCATGTTGTTCTTCAGCACTGATCACCTGTGGATGCTTTGCCTCTTTATTGCCAGGTATCTGCCACCGTCAGTCAATGACTTTGTAGATATGTGTTTAGTGATAAATGATTGTATATCTGACATTTAGGAAGGCAGCAGTTCCCAATCTGTTTTTAAATTATACTCCCAAGCAAAATTTGAACTTCACAAGTACCCCATAGGCCAGTGGTGTGCAGAGGAGGGGGCGATGGGGCGGTGGTCCCCTGCATCAACCAGATGGGAGTATCCAAATGAGATGTCAAGTATAGGTGTGTGCTATATTAATAATTGCAAACATTAGGAAATGAAAGAGATGCAAGAAGTTTTTGTTTGACCTGGCAATGTTCTTCTGCCCGTAGATGCTTGTTTACACTTAAAAACCTGAAACATTTTCGATGTTCCGTCCCAATTCCAAAAAATTCTGGCTACGATTTTCAACCTTGAACGACTTGGTGCACATGCATCAACCAACCAGCCTCTGAGCGCCACTGCCCTTGGCACAGACATCGCCCCGGGCCACTGCCGTTGCCCCACTCACTCATAGTTTTCAGCATTTCTTTGTTATAGGTTGTCATAGCGAAAAATGGCAACAACCTTTCTTACTCCTTGAGCCTTCTTAATACCAATGGCCAGTTTTAATACGATGGCCAGCCAGCTGCCAACCCATGCTGCACTGTACATGAGTCTAAGCCATTTTTGTCTCATGTTCACTTTCTTTCTGTCCACCGAAAGAGACAATTTAATGTCCACGATAGCACCTGTCTTTATATCATTATGGTTTTTTCTTTCTTTCTTTGCAATTTTTAAAAATTCTTGTTTTTCTTCGCGTACCCCCTGGCAGCAGCACGCGTACCCCTAGGAGTATACGTTCCCCTTTGGGTATGCATACCACTGGTTGGGAACCACTGTTTTAAGGCATTTCAAAGGATCTTTTAAATGGGAACTTTGCTGTTTCTTAGTTAAGGGAATGCAGACAGCAGTTGATTTGATTCGATTCAAATGCTTATTCGAATTTATTCTTCTATTTTAAGACAGTGATTTTGCGGTTACTTTCTATTACTGAGACGAGGCCATTCTGTTGCAGCAACCGTGTGTTTACCGAGGGAACGTGTAAACTTCTGAATCTTGTGATAACCGACTTGGTTGATGAGGATGTTGTCCTTCACAAGCGAGGACAGGCCGTATCTGCCCTTATGTTTGGGACCATTGCATTCCTGTCAAAGCCAGGACAGACCCTGGCACCACTGATTGGCACACTGCTTCTTGCGTTCAATACCGGTGAGTGTGCTTCTAGTTGGAGACATGATAAGTGATCTGCATTCATTCTGTAGGACGTCTTCTGCTCGGATTCATCTGCAGTTGAGCAGCTTCACCGTGTCTCAGTGTGTTTGTTGTTCAGCATCTTATTAAAATTTTCCAGCACTGACACTAATGATGAGTTTTGAGAGTTTTTTGCTCCTCTGTGTTTCCATTTGCAGGAACTGAATTAATTTGGCTTCTGAGATGACTTGAAAATCATAATTTAAAACTCACTAGCGTTGAACTTCTGTTTGCATTATTAAATCTGAATTTGTATTTTATCATACACTGGATGCATTGGTTGGCATTGAAAGAACGCTTGAATGCCTTTTTCTCTCGTATAATATTATTATATTCAGGTAATATATTCAGGTAAGTATGTGTAATTATACAGACTGAGTTTAATGTTTGTTTAGGGCACGACATATTTGAATCCGGAAATGAGACTGGTTCTCTTAAGCTAAGTGCTGCAAAGATGACTGAAGATATGAAAGCAGGATACCAGCGCGGTGTCTTCAATCTGCTTGTTTATTTGCCTGTCTTCTGTGCTTTGGTTCAGTTGTTTTGCTGGACGCGGTTTAGTCTGCACGGCAAAAGACTTGACCTGGTGAAGCGCTGTCGAAATGGCATCAGCTATGCATTCGTCTGATGACAGTTTGATGAAACCACTTGTCGCCCAAGACTTAAAATAACATCTGTGTTCATTCATAGCCTCACAGAACGTCTCAATGTTTTCTTTTTAATCATTTTAAAGTCAAAATGACATTCGATGTCACCTTCCTTAAAGTATTCTGTCAAAAGATTCATCAGTCAGTTGTTGTGTGTAGTCATTTGCAAACAGCAGAGTGATTGAACATCCAGAAACATGTCTGTTTTTTTTTTGTATTTCAAACGTTGTTTTGGAAGTTAAATGCTAAAGATAAGTCTCCAGTACGTCTTGCATTGTCTAGTGTTACTATTGCAGTTGTTGAGACTGCAGTTTTCTGGTTACATTATGTCGATATTGATATCTAAGACCGTCAACAGTGATATTTTTCATGAGACATTTCTGTTGCTATGATGGCGTATAAGTGCAATAGTTCGGCTGTTCGAGTTATTTTGTAATCTAGTGTACATTTTGGTATTTGTAGGGGAAGTGGAAATTCCTAATCACTGCTTACTGATTTCACCCACTGGTCCACTCTATGAGGGGTATGTTTTATGCCATCATTAACTTATTTATCAAACTTATTTGACATAATGAAACCATTGAAAATTCTTCCCAACCCCACTGGTCTGATTCTCCCCCCATTGATCGAACTCTCAAATACAAATCTGTTAGTGTAACTATATGGATTTTCATTTGGCCTTAATTATTTTCTAGTTAGAGATCAGAGAAAATTAGAACCTATTCTTTCTGATGCATAATTACCGAGTAGTGTGCTAATGATGCATCCAGCAGCTGTTGTATTATAAGCAAATAACACTTGACGTTAACAGGAATTCTTGTTGATATTTCTACATTATGATAAGGATTGTGTCATTAATTATGATGTGTGATGTTAATAATTTCACATTGTTTTTGCCTTATTTAAATTATATTAAACTGGATTTGTTGTATGAAGCTTGCACAGCGTGCTTGTTATCAAAATAATCATGAATATTTTAAGGGTAATTGATGTTGAAATATCTTCATTCATGAATAATTATTAGTTTTTATTTTGTTTATACTGTATTTTAGTTTTAACCTGTTTTTTCAGTTGTTTGATATTATGAAATTGATTTGTACATAAAACTATTTGTATTGGCAACAAGCTACGATCAGAGAAGATGCATTCACAGAATAAGCATCAAGAGTCGCTAGGCATACGATAAAACTGCATGCAGATCTTTTAGCTGGATATGATAGAAGCTACCATAGTTTTCAATTATATTTTGAAGAAATTGCACTGTGTCTGGATAAAACGAGATCCCTTGCAATAATGATGGAATGCACTAATAAACATTCATAAAGTTCAAAACATTTAAAATTCATTTTAGTTCTGACAGAATGTTAATTGTCATTCAACTAAAAATCTGTGTTCAAAGTGTCCCCCATTTGACTCCAACACTGGCTTCAAGAAGCGATCTCCATTGACCAATAGCTGCTTTGATAACCAGCTGATCATGTTCATCCCATACATTCACAATTTGCTCTTCAATGGTTCGGATTCTTGTTCTGTAAACCTTCTCCTGCATTATTCGCCAAATCTTATAATCAGCCGAGTTTAAGTCGGGACTGTTTGGCGGCCAAAGATTGGGAGGCATGAAATCAGGCGTTTCCCTTTTCAGCAGTTAAACAGTATCACAAGCTCGGTCAGCGTTTTCACCATGTTGTTGAAGTGTGTAATAATCTGAATATTGCCGAATATTTGACAATAGGTTTCAACATTCTGTCAGGGCTGAAATCAATGTTAAATGTTTAAAACTGATGAATATTTACTAGTGTTTTTCATCATTATCGTGAGGAAGCCTATTTTATCTGAACACTGTGTACATAGAATCTTAGAGCTTTGAAAACTAAAGAAGATGCAGGTTTTGTTGTTTTCAAAAAAAGAATTTGTAGAGAGAATCTGATGTTTTGCTTGATTGCAGATACTGTAATTAGATGCCAAGATGGTCGTCTAAAACTGTTTCAACTGAGACCTTTATAATCTGCCTCTTGGTATGCATTTCATATTTCCTGACATTATGTAGGCTCTGCACTGAAAGCTCTTTTGCCTTGAAAGCCATGTAATCTCAATTTTGTCAAAACTTATGGATTTCTGTAAGATTTTATTAGCTGCTTGGATTCCTGAAATCAATGAAAGCACAATTTCAAATTTTTTTATTTAAAATTTCTCTATATAAGAAAGTCACATCAACGGTACGCTTGAAGACTTAACCCTTTACCGGCCTTGCTCACTTGTGCGTCCATTTTACATTACGTTACAAATAAATGACCGGTAAAGGGTTAATAGATATTTTGAACAAATTCATTTTTCACTTGTATTAATATACTAATCAATCATAACACTAAACAACAGCAGTTCTAGCAAATACAAAATAATGCAATCTGTTTGAAGGCATGCATGAATACCTGCTTTTTAGAAATTACAACAATACTCAAAGCAAATACAGATGCATCTCTGTCACTCACTCACTCACAATGTTCCCTCTTTTTTTGTATGCGCGCAGAAAAGCATAGTGCCTGCGCAGCACCTTTTCATGCCTGAGCACCTGAATTTTTTTCACATATGTCACCCAAGACAACATCAAAATCAGTGTTATTTTAAACTCAAAATCACTGTACGGCGTTTTCTTGTCATGTGCACGGCCATGCAACCGAACAGCTTAGAGGGAACATTGCTCACTCACTCACACACGCTCTCCATCTAGTCTGATCATATTTTATATGCAAATAGTCAAGAGTCAACTGAGGCAACATTTGCTACTGAGACAGCAGTATACACTGTATTGGAAAAGTCTAACAATTGGAAAACATTCCACCAGATTGTGGAAAATCCCATTGTGAACTGCTAGTAAATGTCTAGATTCAGCACAAGATCTCCATTGGCACGGTCTACAATCTACATATTAGAGAACACAAGTCAACTGCTGTGGACGCCATCGGATAAAATGTCGTAGATTAGCGTAATGATGTCACTGAATGACGGTCTGTCGTGCGTACAGTCACCCATGCACGTCTGTACGAGGCTCCAGATGTCCTTTGGACACCCTGGTGGACACAGCAGGCGGTTCTCCTTAGAGTTAAGTCCTTCAAGAATCTGTTCGTTGGTCCTGTTTGCTAAAGGCAGTTCGCCAGAGGAGAATATCTCCCAGACCATCACTCCGAATGACCAGACGTCACTCTCAGCCGAGAACTCGCCGTCAAGTATTGCCTCCGGTGACATCCATCGCAGTGGAATTGGATGCTGGTCAAGCAGGAAGTATTCATTGGCATACACGTCACGACTCAGACCGAGGCTGGTCACCTTGACGTCCAATGTCGGAGATACAACGACGTTCCGGGCTGCAAGGTCCCTATGAACGAGTCCAATGTTTGCGATGTGTTCCATGCCGAGTGACACCTGGCCACACATTGACGTTCGCTGGGCAAGTGTCAGAGAAGGAAACTGAAGGTTTGATGAACCAGAGAATGTGGCAAGAAGCAGCTTCTTCAGATCTCCCTGAGTTCAATTAACTAATGTTAAATTTGTATACTGTTTATCATTCATTTTGTAAATAGCAATCTAGCTACCAAGATTCTATCAATATTTATCCTATATCAGATATATATATATATTATAGCCTAAAAGCTCAAAAACTGAAAAAAGTGAAATTACAATATGCATAGACAAAATTCAGCAGCATTTCATAGCTACACACACAAAGCCAAAACAGTTGATGCCAATGCTGCTGAAGAAGCACCCTGACCATTAATGTCCACTCACCCACTCACAGTACTCCATAACCAGACAGATTGGCTCAGTCTCTCGGCAGATCCCGAACAACTGGGTGATGTGTTCATGGTTCACACAACTGAACAGATGGATTTCACGAAGACATTCCTCAACATGGATACTTGTCTTCGATAACAAGGACTTGACCACAACCAAGTTTTCAGATTGTTGGTCACTCTGGATGCCAAAGGCTTTTGCCAAGAAAACATCTCCATACCGACCTTTTCCTACCAAAAATTGACCTTCATTAACTCTAAACATAAGTTACGGTAGTTTATGTCTGACACTTTACTTTGCCTAAACTTTAGCCACTGAAATCATTTTAAACTCCTGAAAATAGCCAAACAGGCATCAGATGACATATTAGAAGACCAGCCCCATTCATTTGCTCCTCTTGGGTATTTTAGGCTGAATTCCCAAGTGGCACAAGGGAAAAATTGATTATAACCAACAGCTGAAGGTTCTCAATACATGACAAAAGCAAATCGGTGGTTTTCACACAGGCTTACTAAGTTACTAAACTACTTTAGATCACATTATTTTATTATTATTATTATTATTATTATTATTATTATTAATCGGTCTGTGTTAGAAATTTGATTAAGATAAGTATGGCAGAGAGAAGCATACCCAAAAGTCCAAGTGTAACGAGTCTTTTTCGAGGAAATGAAAATTTGTCAAATATCCTCTGCATTGTGAGTGATCTGCCAGGAGCAAAGGCTGTAAACTGGGAATTCAGAGAATCGAGGTTTGCTGAAGAACGAACGTTGATGTCTTTGCGAATTGTGTCTTTGCTTTTCTTATCTACGAGCTCTGTGTTTTCACTGACCATTAATCCATTTTCAATCACATTTTCACCTGACCAAAGCAATTGCCTTTCATTTGAAATCTAACACAAACACTGCATGCACATAGGAGTTTGCAATTGTAGTTCCATATTGTCAATGAAGCAGAATTAGTCCAACAGCAAATGTTCACGAAATTCAAGACATGCTGAATTTAATGAAGACAAGAAAAGATATTCAAGTGAATGCAGTTTTAACTCATTGGAAAACATGATTTCCATAATATCCTAACTATGTTGAGGTTGATTTCATTTGATTTCAAATGCTGTCATTCCTACAATTAGAATAGCTACTTCAATTTTCAAATACCGGTATATCATCTGATAAGCAAATTCTTGGTCAGATACTTTGGAAATATTTTTGTCTGGCTGACAGGTTTTCATCCATGAAATTACTCATTGCTCCCGTTGATGCAAACAGCAGGAAGATAATCCTTTCTTATTCTTGGTTCTTTCCTTCTTGGTTTTGTGTGAATTGATTTCTCCCGTCCATTCACCAACCGCCCATCTCTGTCCTTCTCATTTAATTCCCTTGACTCTGATAAGTGTGCCTAACAATCTGTCACTGCATAGGACATATTAATTAAGCCCCAATACAGAGACTCACCGTGGCTGTTTGCTGTGTTGTCGTGTTTTCTGAGGGATTTTGCTCTGATCAGGCGAATGCTGCAGTAGACCGTAATTCCGATGACAATCGCCAGATAGGCCACAGCACTGCATATGGCAATGACGATCGTCTTCATCATGTCAAAGTTGTCAGCAACAACAGCGCCATCTGCACCACTGAACCGCAGTCTCTGATGAGAATCTGAATCTATTTACAGAAAAACTAAATGTTTAACATATTAGAAATGAAAATATCAACAAAGACCAGGCTTTAAGTGACCTAGTAGGATCTTTGAGTACTAGAACCATAGATACAGAAGATACAGGAAGCAAAAAACCAATGGAATTCAGGAACTTCTCCATTAAGTAGATAGAAATCCATAGTTAAGTGTAGCAATGAGTTTCTTTAGTGAAAAAAAATCTTGTAAAAATGTTTCACTATGAAACTAAACAGAGAACTGATCAAGAAAACAAACCAATGACTTGCAAATAGACTTCAGCATGTTCAAAGCCGCCACTGTTTCCAGCCGTGCATCCATATTTGCCACTGTCTTCCATGTAAACCTTAGCTATGGACAGGGAACCATTGTTCAAAACCTACCAAATTAATTATGAAACTTTGATTTAAAACATAACTTAAATCCTCAATAAGTACTGTTAGGATTCAAAAGCCAGAGAATGTATTGCTGTTGCACTATAAGCAATGAGGTCTCAGTCTTCACTTTCATCACCTGTGCAGGTAATTATCCATTAGTGTCTGCATATATTACTCATTTTATTCAAGAAAAACAGGCACATCACCATCACTTTTTTACTAGAAACTGGATAGCAAAGTCAAACATAAAATGCAATTTATGCAAACAAACAATGCATTGGAAAACCATTTTGTGAAGATCTAAGAAAAGAAAGAGGATCAAATGGTTTTACAATCACAAAGGATGTTGATCTGTGTTGTGCACCTCATTCGGGTTTAATATGCATCAAATACCCATCATCATATTTTAAATCTTAATTCTTCAGCTGAGAAGATATAAATAACTGCAAAATGATCCAAAAAATTAGCTTAACCTTGAATCTCTGGAAATCAAAAGAGTTGACTTTGTTGCTTCTGTCCCATTGAATGGTCGGCAGAGGTTCTCCAGTCGCCACACAATGCAACATTGCCGGCTGACCTTCAACTGTCGTTGTATTCAATGGTCTGACCTTGAACTTTGGTTTAACTTAAAGGAAACACAGACCAATCAGCAAACGATTTCTCTCGTGTAGTTTACGCAGAAGAAAGAAAGCAAACTTCCACCCGAAGCAAGTGAATTTTGCCCAAATTGAATGCAGGGTTGAATCTGAGGAGCTCTGGAGAATCGCACCCCAATCGTTTCATGATCTGTTGATCACTTTTGATTCTTACTCCAGTTGAAGGCAGCAACTGAACACCATTGAATACCTCTCATACCATTACTCAGTTGTTCTATTTGACCGCTGGTTTTATCCAACTGCATATAGTTATGCATTGTTCTAAGCACAAAAGGTCTGGGAAATCATTCGCTGTTGGTGGTCTTGATCAAGTAGTATTCTCACAATGCAAAAAAAAACTCTAAGACTAATAATTTTAGGAATAGATAAGCAAAAACTTCATTATAACTAATAGACCATTGTCTAGTCTGACTTTTGTTTCATGAGGTTTAATACAAACCGACTGTAATATGCTCAGCATCAATGTGTTATCTGTAGCAGATTTTCAATGTTCATAAATACGATATTTCATTTATGGTTACGTCTGGTAAAACCAGTGTACTGAGGAGCTCTGATGGAATTGCATCAGAGGAAAAGAACCTGTCCAAAATCAACCAGCCTCTGAATCCCATTTTCAGCAGATCCAAGTCCTTTAACATGATCATAATCCCCATTTCCAACAGAAAAACTGCATAAAGTAATAGCAGATGACAAAGCGGACAGTGAATTGCGTGGATTATTATTATTATTATTATTATTATTATTATTATTATATTATAAACGACAATGTTTATAGCGCTATATGCGTGACGAAGGCCATAGTCAAGAGCACTTTACAATAGTCTTTAGTAGGAAATGTTGAAAAGATGTGTCTTAAGTTTTGCTAAGAATCGGTCGGCGGGGGGGGTGGTCTCCCTCGTTATGTCCTCTCTCCAAGAAGACATAACGAGGGAGATCTTCCATTCCTTATTGTTATGTTCATTATATTGCTTTTCTATTGACCAGTTTGTAAAAAATACTGATCAACAGAATATGATGCTCAGGTGCTGAGCTGTACACTAAGAGATGTTGCGATGCAGTCTCACCAATGACATCAACAGCAATCGTGATGTTAATGAGTCCCTGGTCGTTGGAGGCAATACAGGTGTAGCGACCAGCATCAGAATGCCGAACATCTAAGAACACAAGCAATCCATCCAAGTCATCCACTTGATCCGGAAGACCAGTTGCTCCTTCCTTGAACCATTTCACCTTCGGAAGACTTCTTCCGTCTGCACGACAGACGATCTGTGAATGACTTCCGAGCTCCAGTTTACTATTCACCGGAAGAGGTTGAAACTTCAGTTTCTCTATAAAATCAGCAAGAATTTATTTACATTGGTTCTCACACAGGGCAGTCCCTATTGAACCACTTTAAACCTTGTTATATTATATTATTATTATATTACATCTATTTCAATCACAAAACCTGCTTGAAGATTCTACAACAACAAAGTATAACAGCCATTTACTGGTATAAAATGTTTCCTATTGTCATTTCAAAGGTCATTCAGTAGCTCTGTTACATTGCAGTTTAACAGCATGTTGATTTCTCAGTAGCTTAGATAATAAACTCTATTGTCCATTAGGTTATTTGTTCCAATGTGTTCCAATTTGTTCAATCTCCATATCTAGATCTCATGAGTTTCTTAATATTTCTCCCCTGACCTTCCCATGTAGGCTACAACAGGTAATGGCAATTCCGCTGAACACAAACTCCTAATTCCTACTTTCGACGTAGAGATGTGCGTTGTTTGACGTCATAACCGGATGCCCCGTTGTGTTGACTGTGCAGGCGTAGTTGCCTTCGTCCATCAGAGAAACACGAAATAGACGAAGAGTTCCAGTTGCAACGTCCATTTCAAGATGGTGATTGTTTGGCTAAGTCAAGTTTAATTATAAACAAAATATATCAATTTTCAAAGCAGAACATCTGCCAATGAAAAAGCAAACATTTCTAACTGGATAAATAAAACACCAATTTTGATTTTTTTAAACTTTTTTGGAAACAAAATATTGCAAGGTCAAATAAAAATATTCAGCCAAATTCTACTGTTTAAATGCACTTTTGCTCTTAGTAGAAAATGAATGGTGGAAGTGCTTATTAGACTCACTTCAATAGGATTGCCATCAAATGTCCAGGAAACTTTAGTGACAGGAAATGGTGTTCCAGTAACTTTGCACTCAAAGCTTGCCGAGTCACCCTCAGTGACACGGATGCTCATTGGCGGACGAATCAAAACAGGTGGAACTGAAAATATCAACAACTGAAAATGCCCGGTCATTCAGTTACACGAATGCATTCCTTATGTGATCATTACATCCTACATTAGAAAATTACACTAAACAGGAAAACATCACAGGACATCATAAACAAGCAGATCTGAGATTCATTAGAATTTAGACGACATTTAAGCAGAACCTGAAGCCAATATCACCACTAACTGTTACATACTTTGGCATTGGGCTATAAAAATCTAATCTAATCTTAAACTTCTATAGCGCCACTTTCATAATGCACAGAAGCATCAACCGATGGCACACCAAATCCAAATCACTGAAGATCCAGGTCAAATCCAGGGTATCCGGCCGGACAAACGGGTGACAGTCTATGGTGGATAAGCCGGTCAAAAGATGGGTTTTAATCTTGCTCTAAAAATTTGTAATGAATTTGCAATGCGAACATGCTGAGGCAATGAGTTCCAGAGTTTTGGGGCGGCCACTGAGAAAGCACGAGAACCAAGAACTGTCCGAGTATGGGGGATGGAGAGAACTATTGCAGGCGCGGATCTGGTCGAGTATTTGTTTGCTTGTACAGAAAGTTTTGAAAGAAGGTAACTGGGTTCCTTGTAGTAAAGTGAACAATTCCAGAGGGAACAAGAAATATTCTCAAGCTTCACACATAGAACAAGAATACTTAAATGATTATATAATTATCGACCTGAAATTACAATCCAAATGCTTTTGTTTGTTTGTCCGGCCAAATTCTGAACAATGCAGGAGTAGTTTCCTCCATCGGTTTCTTCTGCACTGCTGATACTAAGCAATCCATCGTCAGTTGAAAAGACACGAATTCTAGTCACATTCCCAGCAGCTACTGAATGTGATGACCGGTCTAATAATTCTGTGCTCTGCTTGAGTCCTGGACCAATCCACCTACAAGAATGATAACAGTTCTATGCATATATCGCCATTGGCCTCTGCAATCAATCTGCCGGATCAAGAGAAATAAGTCTGTAGAAAGTAGTATTGTTATTATGCAGAGACAAAGTATAAATGAGAAGAGACAAATTGGAGAGCTGATAACTCTGATCCATTGATTACCGTAGAACTGAATTGTACTCAACTTCTCCAGTTGATCGTTTTCTGACTCCAATAGGTGGACAGGTGACTGCTTACCTTAGGGTTGGCGGTGGCAGACCTCCAGGAAGGCGACAGACGACCTCAAACTTGGAGTTAATTGGAACCACAGTTGGCGAAGAAGAAGAAGAGGAAGACTGTCTCGGCTCAAAAGAATCGACCGTCAATTCGTCCAAATCTATCAGAAGAACGTCTACAGAACTACAGGACACCGATGAGACAAAGCAACCGGTCACCACTCGACACCTGCGGCGGCGTAGCCAGGGCTTCTTCGAAATAGGGGGCACATCGACGTTTTCCAGTGTACGGAGGTAGGGTGATTGTCAACATAATCGATGCATGCAGTTGTAGGCCTATTAGGCCTAGGCCTATAGCGTTTGGCCACTCAATAATAAATCATAATTAAAGTCTTTAAAACATGCATGGTTACATCAGTGGTTTTCACACAGGCTTACTTGCCTCCTAAGCCACTTAAAATCACATTATTATTATTATTATTATTATTATTATTATTATTATTATTATTATTATTATTATTATTATTATGCATCAGAGCTCACCGTCCCATTCTAATATTACTTAAGGGATTTCTGCGGCTGGGGAGCTCGCTGTGGAGGCTGTCTTCCCAGAAGGATCTCGATCTATACCTCACAAATTTGCTCTTTTAGATGACAATCGAAGGTTTTCAATTCAATTTGCCGTATTGCTGACAGATTTTAGAAGTTATTTAGAATTTTAGATGATCTAATGTCACTGGCCCACTGGGTCGCATTTCGATGGAAGATCTGGCCACCATCACCCAACTTTGTGGCAAATCGCCTCCTATAGGCCTATCCCGTGCCCCATGTGGCTCCGCCAATGCTTGACACCGAGACTAACAGAACTCTTCCATTGATCCCATTCACATCAGAATAGATCCAATCCTTCAAAACTCACTATCAGTATTTCAAGACATTATGCAGATATTTGAATTATCTTTAGCAGAATGGCTTTTTACATCTTTTATGCAGAATAATTTACTTCATTCTTAAAAGCAGTTTCCACTCTTTGACTGCAGTATCGGCGATTTATGACAGCGAAATCTGGACCTGATTTCTGGAAGTGATTGAGTTACAAGTATAATGCATTACAAGTGTAATGCATTACAACAAGTGTAGTGTATAACCAATCCCAGACTGCAATAAACACAGACTTCCGCTTTCACTGGCCATGTATCATCATCGTCTTAGCAATAAGACTATAGTGGCTCATGTACCTCGGGTTCAACTGATGGCCCTGGGTCAGGGTGATCTAATCACTGGATGGTGTTAATGATGAAGCACATTTGTCCGAGCTCTTTGTTTAGCGCCGAATGGTGGCAGACGACTTCCTGCCGATACCTTTAACCTACAACCCCACCTCCACCCCACTTCACCCCACCCCCAGTCTGACATTCACTGCCGGTAACAGGACACTCCAGAAAATCAGACAGGAAGGATCATCAGGAAAGACAAAAGAAGGGTTCCCACAATGCACAGAGGAAATCGGATCCTTAACCTAGCCTCGAGAAATTGTTCATCCGCAGACCACCGAAGAGATTAGCCGATCAGCGACTGTCATCGATTTGTTCAGGTTAGCACCCGCTTATAATTTCATAAAAAAAAGAACAACAGGCAGGGTCCAATTCGTGGTGGCCGTGATAGGGTTAGATATCTACGGTCTACCAGAGGTCAAACCCGACTCCGGCAGAAATCGAAACTATTGGTTGTTATCAGAGGCGTAGCTACCATATAGCAAGAATAAGCAAGGCATTAATTATGGCCCGGAAGAACTGGGGCCCTTTTTGACCACCAATGTAAAAAAGAAAGTAAATAATAAAAAAATAATTAAAAACACATTAAAAATCAGTCTTAATCGGATAAATTTGGCAGGTATTAAATATACAGCGCTACAAAAACAAAGCCGTTTGACAGTTTTCAGTTTCCGGAATCCGGTGTCAGGCGATGCCATAGACTTTAATATTATAATAAATCTATGGTTGTTATTATTAAGTGTTAAAATTTGCAAAATGTGTTTGAAATTTTAAAATATTAACTGTAATAATTAACGTAATTTAAGTATGGGTGGAGCAAAGAAATCAAATACAATGAGCGGGGTCACAGAAACACAGAAACGAAAGCTTAAAAGACAGAAGATGAATTAACGAAATTGCGTTGTTAAATAAGAAGTAAGATAATTGTTATTGTTCTATTATTTCGTTATTGAATTAAATAACATGTCACAATTACTATGATTATTGTTATTATTACAGTACTGTTCATATTATTTCAATTTGAAACTGTATGAAACATTGTTTTAAAGTTGAAAATCCTCCATGATTATGGGTCATGTTCTTCGCTGCCCTTTAAGCCTTAGTGCACTGTTCGTCATGTTGTGACTTTTTAAGTTGAAGGGGCCCATTAATAATTTTTGCATTAGGGCCTAAAAATCCTCGCTACGCCACTGGTTATCTGTCCACTGGAGGTTGAAACTGTTGGGTGAAGGCAGTTTGGACCCCACTACTGAATTTTAAAATCGAATACTGCACGCAGGACCTGGAAACTAAAGCCCCCTACTCCCTCAGACTAAGCGGCACAATTTACACCAAAAAAACTAACAAATTACGAATACTTTAACTGAAGATGTAGACTAATTAGCAATAACTCTCCTAGACCTGAGTTGTGAAACCATTAGGGAATGACCGGAATCCGAATCTGACTTTTCCACCAGATACCGGATATGTTGGGCCAATAGGCCTATTTGCCGGATCCGGAGCATGCAGTTTCTTTAAAAGTTTTAACATAACAATGATTGCAGCTTCAAAGTTGGAAGTCAAAGCGAGTCGTATAAAGTCTAATTGAACCACTGATCAAAGAAATTTAAAAGCAAAGTAAAAGGTCATTATCAAAATCAATATGACAATGATACTCGGATTCGGTAAAGTTAATTAGTTAGTTAGTTAGTTAGTTAGTTAATATGCCAACTTATATAGCGCTATAGTCACAGCAGGCCAAGATCAAGAGCGCTTTACAGATTGCACTTAAATTAGATGTTAAACAAGTGCGTCTTTAGTCTGGTAGCGAACATTTCAAGACTATAGTCGCGTTGGTCACAATGTCGGGCAGCGAATTCCAGAGGAGGGGATTCCCCCGGGTGAAAGACCTCTCCCCAAATTTCACTGTCTTAGATGGAGGGGGTACAACCAATTGGACCCGATTACATGAACGAAGCTGCCGCCGACAGTCAGTAAGCGAGGGCCTTTGCACAAGTTCAGCCAAGTAGACTGGGCAGGCGGGATCATTGAGGGCCCGGAATGTCAGGCAGCATCTCTTGTAGATGATGCGCTCAGGGATGCGCAGCCAGTGCAGCAGCTTGTCCTTGAGTAAGGGGGTGACGTGCTCGCCCCGTCTGGCACCGTAGGTCATTCGGGCAGAAGCATTGAGGGTCATCTGCAGACGGCTCAGTTGGGCATCTGCTGGTGAATCCGAATAGTGCTAATTGCCTTATTATCCGTCCGGAGCGAAAGTCTGGAGCGGTTTCCGGTCATTCTCTGGTAACCTTTATCATAGATTTGAAGTGCTTTCAAACAACAATCACTTCGTTCTAGAGTTCTGTCCATAAATTGTCGGTCTTCAATTTAAAATCTCTGCTCAGTTGTTTAAAAAGTGTGCACGCAAAGTTGACTTCAACGTTTCAACCAAATCGCTCGTGAAAACATTTCAATTGAACGTAACATAGGGCTATCGGCAACTGCTGTGGTTAACATTGAGAAATATGAATAAAAACACAGTCTGAGTGAATAATAACATGATTATAATCCTCTTGTGAGTAGAGCAAAAAGGTTACGCACACGCCATAAGCAGTTCGGCAGCGAATGTCTGCATTGGTCCTTTTCTACTCGAAGCAACGCAGGTGTAAGTTCCAGCATCGGTCTCCTGCACATCGCTTATGACCAGAGTTCCGTTTGCCAACACAGAGTATCTACAAGACCAACCGCTAATCTATCAGCTGCTGATGATCAAGACACAAGAACTTAAGAAGGAAACACACATTCCTAATAATCAGCAGCAATTGCCGACCAATAGATACACATTGGACTGAGAGCTACTTCTTCTCTTGTTCAGACTGTATATAGCATCTGAGAAATTACCCAGGGTCCACTCTCTCTCTGTCTGTCTGTCTGTCTGTCTGTCTGTCTGTCTGTCTCTCTCTCTCTCTCTCTCTCTCTCAGACTCTCAGGCACCCGGGGCCCCCAGCTTCAGATCTGTCCACCAATACGTCGAGGAAAATGATTTAAGCGCAGAAAGGTCGTCTGGCTCATGTTGAAATTATTAACATTTCAAAGAACCTAAGCACCGCAATTTACAGAACTATTTGCCACGTGACCCCCATGATTTGAGGATGCAGCAGCAGCAGTCGGAGACCCAGGGCACCTCAGAGGAGCGTCATGGATGCAACATTGTGCAGCATTTACAGTCTGTAATCACGTGGCACTGATGGACTGATCGACACTTTTACGACATGAAATGGTTACAGAAAATTGCGCTCAATATTCCGCAAGCGTCGATAATAAGATGATGACACGAATTGAAACAAGTGAATTGGACGAAACCCTTCTCTTTTTCACTGTTGAACTTCACTCGGGGAAATTGAACGAGAAGCATTTCTCGTTCTAGAAAAGCGTCATAGATCAAGTGGTGGTTCTGGAACGACGAAACTCATGTTCAATGCATCGCCTGCAGATGACCTTCCATTGGCCAAAAGACAAATGCTGCTCAACTGATGCAAGTGAAACTGCGTCGGAGACAATTCACGACACGACTCACAGAGAGATACTAAGTCAGCTAGCGTCCTCTTTTCTAAAGCAAACGTTCGCTTCCTTCACGAAAAGTCAGAATCTGATGAATCATAAATGGCGTCGTGAAGATAGTCTGTGTGCATGAGCACCTGAGCGGATTCTGAGGCAGAGACTGGGTTTCCAGATGCCGCGGAGTGGAGCAGCGAATTGCTTCCAGTTGATGGAGGCGGTGTACCAGATGAGATCCTGTCGACTGGGGTGGTCGACGCAACAGAACCGTTCTCTGGCAGTGACAGATATCAATCATCAGAGACCATTACGCAGTCTCAGTTGCCATCCCACGATCCACGTCAGCCATATACAGCCTATCAGAAACTGCTTCCATCTGTCATCCACCGGCCGCCTCTGATCAACTGCTGCTGCTGCTGCTGCTGCTGCTGCTGCCGGATGCCCACGATGATGATGGTGCGGTTGATTGGTGCCACTGCGTTCACTGAAGCGGAATATTTGAATCACATGGTCAGAGCCAGTGACACGTGATCTTCTTTAACAACAGGGTTGGAGGTTTATGGTCAGTTGAATAAATAACGGAACTCTCCGGAATATAAAGTGCGTCTCTAGGACTGTGTTGATCTCCTTCATGACCTCTCCGTCTCTTAAGCCACAGCTGTTTCTCTCTGTCTCTCTCGTCTCCCCTCTCTGTCTCAGTCTCAGCTTTGTTTCCTATCAATGGTGGTCATAAGCCAGTGACTACCAATTGTATTTATTAAAAGCACATTCTGCTGACCGCAGTTAAGTGGCGCAATCGTCGTCTAATCGTCACACCAAAGTCTATCAGCGAAAGACAGGATAGCGCCTAAGACCAGCGGAAGTAAGGTAAGTAGTCTCCTCCGTCAGTGTCTAATCATAAGAACCCTTCATTGCTCTTTCTAAGCTCTCCGGTTTAGCATCCCTTATAGGACACTCGTTCTCCAATCAGTTTCAACTGTTAAAATGGAAGCAGAACAGACAGAGAGGTCAACGAATCAAGGCGAAACTCAGAGCTTGAACTTTCCGGGTCTGGCGTGAGATCAGAGAATCCTCTTCTTTCTTCACAAAACCAAACCGAGAGCAACAAATGGAAATGGATGAAGACACCAGCAGTCGATGAGGGAGAGGGGGCGGGTGGATTCGGTTGGCCGGTCAACCGTGTCCATTGTTTGCCAGATAGGGAAGGCGTTACGCAGAGGAAGACGCGGCGGATGGGGGGAGGGGGACCAGACCGAACAGCCATAAATTTTTGATCGTCCGAAGACTTAACGAGTCCAGAGCCAGATGTGGGCGAAGACGACCGCTGTTCTCCTCCCAACAGTTTATGACTAATTCATCCGTTCTAATCGACAGAATGCCCGGCCTGACAGCATCCACCCTCCAACGCAGCCACGCCGGGCACAGGGTCTAACGGGGAAATATTCCGCACATTGGCAGAGCAGGTCTAGGATCTGGGAAGAGCGGGAGAGGGCATCTGCGGGTCAGTCGTTAGCACAACGGCGAATACAACGCCCGTCCGCCGTTTGATTAGCAGGTGACTTAATCTCGCCAGAAAAAAAGACCATAAATCACTTCGCTTAATTAGACTCTGCTAGGATCTTGACTCCATGAATAGACGCTCGCCAGAGGTTGAGAACCCCCCTCCACCTCCTCCGGCGCTCCCTTCCTCCCTCCTCCCTCCTCTCCAAATTAAACCCTCAGCTGCAATTATTTTGTCCGTACGCCAACATAAGAGCGCTTCAAATCAACCGGAGTTCTTTTGAGAGCTCTCGTATAAATCCATATTCCATTGATCCGTACATTCGGCGATTCTGTCATTCGACGGAGGAAATTGATTAACTGAAGTTGTAACTGAACTTAAAAGCAGAAGCAAAGTCGTTTTATGAGAAACTTCGAATATCCCGAGTTCGACAATGCAAGATGCTCTACACTTTAACTGATTGTGATAATATCGTTGGCATTGGCTTATGGCGCCGTCGCCTAGAAATGCGTGTCGATGGATTTCTTACTTCTGACTGTCGCTGATATTCTTGATTTTGATGTCACTGAACTGCCATTCGGTGCTGACTGCGTTTGAGAACTCGCAGTGCAGCTGCACTCTGCTTCCTCTTCTGGCGACCAAACGACTCGTGAAGGTCTCGGCGTTCAATCGAGCAGCATCAGTCCCTAATCAAAACAACTGCACACGGTCATTGGAGACAGACAGACAGAACTGATTAGGTTAAAATAGCTGAACAGATGATACAAGTACACACACGCGCACACACACACATGCGCACTCATTCCAACAGAATATAGTGCATGAAAACAATTAAAACAAATAACTCTGCGGCGCAAAAGAAGCAGAAACGAACGACGCCAGAGTTTAATTTGCAAGAACTAAACGAAAACAAACGCATTTGCAATTATAGGGAACCTCCGAGAGAGAGATTATGAAAAAACGCGCTAGAGAAGTCAGGTGAACGGACTGAGTGAAACATCATCTGGAGAGGTTAAAAGGTGAGCTATAAAAAGAGAACGAAAATGAAACAAAATTTTCTTCTGTCTAATGAACTTAGCGGAGCCATTTATCCATCGCCTGTCCAACCCAAATGAACCAGGGTTTCATTACAGGATACATTTCACACCCACCACAGACAGACGCCGCAGCTATAGTCTCTTATACTATATGCACCGCATCAGAAACCTTTGGCATGCGCAGTGGACGACTGCTGCTGCTGCTGCTGCTGATGCAGTGATGCTGCTGCAGTCAGATTCTCAAAGTCATAGAAATCCGATCCTTTGACATCAAAGACCTTTTGACGGTCGTCGCTGACATTCTGAGAAAGCTTTTCGCATAATGAAGCGTCGTTCGATGAATTTCAACAAGTTCAAATAACACACTGAGGATCAACGATCAATCATTACGAGGATAATTATGATCCTCTTTCGAGAAACTCACATCCGATCCTCTCCCTCATCATCATCATCTTCATCAGTCAACATTATCCTCCAATTATCAGACTCGCCTTAATCCACAACATCGTTATTATTATTATTATTATTATTATTAGGCTATTATCGCCGTCGTCGTCATTAGAGGCAGGGCATGGCTTCCAAAGCATCCATCCAGTCTCCTTGCAGTTCGTCGTCATTTAATCATCATTCACAACATAGCTTTGGGCAATTATGTAAGAAATCCTCAAAGAGAAAACAATTAGCCATCCACAGTAATTTATGAGCAGAATGCGACGCAGAAGTCGTCGCAGGTCGAAGAATCTTATCGTCGCTTAGCATCTGCACTTGACGAAGCCCGTCCCTGACTCCATCACTCGGCCCCGGAATCAGTCAGCTGAGCTGAAAGATATCAGCCGAGATAAGAACGGTTTGTCGCCAGATGAAAAGTGGAGGCTGAAATCATTCCAACCATGACTTATAACAGCGAAAGCCCGGCTGAAACTTTACATCTATGAAAAGGGATCGGGTGAAAGTGGGAGAGATAACCTCAGAACAAAGGAACGACCAATCAAAGAGACTCTCGTTGTTCGATGGTCATCGGCGTTTCTTCCGAAGAGCATCGCAGCGAATTAGCTGTCGCCTGGAGACCTATCGGTTGGAAATCAACCAGTGAGACGCCATCTCTCCTCTTGTCTGCGCAGCATCTGCGATCGTCATCTCATCTCTCGACCATCACAGCCGGAGAAGGAGGAGGAGAAAGTTGATAACAGAAATTTATCTCGAATTCGAAATTTAGGGATATTTGATATCCGCCGCCCATCTACGCAGTCACCGGACCATTTGAGCGGACAGATAGTGGGACGAAGCGACGAATATCGAAGCCCCAGTTCGGCGCTTCCTGTCAAATTAGAAATAGACTCGAGTCCTTCATTTTAGACTCTCCTCCTCCGTCCAATTACCTACGCTTCACAGATTCCAAATTAAACTGACCACTGGAGGGAATAATTACCCCAGACACCCCCTACCCTCCAAAACAGCCCCATCGATCACCAAACAAATTAGGAATTGATTTAGAGAAGGACACAGACAGACGGACAGACAGACAGACAGACGGACAGAATAAGGAGTCATGCTAGAGATAAATATTATAATCGTTTGCTCGTGATTGCAATAAAGATGGCGCTCGATCGCTGGAACAGAAGTATTTGCTGTTATTTGCGTCTTGTGAGTGGAGCAACTCAAAATGCACAAGTTCCGCTCACAGAATCTCCTCCACAGTCAAAATTCATGTGAAATTCACAAAGAATCTTCACTCGCTCATCGGAAAGGAACCTCACGGTCATGAGGTCATGAGGTCATGAGGAAGCGAGACAGAAATGACAGTTTTTCTTAATGAGTTTTTTCTACACTTTTCGCCATTCTAACCATGGTTGTTTTCAATACAGTCATTAATCATGATTGCAGTATCGGCGATTTGTAGAGGGAACACGATGGGAGGGGTCATATCTACCCACCCCACCCCACTCATTTCATTTTGATTCATCGTTCATTCCTACGTCGTATGCTCTGCTTATTAATTCAGAGCACACAGTCAGACATCTGATTGCAAACAGTCACTTCGATGTGTAGCGTAAACTGAGAAGAGAATTGGACGGACAGTTGTCGATGGATTTAAGACTCAGTTGAGAGGAGAGACGAAAACAGAAAACGTCCGTCTCGTCTTCTGTCCGCGGATGTTTTCTGTTCTTGTTGTTCTTGAACTGCATATAAGCGTGTCTTCTGTCAGTCGTCGCATATTCTGCTGAACAAAGCGGGCATTAGAATCGCCGCATGTCTGATATAATAATTACTACTTTTCCTTTGATTTCATCCGCTGTTTTTGCCTCGGACGCCTAGAGACAGAGTGTCTGTCGGACGCAGTAAACAACACAGACCGTTTGATTTATGAAAGCCATCGACTGCATATAAACACAGGGGCGCCAGGTGAGACTTAACTATATATGCGAAGACTGTGAACAACTAACCAGGAATGTTTAATAGGAAGTCGGCGATGCTCTGCACCGATCCAGCGGAGTTACGCGCTCTGCACGAATAGAGTCCGTTGTCAGACGCCCAAGATGAAGACACGATCCTCAGACGACTCTTAAGGAAACGAACCCGATCGCTCGACGATATCCTTTAAAATATCAATTCACTGATCACGATTAAAAAACCTAAGCTCCGAACTAATCAGTTTCAGACACTTCCTTACACAGCGACCATTATTTTAGTAATAAGCGTCACGTACCCTTGGGCCTTGAATTGCCTATGCATTGATGATGATGATGATGATGATGATGATGATGATGATGATGATGATGATGATGATGATGATGATGATGATGATGATGATGATGATGATGATGATGGTGGTGGTGGTGGTGGACTAGGCCGTCGACACGACGGATCTTGGGTCTGTGTTGTTTTGTGTGATTTTTGATGTGCGAAAAGTCCTAATCGTTAAGCGCAGAGACGCTGACAGGCGTTGCAAGGGAAGCAGCCGGTCGCTGTGCTCTCTGTCTTCCCTTGCGAATCCGGCGTTTTTCTTCGAGCGATTTCACACGTTGAGCTCCGAAGATGGAAATGCCGTCCATGCAGCGAGCGCGCCAGTGTCATCTGTCTTGAGCAAGCGCAGTGGCGTCGCCAGGAATTTTTGGTTGGGGTGGGCAAAGGGGCTAGCGTGTCAGATTCCTTACCCACCACTGCCCCCCACCTTCACAGGAAACTTTCTCACCGGATTTGCGCGAATCTGGTAGGTGGTCTGGGGCAGGTTGGGGGAGGCAGTTGCCCCCATTCCCCCCCCCGTGGCGACGCTAATGAGCAAGCGACTCAGGTGTTGTTCAGGTGGTATTGAACACGCTTTGAGATCATTGAGCCTCAACATGTCTTTGTAATGCTTCATCTGTCCTCCCTGTTAGCGTACACCATCTTCTAGCTGGCAATAAAAAGTCATCTTTGGGATCCGACTATCATCCATACGGATGACGTGGCCAATCCACCTGAGTTGGGCCGTCAGCAGGAAAGCCTCAATCCCGTGATCCAACAGGTCTGCAGGACTTTGGTGTTGGGAGCATGTTCTAGTTTTAGTGTGTGGAGTGTGTGGGCGATTGACCTTAGGCAGCGCATGTGAAAATGCTCCAACGTTCTTCCATGTGATCGGTAGAGTGTCCAGGACTCGCATCCGTAGAGTAATATTGGTAGTATGGCTGCTTTGTATACCGCTACTTTGACATCTAACCGGACGTCGTGGCTTTTCCAAGGACGTCTGAAGAGTAGGCCAAAAGCAACGTTCGCCTTGGCAATACGTGAGTTGATATCATTGTCAATGGACACATCTGAGGAGAGGATGCTACATCTGAGGAGAGGATGCTGCCAAGATAACAGAATTTGTCTGTCACTGGTAACTGTACTTCATCAGCAAAAATGGCTGGTGGCATTTGCACAGACGTCGAATGCAGCTGTACCATGACCTCGGTCTTCTTGAGGCTCACGGTGAGGCCAAAGCGCACGACTGTGATCCTAAACTTGTCGAACAGTGGCTGAGCGTCTGACTGTTCATGAGCGAGAAGAGCACAGTCGTCGGCGTACAGAAGATCACGCAGGAGAGCTGAAAATGTCTTTGTTATCGCCTTGAAGTCTCTGTAAGTCTATGCATTACTGTTCTATAGTAACTTGTTTGTCAGAATAGTTTGTGTAATGAATGCATCAAAACTGGAGGCCGGTCTAATAATTAATCAACTCTTTGAGTGGGAATGTTGCAGCTGTGACCGATGGGCAACTGAGGTCAACAATTTCCACGACCCCTTTTTTTCTATTCCAGTGCGCCACTGCCGTAACAGCAATATAAAGATAGAGACACGAGTTGTTCAGGAGGAAAGAAGATCGCATCTGTGCTGGGCGTTATACTAAAAGCATTCGAAGGTTCTTAGACCTGAGAAAGAAGGAGGGGGAGGGGGGAGGAGGAGGGGAGGATGGGTGGATTAGACTGACCCCAAAATGCCTGTGCTGCGTTTTCAGCGTCTGAGGATATTTCACTCTGTTGAGGTCACAACAGGGGTGACAGCCAACCCTCCCCCGGCCATTGGACTCGGTCCTTAGGCCATTTATCATTTCTATTCAAAACAAAGCGTGACAGGCAAAATGGAGAAAGACTCCGGAGGACTCTGAACCGAGCGGAAATTACAAGACAACCAGAACCCAGATCACATTACACACAATACACCACACTCTACGCCCCCACCCACCCACCCACCCACCCACAGCATGCATCTATTACATGCATCTAACACCAAACTCCTCCCTATAGCCCAATAATAATAATAATAATAATAATAATAATAATAATAATAATAATAATCATCATCATCATCATCATCATCATCATCATCATCATCATCGTCATCTGCTGACGATACAAACACTCAAAAAATAAAGTAAAATGCCTAATAGCGCTGGCTGTAATGCGCAAAGACATCATCAATGGCATATACATGTTACATGTAGGCCTACATATAAGGTCCATGCACAATAATAGATAGAAGAGTGGTAACATCGTTGGACTGTCGAACAGACGGAAGCGAGTTCGAGACTCGCAGAAGCCGCGTGGTTGATTCAGCCTTCGTTCAATTGCAGTGGTAAACTGAACAGCAGTGGCAACATTGCAAAGGTAAGCATAGGTCCGGCGGAATGACTGGTCACTTGTTCGCTGATGAATGGCTTAGCCAACTAAGAGGCTGATGGCCACGAAACCAGGGATCAGCAACGGCTCCTACGGGCATTGAGTCTACGGATGAACCTTTTATAGACAATAATCATTGTCCGCGAAAAATGTGGTTTAAAATTTTCTGTCAGGATCGATTGTCAAGTTTCGGTTTAATGGAAACTCGTTCATCTCCCTATGTCCATATAGGACAGAAGGAGTGAAGGAGTGAGGCTCGAAGGTCGAAAGGTCAAACGGCAGCAAAGGGCTGCTGCTTGGAATTTGCATTGCAAAGTGTTTTCCACCTTAACCTGTCTGATACATCGAATGATCACTGACAAAGGATGAAAGACGACGATGAATAAAAGCATGGCGGCCTATAATCCAATTATATGCGCAGAAGTCTTTCTAATCAGCCGCTCACTCGCTCCTCCTCCTCCTCCTCCTCCTCCTCTTCCATTTGTTTCGTATATAGAAGAGCTAAAGATGTCAGTCAGCATGAATAACTGAAAATGCATTTATTCACATTGAAACCACAACAGATGAAAAATAACGCAGGAGGTATAAGACCTAGTTTTTGAGTGATTTTGCGAAAGAGATGCACGCAAAATGGTCATCAGGATTCGAGAATCAAAGTCTTACTTGATCTTGTTTCTAAACCATTCTACGACTGGCTCTGGATTTCCATCGGCATGACACTTCAGAACGACTTCTGACCCCTCCGCAGCTTCTCCTCCTCCTCCTCCTCTGCCGTCCCTCGAAGACTTTAGTTGAACCTCGGCTTGATCAGCAATCCCTGGAAAAGAACAAAGGACGACGACGACGACGACGATTAGACTGGGCGCCGAAAAAGAACCAGGAGACAATGAAGGTGCCTCTGGCGTGTTCAGTCGCTTTTTTAGTATCGATATATCTCCGATATATAATTTACTACGTAACTTGAAATTCTGGTTGTGATTCAGTGGGCTGTGCAATTGTGCATGCAGTGCACAGGCATGGGCGTCCGCAGAAATTTTTCTAGGGGGGTGCAAAACAGGGTCTTGTGACGAAAGAAATGAAAAAATTTTTTCTAAGGAGGTGCAAAACAAGGTTTTGTGACTAAAGAAATTAGTAATTTTACTTTTTCCATAACTGCACGATTTTTCAGGGGGTGCAATTGCACCCCCTTGCACCCCCCTCCGGACGCCCATGTGCACAGGTGCCCTGGCGGTCGGATGGCCCCCTCACAGCCAGTAAAGTTTTTTCTACTTTCAAAATATTCAGAATGCATTTACAAAAATTTACAACGTCTATTAATAGATGTCATGAACAGCGTAATCACTCAAATAGCTTTGTGGTCATTCAATATAAAGTTTATTATTATTATTATTATTATTATTATTATTATTATTATTATTATTAGTTATCATATGATAGAGGTATAATTAGTTATTATTAACGTTATTTATCATATGATAGAAGTATAATTAATTATTATTTGATAGAGGGCGCGAAACTGCGAAATACTGTATGCAAATATGGCAGAAAGTGCCCATTGTCTTATTGCTTGAACAAAGGCCTTGCTGCGTCATTGACTCATTATTGGTCTGAGACCGGTTGAGTCCAATCGGCGCCTGTCCTCTGCACCAAACCCATTTTCCGTCTACAATTTCAGGGCCGCATAACTTACCTTAAAAGAACCTCAAATCATGTCAGCGCAATGACATCGACATATTTCACCCCTCCACCTCAACCAACCAACCGACCAACCCTGATTACGTATGAATTTGCTGGCTGTAATTTTGAGCATATAGGCATATAGTCTCCCAAAAGTGTGCTATCTGAATTCCGGGAAGCTGAGGTTGATGGGTGAACGTTGTATAGCTCTATATACCTCAGGGGACCGGTCTAAACGACAGGATGTCCCTCTCGACAGCCGCTAGACTGAAGTGTTGGGCTCATGTTGGCAGATAGTGCATAAAGTCCACCTCACCCACCTTCTCGTGGTGGGAGACGTTAGCAGCTGTAGTGGGATACTCAACCACTGGTTGCCGTCAGCAGAGCACTGCAGTGAAACGAACGGGTGAGGATTGGCACCCAGCTGTGGGTTAAACAGTGTGGGGAAGGACACGGGAAACCACCCCAATACACAAACCATGAGAGCACTGGTCACCGTTCATGGAAACTCAGACCACAGAAACTGAATGAGGACAAAGCAAGAAATTACATGCCGGCTCGGTCGTCGCCCGGATCAACAAGGACCGCGATTCATGTTGGACAACCAGGACATGGACGAGAAGTTAGCTACTGGGAAAAGACAAAGACAGAAACTGCAATTTCTGGATATCAAAAAAGACATTTATATAGGAACATGGAATGTAAGAACTCTGAACCAAACAGGACAATTAGATATACTAATACATCAGTTAAGAAGAATTGAATGGACAATACTGGGATTATGTGAAACAAGATGGACAGGGAATGGAGAAATAAACAAAGACGACGTCAAAATCATATACGCAGGAAGAGACGATAATAAACACCAGGAAGGAGTAGGTATTATGATCAGAAAAGAAGCAACAAAAGCTTTAATTGGATACAAGGCAATATCGGAAAGAATAATAAAAGCAAGATTTCACATAAACTACGGGAAAATGACAATCTTTCAAGTATATGCACCAGCATCAACAGCAAAAGACGAAGAACTAGAAAAATTCTATGAAATGTTACAGGACGAAATCAAACAAATACCAAGACATGACTTATTAATTATAATGGGAGATTATAATGCCAAAGTAGGGCATTCATGGAAAATTGGATGGGAGCAATTGGAAAATTTGGATATGGAGAAGAAAACGAAAGAGGACGAAGATTATTGAACTTCTGCCTGACATATGACTCCTCAATAAGCAACACCTTTTTCAAAGCAGGAAAAAGAAGCATAAATACACATGGGAATCACCAGATGGTAAAGTGAAAAATATGATAGACTATATAATCATAAATAAGAAATGGAAATCAAGCATACTTGCTTGCAGGTCATTCCCAGTGCAGATATAGGACGACCACCAGCTAGTTATATCAAAACTAAGACTGAGGTTAAAAAAAAAACACCAAAGCAACTGAAAGAAATTTAATATAGACAAACTCAAGGATGAATCGACTAAAGAACAATATAAGAGCAAATTGAAAGAGGAAATGGAAAATAAAAATCTGCTAAAAGACAAAAAAGATAGACCAACTATGGGAAGAAATAAAAGAAATATACATTAAAACTGCAGAAGAACAAATAGGATATATAGAGAGGAACAAGAAAAAGCCTGGATAACATCTAGTACTGCAACTGAGTGATGAAAAAAAAACCTAAAAGCCAAGAAAGAAAAAGGGGACAATTTAGCCAAAAAAGGAATACAATAGGATAACAAAAGAAATAAAAAGGAAATGTAAAGAGTGCAAAGAAAACTGGATACTTCCACAGAAATAGAACGGTCAAACATACTCAACGACTCAAGGAAATTGTACCAGACGATCAAAGAATTATGTGGACAAATCCAATTGAAGACAACCACAATAACAGACAAGAATGGTAAAGTATTAGAAAACAAAAATGACATAATAACAAGATGGAAAGACTATTTTGAAGAATTATACAACACAGCAGGAAATAACAATGAGAACACCAACATAAGGAAGGAGAACAGAGAAAGAGAATGATGAAGAAGAAATAGCAAACGTTACAGAAGAGGAAATAAAAGAAGCCATAAAAAGATTGAAAGTTAGAAAATCCCCAGGAACAGATATGATAACAACAGAAATGCTACAAGCAGGAGAGGAAATTACAGTGAATATATTCCACAACCTATGCAATAAAATATTCGAAGAAGAAAAATCACCAGAGGAATGGGGAAAAGCCATAATAGTACCAATACATAAAAAGGGGATAAAACAAACTGCAATAATTATAGAGGAAAAAGTTTACTCAGTATACCAGGAAAATATATACAAATGTGCTACAACAAAGACTCAAACACTACTCAGAAGAAATATTGACAGAGGAACAAGCAGGCTTCAGAATGGGAAGGAGTACAATTGATCAAATACATACGATCAGAAGGATAGTAGAAAAATATTGCTTAAACAAATAAGAAAATATACCACAATTTCATTGACTTCAAACAAGCATTTGACAGCATACAGCATGAAGATCTATGGCAAGCACTGAAGCACTATGGTATTCCAGAGAAGCTAGTGAATCTCATAAAAACTTATACAGTAAAACAATGAGCAGAGTGAAAATTAATGGGGAACTAACAGAATGGTTTGAGATAACAATTGAACGAGACAAGGATGTGGCTTATCTCCACTGCTATTCAATATAATACTAGATGTGGTAATGCAAAAAGCAATAAAAAACACAAAAGAAGAAGATGATGGAGTAAAAGTATATGGACAAACAATAAATAATTTAAGGTTTGCAGATGACATAGATGTGATAACAACAAAAGCAGATCACCTACAAATATTAACCAATGAAATAAGCAAGGCCGGAGAAGAAGTGGGGCTAAAAATAAATATACAGAAAACTAAAGCAATGGTCACGGGAACAAGAAGGGGAAAGTTAATCTAAAACTAAAGGAGGAAGCAATAGAACAAGTACCAAAATTCGTATACCTAGGATCAGTACTGACAGAAGATAATTTAAGTGAAGAAGACATAATAAGGAGAATTGGACTAGCAAGTGCAGCATTTGGAAAACTTCAGAAGATATGGAAAGACAAACAAATATCACTGAAAACAAAACTAAAGCTATATAATACACTGATCAAACCAATACTATTATATGGATCAGAATGCTGGACCATAAAGAAGAAAGACGAAAGAAGATTAATGACTGCAGAAATGAACTGGTTAAGAGGAATAGCAGGAGTCAGCAGAAGTCAAAGAATAAGAAATGAAACGATCAGAGAAAAGACAGAGCAAAAAGAAACGATACTCGAATCAATACAGAAACGAAGACTGAAATGGTTTGGTCATGTTGAAAGAATGAAGGAAGAAAGACTACAAAAGAAAGCACTATACAACTATGTTGAGGGGAAAGTCCAAAAGGAAGACCAAGAAAAACATGGATAGAAAATTTAAAAGAGGATGCAGGAGAAATGCAAATGAACTTCATCCAATTGACCAAAGCATGCAAGAGACAGACAGAAGTGGAAGGAACTCGTTCAGACCCATCGTCCACCAATAGGGAAAGATTTGAAGGAAGATAAGAAGAAGAAGCATATAGGAAGGCATGTAGAGTTTTCCACAATTTCATAGCTAGAGGACACTGAAGATGACGCATTGTGTGGTCCTTGGAGGGTGGTGGTGGGGGGGGGGAAAGGTTGGGGCATGAGTGAGACTAGAGAGAATAAGGCCTATCTTAGGAGAAGGGCGTAAGGCAAGGGTTCTCATAGTTTAGCTTGAGTGTGTTTCTTAATGCGGTCTCTTGTCTGAGAAGCAGTGTCGTTGGCCTTTAAGTCGGCGCGGCGTTTGTTGTATGAAACTGATTTATGTGGTTTTGCGTTCAGTTGTTGGAGTCGTGTTTGTGCGTCTGTTTGTTGGGAGTCGGTTGGCATTCATTAATTTTAGGCATTTGATGACATGCCTGGGTCGTCGTCGTCGTCGCATTCGAAACACAGCGGCTCCTTCGGTCTTTGATGTTCTCTCGAGTCTTAAGGATCCATTCGTGGATGTTGCTCTCTGCGGATGAGACTGGCCAACTGCTGCAGCAGCAGCAGCAGCAGCAGCAGCAGCAGCGTCACATGAGAATAAGTGCGTCAGCAGCAGCTGAGGAGGGACGACCAGTCACAAATGGATCAGAAAGCAAACAATCCCTCCGAATATGTCTTAGATCATCATTTCAACTTCCAGACAAAATTTCGTCCTTCATCAAGACGGATAAAAGAGGAAACCTAATGACATCTAAGGCAGTGATTCCTCACAGAAACTGCATTGACTGTTTCCTAATCTCGTGAGAGAGAAAAATGACGATTCGTGACACCAGATGCTCTGGAGGCAGTAAATCTAAACGAACACCAAAGCCTTATTATCTAAATCACTGTCATTGCAACACTCTTTGATTTATTGACAATCACTCGAATTTCACTCCTCAATAATTGCGACAGAGAGAAATCATCATAACCACCATGTTCACCATAATAATCATCATCACCACCACCACCATCGTCATCACTCGATGTAATGGCATCTGGGTAACGAAGCGACTTATCACGAGGAATGCAGAAAGAGAAGATTCTCTCTTCATAAATATGCATGAGAGATTATACGCGACAACCACTTGAACCACCTTCTGACAAGCAAAACGATTCCACGTACACACGAGACAAAGCATTGGAGGTTGTCACCGCCACCGCTTCTACTACCCCCCCCTCCCTCCCTCCCTCCCTCCATTCCACTACCTCCTGCACTTTTCGATTAGTTGGTGCCATTCTGTTAATGTCCATCTCAGCTCGTTTTGCTAATGAGTCAATCTCCACCGTTTATTTGAGCTTATCATATATATATATATATATATATATATATATATATATATATATATACACATACGTATACGTATTTGTATAGGTGGACTTCTCTCTGGAGATGAGGATGGATGGATTTTTCTCAGCAGAGAATTCATCGCATTGAAATCGAAGACGAGATGAAGGAAAGTTGCAGAGCACCACACCAAAGGTCATACTCGCTGGAATTCAGAGAGCGCTCGACGAGGTCAAGGGTCAGAGGTCAGTGACTAAGCGTCTCTGGTTTCGATTTCAGCAGCAGCAGCAGCAGCAGCAGCGACAGTCCCAGACCCATTTTCTATAGAGTCAATTGCAGCTGCTACTCTTTTGTTTTGCATTTATGAAAGTCACAGCAAAACCCCTGTCTGCTCAGTCGAGTCGTCTTCTGCTAAAATTCGCATATCGTGTTTTTAAACTATCGTTTGCAGTTTTAGAAATAAGTTATTTCTGTAGACATTTTCTTATTTGTATTTAAACGATTCATTAGAATTTAGTGAATAAACTGCGTGCGTTGCTCTCGTAAGCGCTGAAGATATTAACGAGAGATTACATTACATTACATAATACATATGATATCTATAACTTCCTAAAGCATTTGTTGAAAAAATGTCAAGAGCCTCTACAAGATAGATAGATAGATAGATAGATAGATAGATAGATAGATAGATAGAGAGAGAGAGAGAGAGAGAGAGAGAGAGAGAGAGAGAGAGAGAGAGAGAGAGAGGGAGGGAGGGGGAGAGAGAGAGAGAGAGATGTTGTCCTGAGTACATCTATCTTCAGTGATAGAACTTTTCCTACGTATGCTGTCTGTAAGTATAAGTGAAGGAAAATGAACTACTGCGTCTCTTAGGATGACATCTTACAATTTTCTGCTCAACAAAAAAATCTCACTTAGTTTTGAGTTTTGCCCTGAAAGTAGAGAACCAAATGAGTCTGCAAGGGCGACAGAGCAGGAGACAGAGCAAGAGGCAGCGGAGGGGAGACAGAGGAGGAGAAGGAGGAGGAGGAGGAGGAGGAGAAACAGAGGAGGAGGAGGAGGGGTGTCGGTTGCCTGAAGCGCCAGATGGTGAAGCAGTCAGACGCAGTCCTTGGGGAGGATGAGACTTCTAAACGAATGAAAACTGTAAAATGCTGGATTATTCAATCAATTTCACTCGACATAAGATTCTATTATCGCTCTCCAACTGCAACCACTCTCCACGGCTCCCTAATCTCTGCTGTCGGTTGATTAATGTTGCTAGTTAACACCAGATCTCCTCCTCCTCCTCCTCCTCCTCCTTTATCTCCCACGCCCCACCCCTTAGATACGAAGCGTGCCTGCATCATCCTCCACTTCGAGTGTCTTAGTTTGTTCTGAATTCAGACGGTCATGCATCTGGCTAAATCCAGCAAAATGGAAGGAAAACCGACGGACGTAGGGAAGGACGAAAGTCATGTCCCGTGCAAAAAACACCTGATGTCTTTGGGGGGTCAATAAACGACAGACAATGCAAAATCCAATCAGCAGCTGGAGTCTTGATCTGCGGTGGACTCGGAATAACTTCTCAAGTGCTTCAGGGCATTCGCTGTTCACTGAATTCAGTTATTAAAACCAAAGTATAACAGTCGAACTGAGAGACAAGGCATTTGAGCGGCCGAAACACGATTCTTCTCCTCCTCCTCCTGTCCCCTCTTCTTCTCCTCCTCCTCCTCTTCCTCCTCCTCCTATTAACCCTATATCGATGGAGCGCTGTGGGGATGGATCCCTGAGCTGTCTTGGTATAGATGGCCACGAAGGTGTCTGTGATAATCCGCTGTGTTTCGTGTTCCAGTGAGGACCTGTTCGATGCGTTCTCGCGTGATTGGCGGACGCGGCTCGATCGTGTCTCACCTGCGCCTCCACGACGGCTTCTGCAGCGCCATATGCCACAATAAATCAACAAATGATTAGAAAACGTCCCCCGGGGCCAGCGCCCCTCCCCCGCCCCCCGGGGGGCCAAAGCTCCGTCAATCGATGCCTTGTTACCTGCCCATTGTCTGGTATTTGTTACTTCGGTGGAGACGACGCGAGACCAGAACACAGCACAAAGGCAAGTCATTTAGTCGACGACAACCGACGCAGAGAGAGAGAGAGAGAGAGAGAGAGAGAGAGAGAGAGAGAGAGAGAGAGAGAGAGAGAGAGAGAGAGAGAGAGAGAGAGAGAGAGAGAGAGAGAGAGAGAGAGAGAGAGAGCGACTGGGTGGCAACCGCCTAACGACCGTTTTATTGCGGTTTACGGTTGGACTCTCTCGTTCTATCGTAGCCCTAGGGCGGTTTACCCCCCTCACTGCCGACGGCTTTCTCCCCTACCGTCACCCTTTGGAACCAGCAGAATTATAATAGGAAGATAATGGGTTCTCTTTTCAAAGTTCCAGTCAGGCATTTATTCCTTTACTTCTGAATTATCGCTTGAATTTCGTTGGCGGTTAATAAGATCAGAATAAATCAGTAGTTTAATTGGTCGAAGCGGTTTGCAATTGTGCCTCGGCAACTAGGCACTATCTTCAATGAATGCAAACTTTAAACTGAAACGAAACAATGCTTTGGTCTTTGGTATTTGAGAATTTGATTAATAGAAAATGTGAACCCCCATCGCGTGTTTTGCTAAACTTCAGCGCCTGTTCTAGTAGGTTAATAGGACAACCGTGTTTGAAGATGTCGCCTGAAGCTATTTTGATAATTGGAAGATCGGTGCGTTGCTTAGAACCGGCGTGTTGAGACCCAAGTTCAAAAGTCATGCAAGTTGACTTTTTCACTTCTGATGGGAATGTGGAATTTCTTTGATTAGTTGAAAAACAGTTCGTTTTTCAAACTCTGGCTCTCTTTTGACGAGTCCTGCTGAGCAGAAATCTGCCGACATCTACGCAGTCTATATATACTGTATATATATACTGTATATATATACTGTATATATATACTGTATATACATATATATACTGTATATATATATATATATATATATATATATATATATATATATATATATATATAGCGAGTGGCTTACAGAAGATGTTGAGCCTGGCCTCTGTGCTGCGCAGAGCCATTCCGGTGCTGGTGTTCGTGGCGACGCATCTGAAGGACCCGGCGTCGAGCAGGCGATCGACGCGAACGAAGCGCAGGTCACCGTCGTCCTGGAATCTTCGTGCGTTGCTCTGGATCTGTTTTCCGTTGAGAGTCCAGTAGAAGACGATCATCTTCCGACTGGAGACGTCGCATCGAAGTCTCGTCTCTCGACCCTCGACGATGTCCTGGTCGACTGGAGACGGGTCGAAGAAGAAATTGTCCTGTTCTTCACTGGCAACGAGAACTAAGAACAGATCAACAGAACGTACACAGCGCAACGTCTCTGGCCTACGATCGATGATAGACAAAATTAGTGGAATTAAAAAAAGAGACGTTGAGGAGAGAAATAACCACTCACTGAAACAATTACACTCGCTGCTAATGATTATTACCCATTATACCCCAACGGCTTAGATTCTTACCAAACATCTTCTGAATTAATCGAGGTTTATTCTGAATCTGATCCGTTGGCCATCGGAGCGAGATCACGGCGGCAGCTGGAGCCCTTGCCAAGACTCCTGCAGCGCCTCGTCTCAGCACCGGTAATCTAAGACGATCTTTGCTATCTTATCTTTCAAAATGAATTACCTGACGAGTAGTCAAGATAAGAGGATAACTAACGACGCATAGACCGCCCTCTCCTCCTCCTCCTCCTCCTCCTCCTCCTCCTCCTCCTCCTCCTCCATGTTCGTCTCTATTCGAAGCGCACGCAGTGCATGGCCGATGGTCGGTCGGCTCATCCGCCGCCGCCGCCGCCGCCGCCGCCGCCGCTGCAGGAGCCACGGCCCGTCATCAACTGGGAGGGCGGCGAAGCGTTTCTTCGCCGTACCATCTTATCTCGTCTCCTTATCACCCTCCTACCGATCCAGCTGCCCCTCTTTTCATGGCTCTGAATTTCCGTCGATTTATGTAGCGCCATGAAGTCTTAGAGCGGAATTCCTGGTTGCCATCGGTCTTCACCAGCTTCACTCTGACGCAACAATGTGGCCGTCTGTCCCTCCCCCTCACCACTCGTCTAATAATTCGACGCAGGTTTTCCCGCGTGCATCTGTGCGACCCAATGCAGCAGCAGCAGCAGCAGCAGCAGCAGCGTTGACGACACGCCGGCCATCAGCAGAACAGACGCGATGTCGGAGAGAAGCGTCAACGGAAACGCATTAAGTGCATTTGCAGACAGAAGGACTCCGGATAATTGTGGACATCTGGCTTGTGGTCAGCGATTGGTCAATGGTTGAAAAATGAGACATCAGAGAAGCTGGTGAGGCGAATGGTTTGGAGTCGCTATTACCTGGCCGGGGGTCACCGACCGGCCACTGCTTGACGTGGCTGCCCCGACTTACTGCCCCCAATCAATGCATGCGGGGTGGAATCTATAATCAGACGAAGAGAGGTTCAAAGGTCATGAGCCTGGGTGTTTACCAGGTTGGCGGTGAGCAGGTGTTGGAGGGGGAGGGGAGAGGGTTTTTGCAATTGATGTAAAATTCGTCGTCAGGATTCAATTGCGTTGAAAAGTGCAGTTGAGATAAAGTGAGCGATCAGAGTGAAATGGCGATGGGAATTTCAAACAGAACTGAAAAGATCTTAGAAGAAGAAGATTATGAACAACATATATACGATTCATCTGCGACCAATCAGAGGAGACAGAAAGGAAACGCTCCGATGAACAGCAACGGATATTAGAAGCAGAGGAGGAGGAAGAGACTATCTTAAATCATCAGCTGTCAGAGTATCACAAACACACAAGGACCACTTGAAAGAAGTTATCAAAATAAAGCACCAAATGATACTCGATTTTGATTGTACATCAATATGACTGAGTAGAAATGAGTAAAATGAGTGTGTGTGTGTGTGTGTGTGTGTGAGAGAGAGAGAGAGAGAGAGAGAGAGAGAGAGAGAGAGAGAGAGAGAGAGAGAGAGAGAGAGAGAGAGAGAGAGAGAGAGAGGATGAAACCGACGTTCTCAATGTGCAGTTCAGTTAACAACAGGATGAGTAAACAGAGCAAATCTTTTCTTTGCAGAGAAACAGTTCAATGGAAAATTTAGAATTACATGGAAATAGGAAATAGTCATGTTGACTCATTGTGCAATGGCTACGAATGAGACCAAATGTTGCAGGAAAACAGACAGCAACAGTTAGACTTAATAATTACTGACTGCATCTAAACAGAGGTGTCATTGTGAATGCAGTTGCTTCCTCTACTTTGTCGGAGTCTCCTCGGCCCTAGTGTTAGACCTCGTCACTCACAGAGGACCCGGAAAATTTCGTCTTTGAATGTAATTAAGACGAAACGAATGCTTCGGACGTCTCCTGCTTAATTATACGTTCAACTTCCGTCGCGATGACAACTGCTAAAAACACCAGCAGATGACTCACGACAGCCACAGGACAAGCGTCAATTTACATATTCCCCTATATATATATATATATATATATATATATATATATATATATATATATATATATATATATATATATATATTGTCTACATATGCCCCATACACACCAGCAGCCCATATATCATGGCATACGTCTTATATACGCTGCGAAGGTCAATGGGATACGCAGGTCTACAGTCTACACAAGAGTGATTTCTCTCTCTCTCTCTCTCTCTCTCTCTCTCTCTCTCTCTCTCTCTCTATATATATATATATATATATATATATATATATATATATATATATATATATATATATATATATAACATTTGCAAAAACCTTTTTCTAAATGACTTTGGATTCAAAGAAAGATTTTACGCTCAGCAGAGAGGAGAATAAGTTCTTGCCGAATTTACTCACCGAATGAAATAATAATCAGGGAGAAGCAGTGGAGTGTAATCGAACGATGTAATCCAAATCCGTAATGTCTGAATTCGAAGCGCTTTAGAAAACTTCGAATGGCTGTCCTCCCTATCTGCTCCATCTTCTCTAAAACGCTGACCGTATGTCCTAGAAAGAGATTCTCTTTATGGCCCTTCGAGTGTCTGTGATGTCGGCGCTGCAGTCAGTGGCTGCGCGCCAAACTCTTTCGACCAATAGCAGCTCAGCGCAGCCTGCCATTCACTTCTCGCACTCGGCGGTCGATCTTCCTAAGTAACCCAATTGGCGCCAATCACCATGGTAACCGATGTCATGAGCAACGCGATTGGTTGAAGTAAAATGCACAAATTCTCCTGGATCTACACCATATCTAAGGACAATGACACAGGGTTAGAACTGGAACAAAGAGAGAGAGAGACCGAGAGAGAGAGAGAGAGAGAGAGAGGAGAGAGAGGAGAGAGGGAGGGAGGGAGGAGAAGAAGTACATTTTCAATCAGTGTTTATTCTAGGCCTTCTCTGGGGAGGGGAATTCCCCCCTCCAAGTTTAATTTTTCCCAAATTTTTGACATTTTGGCAATGACTGTTCCCTCAAAAATTTTCAACTCCCCTAATGTCTAGATGGCTAGATTAGTCACTGATCTTTAATGTAGCAGTGCACGACACTTTGAAGACGAAAATTTAATACATCAATCATAATAGACTCTATTGTGATAGGCCTACAGTTAGGCTATATTCGTTTTGCTTATAGACCTAATAGACATGATACACTGGACTTAAGTCTAAGCCTATAATAATAATCCGCCGAGAGGAGTCAGTGTTAGACACACTACAAAATATTTAGTCAACAGAGTTTGGAGATAGAATTTGCTGGTGGTGAGTGCTACTCAATTTCCAATAGATAAGCGTTTATCCTCTGAAGACGATGCGTTACAGTTTAAATCTTGGTATGGCTTAACACGACAGTTACACCGGCAACAATATTAGATGTGTTTCAACTGTCAGATCCGACTCAAGGAAATTTAATTAGAAAAGAGGAAAACTGAGGCGTAACAATTACGAGACTATACAAAGACCGAGTGACCAAATAGCTTCAGTCCTCTAAAGTCTTAGAACCAGCTCATTATCAGAGTGATTGATCAGATTGAGCAAAGAAACTGGCGGCAAATGCTAAGAGCCTAAGATGCTATAGACGTTGAAAGCTAACCTTAACGGATTCTGTGCAACACAGCAAGCGGCTCTCAAGCAAGTCCGCGCGATTCTTATATAAAATGCTGCGGCGGTCAGGCACGTCCGCGCGAAGGATATAAAGGTTAAGGTTGCTAATGGCGACATTGTGGTTGGTCTCGACTTCAGCGTATGTTTGGTACTGAACAATCCGCGTTGTAGGCCTATAGACACCGTTTACTGTTACGTAGACGAGTCTAAAAGGCGCCTGTAAGCTCAGTGTTTATTCTAGGCCCTTTTGGGAAATTTCCCCTCCAAAGTTTTAAAATTCCCCCCCAAATTTCTATATGTTGCATTGGGGATGGACATTCCCCCCAAAGTGTGACGAGAGGGGGGTTTTCTACTCTATTTAGGAGAGGGGAAAAAATACGGATATAAGGCATGGATGGCCCCACAAGCCAAATATTGGGTGGGCCAACATGGACTGTTTGAAATTGGACAAGGCAAGGACTAGTGCTACAGTAGGCTATAGATATGCAAACATTCAGAAGAGTGATGAAATGAATTAAAACCACATATTCTTGTGTCCCCATTTTTGCTCTGTCAAACCGTACTAGAATTGTCAATATATTCTGTCTCAATTTTTTTCTAGTTTTCAAAATACCACGAAAAATAATGAGCCATTTGAAACGACACTATACAAAGTCTTTCAGAAATCTATTCTCTGTCAAATGTCTAAAAATCAATCAAGAGATAAGATGGCGCTTAAGAGAGCTGGTTTCTTCTATTACAGGTTTTATAGATCACAAAAATATTATAAAATTGATACCCTGTTTGAAATTGGACAATGCTAGTGCTACAGTAGGCTATAGATATGCAAAAATTCAGAAGAGTGATGAAACGAATTAAAACCATGGAGGGTGCCACAAGCCAAATATTGGGTGGGCCAACATGGCTAATATTTCAGAGTCAAGACAGCGCAGCGAGAAATTCTTGCCGTTACGATCAATCGATCATTGAAAAAACACAGTTGCATGGTTATATAAATATAATAATTTTGAATGGTCTTCCACATCTGTGACATCTTTCTTATATATTTGGCAATATTATGCCAATATATTGGGGATTTGGGGTTATTAGTTCCACAAAACATTGTAATTTGCCAATTCAACCAATTGAAATTGGGTGGGCCAATCACATTGTGGCCCATTGGGCCTAAATATTGGGTGGGCCTATGGCCCACCTTGTTGCCCCCATGATGATACAAGGACATGACCATATTCAGAAGAGCATTAGAGCATGTGGAGAAGAAGGGGAAGAAAGATAAGGAAGGATGTGATGACCTTTTTTTGCTTGTCACCACTTCCAAGGAAAAATCTAATGCCAGGATACCTTTTTTTTTGCTCGTCAAGGTTTTGGTGAGACAAAACTTCTCCCCAAACATTTCAAACTCCCCCCACCCAATGTCAAGGTGGCTAGAATAAACACAGCTGTAAGCTGAAGTTGAACGATGCTGGCTCTCATGCCGATCAAATGAGAGGACGACGAAACTGACCGTCAACATCTGATGAGCTACTAAGAGGGAAAAGACTTCACCAGGAAAAGCAAAGAAACAACAACACCACAGTCATCAAGGGCAAGGAACTGAATCATTAGCAACCACAGAATTCTCCATGTTTTGCTTCTGCACGACCTCCATCATCATCAGTGATGTCTAGAGTAGCATTGGAAAAGGGCAGTTGGTGATAGGAAATGAATTCTGAATAAGAATGTCAGAATAGAGCAGGGGTGGGAAACTACGGCCCACGGGCGGGTTCCATGCGGCCTGCCAGACCATTTAGAAATATGCAGAGAGATGATTTGAAATTATTTTAGAGAAAGTTTGAAAAACATGTCATTTTATATAAAAATCATGGAAATGGTTATTAAAAATTTGATATTTGAGCAGAAAATAGTAAAATAGTTAATAACATAATGTTACTCTGCTAGTATAGATAAAATAAATGATACTAAAATGCCTAAACTTTAGTCGTAATTGCTAGCTTCATTAATAAAATTTATGCTGTATGTAAGCATCTTAATTATAAAAATTTTGCTTTTTGTTTGTGCGGCCCGCCTAATGTAGTATTAGGTTGCATGCGGCCCGTTAGTGAAAAAGTTTGCCCACCTCTGGATTAGAGAAAGGGCAGAGACTCATTAAACCAGTTCACTCTCTGCACTAAACAGACTTTGTTCACTGTCACCAGAATATATATATCATTGGTCCTATTCCATCCAGGTCTGCATCTAAGCCAACAGAATACTATTCCAGCTATTGTATACCTCCATTTAGCTGTACAATGGATCTTTAGGACACACTTTCTCAATCTGAACCATGTTCATATCTTAATTGAAGCCACAATACACAGCTGTCCACTCACAACTCTCCAGACCCACAATACAGAAAAAACACTCAAACAGAAATTAAAATAACTCCATTTAATATTTCCAAGACACCAAGATTCTTTAGGTCTTCTTTAGTTCACCTCTCACCAAGCGCCAGCTTAGAACCAGTCACTGACCGACCAATAAAGAAATGAAAAAAGTACATTTATTCAGCAAATTCTCAGCTGCTGCTGAAATGTTTTATCTGTTAGACTTGGCAACACGCTCCAACTCATCCTTCTTCTTTATAGCGTATGAATTGGATGATCCCTAAAACAGGATACGATATCATTCATTGAAGAGTACAAAGTTCAGTTTTAAAGCACAAGAAATATGTCATCCATTAACATAGACAAATCACTGTAAACTGAAATGGTATTCTCCCCACAGCCATAAAAATCCATCTGTAAAGCAGAGAACTATTAATGGTGATCTAGGTACCGAACGTCATATAAAGCCACATCCACACGTACCAAATTGTACCGTGTGAAAACCTTTAGCAATCAATTTGATGCAAAACTTCTGTCAAAGATTCCATAATTTTCTAGACTGTGATTTGGCACATTTAAGTTAAACTAACTGTTGCATAAGAGATCAAATAAAACACCCAGTCTTACCCCATTATCTTGCTCATATCCGTCTGGCATTCTATTTTGGCAAGGGAGGAAATCTGTACTGGGCCTTTTATTGGCGAGAGACGAGTCTTGTGAGAAAACAAGAGAGGCAAGACAACAGGGGCAGACTGTACGTCACGTGACTCTAGTGCGAATATTCAGCAGCATATGGCTGTTAGCGTATGTTCAGAAAGACTTTAGTAGAGCCTTGATGAAAAGGTTCAACTGTTACGTCATTTTAGAACCAACCTTGGAAGCATTGATCAGTTCATCGGCAAGGCATTCTGCAATGCTCTTGATGTTCCGGAAGGAAGCCTCCCTTGCCCCGGTGCACAGCAGCCAGATCGCCTGGTTAACACGCCGCAGCGGCGACACATCGACAGCCTGACGACGGACCGTACCAGCACGACCAATGCGGGTCGAGTCCTCCCTAGGACCACTGTTTATGATCGCATTCACCAGAATCTGAAGAGGATTCTAAACAAATCAAATAGGAAAATTACTTCAAACAGAAGCATTCGTGCTTAACTAACAGCCATTCCACCAAAAATAGAATTTGATTCAAAATACGACACTTAGAACTGACGATCGTATCATTCTTTAGAAGTGTCCCTTTCCGATCATCAACCCTCATTACTTGATTCATATTTTGCAATGATGATGTAGAAAATTAATCATAAAACAACACAATTGTGGCAAAACATCAAAAGAACTTCTAATAAACACCAAAGCAAATAGAATGTTACCGCTATTAAGACGCCACCAGCATCACTCCTGATCCTCTCCAGATCCAGAACAACACATAAAAATTTTCAAGGCCTAGTTATCAATGACCAGAGACCCATCCGGAAATAACCCCGGCCAAAGTCTTGATAGACGATATTTCTTGGTCAAGTGCAATACACAGGATTGGTCATCAATCATGTTTACCAAAAACTAAGCCAATGAAAGGCTTAATTATTTTACCTCTCCGGTCAAAAGGTGAATGATTTCAAACGAGTGTCTGACTATTCTCATTGCCATCTGTTTTTTGCCGTTGTTACGCCCGTGCATCATCAGACTGTCCGTCAGCCTCTCCACGATTGGACACAGTGCCTTGCGGAATCGCTTGGCCTGGTAGCGGCCAGCCGAGTGCGGCAAATACTTGGCATGCTTGTCCTTCACTGCAATGTAATCCTAACAGAAAAAATCAATGACATTTCACGAAGATCCTCGCAAAATAAAGTTAAATTAAATGTTTAGCCTAAAACTGCAAAAATTCTAATGATATTGAAATCCTCAGTAATACTAAAGGCAGACAGCGAATGCGCTGTTAGTCCATGGCCTTATAATGGCTCATTGTTTACTATCATTCTACAAAACTTATATCCAAAATTCAAGCAAAAGGTCGATATGTAGCATCTAGCACTGATTTATTTCCGATCGGGAACACTGTTTTATCGGTTTACGATCTGGTTAAACGATTTACGTAGCGCCAACCAAACTCCAGTAAACACATGCAGACGACGTCATAGGCAACTAATCATACCGTCAAGCTGATATCGTTAACGTTAACATCATCCGAAGACCATTTGTTAAACAGTTTGACATCTTGGGCTTCAACCACAGGCAGATCATCAAAAGTCTCAGCCATTCTACAATAAAAGTGATTCAAAAAACATCGGCGCTATATAAATATACAAATTGTCGCGATAGGCACGTGTCTAATACACATTGATCACTGAATCAATGACTAATAAAAATGTACAAAATATGGAAGTCATTGAGGAGGATGCATTAAAAAGAGAATTAGGTAACAGTTTTATGTTGTTGATATAATGATATTGTGATTATAGAATGCTCAAATGTCAACTACCTCCCTCTCTATTATGGAAAGAAAGATCGTTCTTCAACTTCCTCTTCTCATGCTGCGCCACATTTGTATTGCGCATTATTTGCAGGTAATAAGTATGTAAATAAAATATTGTCGATTTATATAGCGCTTTAATGAGAAGCACGCCAATAGCTGCTTATTCTTAGGTTCTCAGACTGACAGACACTATTTACCTGCAGCTACAGTATACACGGTTGCTAATCCCAGGGGCGTCTTTAACCAGTGCGGGGCCCCGGGCACCTGGCGGCCTGCGGGGCCCTATAGACGTGAAAATCAATGTTGACAAGCCAAAAAGGTCATCTCCAAAAAAGAAGAAAAGGTAATCCTACGAAAAAAAGTAGTTTGCGCGGACGCGGGCCCCTAAGATGCGCGGGGCCCCGAGCACTGTGCCCGAATTTTTACATGTAAAGACGCCTCTGGCTAATCCTTTACTCATCTCATCTCACACTTTCACGCCCGTTAAATCAGTCACCACTCAAAATCTGCAATCGCGCGAAGCGCACTTTCTCATACGCCGTACCAGAACTTTGGAACTCAATTCCAGCCCCCTCCGCAGCCTACGACATGGCCAAACTATATAAGCTCCGAATCATCATTTCCTTTAATTATTTCACTATCTCCTCAAGCCTTTAGGTCTAAACTTAAAACCTTCCTATTCGAAAAGTCATTTCCTCCATAATAATAGTAATAATAATAATAATAATAATAATAATAATAATAATAATAATAATAATAATAATAATAATAATAATAATAATAATAATAATAATAATAATGTGATTTTAAGTGGTTTAAGGCTAAGTAACCTGTTGAAAACCACTGCAATAACAACCTTACCGCCTCATAGATATAATGACCTTTGTCCGGCCGGCAAACCACCTTGTCTATACTCTATAGCTATCTCAAGAAAGGTTAAGCGCATAAGAATAAGCAGCTACTACTGTACTATTTCCATGGCGCTGTATAAGTTTACGAGATTTTACTTACTTACTCAAATATTTCCGTAAATTAGCTGCCGGTCTTCTATTAAATGGCGCTCCTAGATCTATAATAATAATAATAATAATAATAATAATAATAATAATAATAATAATAATAATAATAATAATTATTATTATTATTATTATTATTATTATTATTATTATTATTATTATTATTATTATTATTATAGCGCTATAAAACCAGCCCTCCTAGACGAAATAACGTTGCGGCGCCGCATCGTTATGAAAATTTCATTAGATGGAATCATTTATAGCAAAATCTTTTAGCATAAGTATCTTTTAACATTTTATATCTGTTATTTTTTGTTTAATCAGTTGGAATTTTAAACAGAATAAAGTAATGCCGGAATCTTGTTATTTTATAATATTAATGTACTCAATGTAGTTTGGTCAAATGTGAAGTCAAATTCAAACAAAAATAGCACTAGGTATAATGTCTTTCTTTTATTTCAGCAAGTTACCATATTATTTTGCAATTGCTGTTATCTATAATAATATGAAATAAATAACTACAACAAAAATAGTAGGTGGATTTTAAAAATTTTACTAAACTTTATTTCTTACTGAACTCAATACAGGTAGCATATGGCATATTATAGAATGACGAAAACAGCATTAAATGCAGTGTTTTATGGTTGATAAGTTTATAAGACTTGTAAATATTAATTAAATAATATTATTTACTTTATTATTTTTTGTTCATTTTAAAACAAAGCTATAGATAGAACTTATTTTAAAAATCTGAAAAACATTATTTTACTTAATGATAAATAAATAAGTACAAAACCATCGATTTAAATATAGTGGCAGATTATCCCTATACAAATTCACCATTTTGGCATGGGCAAGAGGGGGCATTTAAAATGGCTATACAATTTAAAATGGAAGCGGCTCACAATGGCGTAACGTGGGGCAGGGGGCACTTTCTTAGAGGGGGCCCCAAAGAGGGGTCTCATGTGTTAGGTTAGGGTTGACCTAACTTTGTAACCCTAACAATCAATCATAGAAACAAATGAAGCTCAAATTTATTTTCTCAACATGCCCCCGGTTCAAAAGTCACGCTACGCCACTGGCGGCTCAATCAATCATTCAATCAAATAGTCAACATTTAAACTTAACTATGAATAAACTGAATAACTGTATACTTGAACAGAAATATGTTGAATAATTTTTCAACATCAAATTTGTGCAAATGACAAAAATGCAATAAACTAGCAATAATATTAATTAATGAGAATATAAAGTAGATCTAGATCTTATAGAAAAAAAAGTATTATACACGTTTATATAGTCAATACTATAATTCGCAGACATAAAAATACGGAAATCAGTCAAGAAAAAGGGTTAGCCTAATTAAGGGATTTGTATTCCGTAAAATTGGCCAACCTCAAAGTTTATAATTACATGACATATAAAAGATGGAAATTAGGAGTTATTTATGGATCAAGTAGGAAGTGATTTAGTTTATTGGATGAAAGAATTTAATATCGCTTAAAACTATTAGGCTATTCTATCTTGAAGTCAGTGTTAGCAGTTAAATTAGTTAATGCTAGTCAATTCAAATCATCATCATTATCGTCATTGTCATCATCATCATCTTCTTAGTTTTCTTCTATTCTTCTTTAAAGCCCTCAGTTACCTTCTATACCTTCAGATATTTACTCTTTAAACTACCAAATGGCTTAGGTAGGTATAGGAGGTCTTCACTGGCTTCCTATTAAAGAAAAGAAAGACTTTAAAATCTGTCTTCAGGTATACAGCACACTTTATAACAAGGAACCGATTACCTTCTTTCAAAATTTTCTGTGCAAACTCGACCAGATCCTCGTCTGCATTAGCATTCGATCTGGAAACATAGCGCTATATGAATGCGTTAATACGACCTCTGTGGAGCGTCGGTGGAGTCGGTGTCTTCGCATTGGATAGTGGATACATTAATGGCGATCGTTGATCTGCGTCTGTTTGACCGTCAAATGCGTCGATTCGTCGATCGTCAAAGGACTTCTGCGCCGAAAAATCTTCTTCGATTGCAATAAATGATCAAAAGAGCAGAGAAGGAGCAGGAAGAGGGACAACAGGGTGACTTCTAGACCGCTCGACTGCGTTGGTCGATGGCAGACTCTTTACGTGGCGCTACTACTATAAGAAAGAGAAATATCCGCTTCCATGACCGCAATTTATGCAGAAAAATCTACTTTTGAGGCGAATTAGTCAAGTGTAACTGACGCAGTGGTCGAGACCAAGCGTTAAACGACCAGTAAGTCATTGCTTTTCAACGGTTCAAAAAGCGATTGACTTTTTAGAAGGTTTTACAATTGACTTTTTTAGAATGTTTTACAATTCACTAGGGATGAGTCCATGATTAGAGTTTCGTGCGAATTAATAGTCAGTTGCATCCCTCCTTGGCAATGATATAGGAGCCATTGACTTTTTGGTGTTTGTGCTCATATTTTGTATTAAATATTCTAAATTGGTTTAATGTGATGCAGTGATATAAATGATAAATGTGTTGCAAATGAGAGGAAATGAACATAAGATATTGAGTTATATAACACTTTGAACTCAATTCCAGCAGCCTTCTACTGCCTAAGCCTCAGTTAAACATCAGGTATCCAAGTATCGCAATTGACTGCACTTCTTTCAAGTTTTTCGATCTTAACTTAAAACGTTTCCCTCTGTATCCACAATGTCGCAACCATGATGTCCCTTTGGATATAGTGACCCATACATCTTGCTACGGCTGTTTCTAAGTTAGACTGGTCGTCTGAGAATCAGCAGCTACGACAGCGCCACTTTTGAAAGCGCTGTATAAATTCACAAGATTTTGCTTACATTTTAGTAATCAGGTTTTGATCAATCATTAATTTCTATGAGTCATGTTTATGCTGCAACATATTTGAAGCAGCTTTGAGCTGGCATTAAGTGTTGTGGTTAAGGTTTCTGAATTTTTTTCAGTTGGAGACTTGGAGCTTTGAAACAGAGGATGAAGAATCGACAAAATATTCTAAAAGGTGCAAAAGCCTCAGAACGAGAAGAAGCCAGCACAGCATCCGAAGATGTTTCAAGAAAATCAGTGACACCTCAGCCAAGAATGTCGTCGTTGAGGGACAGGTCGGGCAGTGCAAGGCGAGTTGCGCCAAAGAGTTCCATCTGCCCGACCCGAGAATTGCCAAGTGCTGAAACTAGTCCTCAGCTTTACAAAGCTGTGCATAATATTGGAAAAAGAAAAGCAGCAGAACATGTTTTCTCCTACAAAGAGACAGAGATTGCTGTTTGTTTTAAGGATTCATACTGGCCAAACGCTAAGTTGGATCTTAGTAGTGCAGTGCGAACCGAGTCATCTGAAGGAAAATCTGTTATTGGGAAGATGAAATCTTCAGCCACCGAGGGTAAAAAGGAAATTGAAGAGAAGTCAAGACATGAAAAGTCATCACAAATTAAAGCTGAAACAAGATTTGACTCATCAAGCGCCCCTTGTGAGACTTCGTTACCAGCACTTTCGCCGTCTAATGCAAAGTCTAGGCTAGAAGCTCAGAGAGTCACTAAGCAGAAGACTTCTCCAACTCGGAGACAAAGTTCACGACTCTCCGATGAAAGCACAAATAAATCAGTTGACAGAGAAGCTGAAGTTCCTCTCACTGCAGTTTCATCATCTGGAAGCAAAGATGATGACGATGTTGATGTCGTGACCACGAAGCAGAAGAGATTGAGTAGTAAGAAGAGGGCAGAACTGTCGTTTCTTGGCCTCGGTCTTTCCAGCAGCGTAGGTGCAGACGTCCTAACACAGAGGTCAAAAGATGACCCGCTGTGCGTGAGGGCGAGACGAACGGCCAGTCTAAACGCCGGAGCAATCGTCAGTCTGATGCTTCAGAAGGAAGATTCAGTCGCTAAAAAGACAAGACTCTGCTGTGATGATGATTCAGATGACGATGATGATGACGGCTTGAGCTGCAGCAGCAGCAGCAGCTCTGAAAGTGATGAAAGCACTTTCTCAGAGTACTCTGTCCCAGTGGAAAGCAAGCAGCTGAAAAGGTCAACAAGGTCAAACGCTAGTACAACTTTAATGACTTCAAATGTTGAAAACGATGTTTCTGCCAAAGAAAGTGCAAAGGAGAAACCAAGTGTCATTGCAAAGACAATTACAACAACTGATTCTGCAGTTATGCAGAGGAAGATGTCCGTCTCAAGGGAAACGATGAGACCCTTTGAAGAATCGCCACGCTCACCTGCGTTGGAGGACTCCTGTTCTCCTTTGAGAAACACTGACATTCAGACTGTTGATAGCTCAAGAGATTGCAGTGGGCTAGATGTTGGACAGGATGGCGGCAAAGGGAATAAGAAGTATACATTTGCTTCTGCCCTCAAGATCCCTCAGACAAATTTACAGACTACAGAGAACAAAGGAGGAGAAGGACGAGGAAAGAGAAAGCGGAAGGATCTTCAAGACAACTTGCCAGCGGTCATTCCAGGCAAAAGAATGGCCAGTTTAAATGCACAGGTTAGTCACCTGCCACTCGTCTCACCGGTTGCAATGCAGCCGTAAGAAATTTAATGCAAAATGTTTATTGTTTGGCAGTATTTTTTGGATTACTTGGTTTTTGGTGACGTCATTTAGTTGTCCTTTTTGAGTAAATCTTGAAACATTGTCTCTTGTGTCATTGTATTGCTTAGACTGGGAATTGGCTCCTCATTGAAAAGCTGTTTCTCTAAAGACCTCATTTATTTGTAGGCAATTCTTGCTGCTTCACGAGAGGATAGAACGAAGCGCTGCAGAGGAAGTGAACCACCAACCAAGAGCAGAGCATCGTCGGCCGACAGGAGTCAATCAGCCACGGAACCAGTTGTTCAGAGCAAGTCTTCAAAAAAGTCAGGCGCCGGAGAATGTAATAAGACTCCAGGTGTCTGTGCAAAGGTTTCAGTCTCTTCTGATTCTCACAATTCAAGGAAAGGCTCCTCTGCTCCGTCTTCTGCTGCTGCTGCTGCAGGTAATAACTGTGCAGTGGATTCCGTTCTGTCTGCATCCAACGTCCAGTGCAGACCGTTAGAACGTGTTCCTTTTGCCGGAACATACGTCGAATTAGTTCCGCCTCCGTCAAGCATCCAATTGGTGGAAATGACATCTGCTCCGGCTTTGACACCAAATAAGACGTACCAGCAACTAGACAGACCCCAGAACTGTCAGCAGTACGCCTCCGATCGCCAGCTGGCACCCGTCTGGCCGGGCAACCCGTACGCCATTGCACAGTTTTCAGAATTGCACTCAAATTCTGGTAATCCGATTGATTTTCATAAAAACTCTTTGGACCGACTGGCTGAGAAGCCTGCATCAAACGTTGTAACCGCTCTCATCCCACACACGACTTCCCTCGCTCCCGCCGTTCCGATACGCTTCACCGCACACATAGTTCCACAGAATCATCTCCCTCAGCACGGATTCTACAGTCAACTCCAGCCTCATCCCTCCTACTACCCCGAGCGATTTTCCTACGGTAGACCGAGTCTCTTCTCTTATCCAACAAAGTCCTTCAATACAAGCGGCTGTTTTGCCTCTCCTCACATTCCCACCGACCTTTACAACGCTTCGCGCCAACTGCAAGTCTACGAAGTGCAGGCCACTCGACCGGTCTACGGTCGACCGTCCGACTTCAACCTGCAGCTCTATCAGCCGCAGTTCATCGGACCGCCAGCCAGTCACTCGGACAGTCGAGATCAACTTCAGCAGCTGTACAGACCTTACCTCAGTCCTCCTCAGACATTTCAACATTCTCAGAGCCAGACGATGTGCGCCGCTCTGTACGGACCGTCCCAGGCGCAGGTGGCTCTGGCCGTGTCCGAGGTCGGTCCTCTGGCGCCGGAGAAGTCGCCGATGGCCATCACCGACGGCTGTCAATCAGTGGGACCGGATGAGAAGCTGTTGAAGACATCGCCTTCTGATGGACAGCCAAAGCTGACCGACATATCGTACTCGGTTGTCAAGCGAAACAACCTGTCGTCTCGCCGTAAGCAAGTCGAGACAAAGCACAGTTCGACGCAAGTCAAGAGTCACGAAGTCATTTCTGCTTCTGGAGTTTATAGCGTGGACTGTGGTCTTGGGTCAAAAGAAACATCGATACCAGAAAGCACACGGCCGATAGGTGGAAGGTTTCCAAGCGACAGTCGAAGGATGGAAAAAATTGAAAAGCCAATCATCTGTGAATTGAACAAAACTAACTTTAGCAGTTATCAGATGAAGTTGGCACCTCCTGCACATTGTCAGTCGTATGCATCTGGAAGCAAATCAAACCATGTTGTTGCTGAAGAGCTTTGTTGCTCTGACCTTCGAAGCTACAGCACTGTGAAGCACAAACTATGCGCTGGTATGTAATGCAGCAGTCATAGAGCAACGTCAAGTCTCATTATTTGTTTGAGGTTCTTATTTTTGAGGAGGTAGTAGATTGGAATTAAAGATTAAATAATGTAAAACATTTGGTAAGATTAAAATTTATGAAAATTAGACATTAACCAGATTTTCTTTGCACTTGAAAATGTTGTCTTGAGTTCATTTAATCTTGACTCGTGCTGTTGATTATAAATAATTACATAACGTGGACGTTATTCTGCTTATTGTCGTGCATCATCATCATCATCATTATTACAGACACTTTGTGTGATCTGTTTTTTGTGTACTTTGAAATTGTAGCAAGTGAGACTATTGAGACTGAAGGGGCAAATGCAGCCAGACAGGAGGATTTCAAGTCGTCTGTTTCTGACAAAGTATTAGTTTCAGACATAAAACCTGTCAGTGATGCTGAAGAACCAGCCACAGATATGAAGCCAGTCAGAGGCGTTGACGACCCAGTCTTTCCACTTTTGAAGACAGAACTGGGAAATGATGGACTTCATTTTGAGGCCTTACCACTGCAGAGTCCTGCTGCTAGGAAGCTGGAGTGTCCTCCTCCTCCTCCTCCTCCTCCTCGTTCCTGGTCCATGGACGGGTCTTGTGTTGGTCGGAGAACGCCTGAGGCTCTCAGTTCGATCATTGACCTCAGCGTTGACAAAGAACTTGACCTTTCAAGAAAGACGAAGGTCGTTGAGCTGTCTGAGGCTCTTGTAGACTCCATTCCTCTGAAGAAAAAGGTATTTAGAAATCGGAGGAGAGCAGCTGGATCTTTGAATGTGCTCTGAGTTTTTTTCAACTTTGCCGTTTGTTTTGGTAGAAATTCAGATGGGTGGAATTGTGGAATTTTCCCCGGGAACTGTGTTTATGTGGTTCAATCACTTGTATGTCTTAAATTGTCTTTAATGTCTGAACTTGCATTGAGTTTTTACGCTTGAGACATAAAGCTTTTTAATTCACATGTCTGTTAGTCTTTGTTTAGTTGGAAGCAGTGAATGCAAAATGACATTTATTGCTTAGATTTGCTAAGTGATTAGTAGACAGCCAGCGTAAGATATGTCAGTGGATTGGTAGACATTGGCAGATGATTCAGTTTCTGGTATCTCTGAGTGTTTCATTGAAAGCATTCATTGGCAGTTTTCTTTGTAAGTGATCTGTAAGAAAGTCTGTTGGTTTTGTCATTCATTTCAGTGATGGAAATGGAAATGTTTAAAGATTGTATGTGTTGGATGCAGACAGGATGAATGTTGCTTTGTGTTAAACATTCTATGCATATTTTGCTTCACAGAAACTGATTCCTGTTGCAACTGCATTGACATCTGAATCTACTGGAACCAAGACTGCTTCCTATCTCTGCCTTGACTCTCTCAATCTGATGCCAAGTTCTCGTGTTTCTCTCAGCAGAAATTCTGTTAGAGATTCGACAGAAACTGCTTCTAAGTCTTGTCTTAGTCAACTTCAGAATTTTGTTGCAACGCATTCGACAGAACCGCCAAAGAGAATTGTTTCGGAAAACGTCGCCGAACAGAAGAGAAATGAAGTCGATTCAAAGGTCGCAGAGGCGGTTGGAGTGCCACAGAGAGGGTCTGCTTCTGATGCGTGCTCTTTGTCCAAGAATGAAGATTGCATTTCTGTCGTGAGTGGCAGAGGGTCCAGTGCAGACGTTGTTTTCATCAGAGACGAAGAGGACATTGTCATCATAGAGCCAGACTCTTCCCTTGCGACGACCGGTTCAAGTGAGACTGACGGCAGTTTCGTCAAAGAGTCAGACGCTGAATTGACGTCGGACTGCATCATTGTTGAGGTCGATGCTCAGAATGAGTCAAATAATGAATTAAGTGAAGAAATTTCCGAGAGTTCTGTGATGAATGTTGAAGAATTTGAGGTGAGACCAATGTCTGAGCGTTCACCAGTGGAGGCATCTGCAGTGGCCGTGGGTGCGGTTTCTAGGATGGATCTCACCAAATCTACAAAACCTTTGGAAGTCACGACAGATAAATGCAGTCTTGGAACGAAGAAAGTGGATTTGTTAGACGGTGCAGAGCTGAAAACTCAGAATAGAAAGTCAGGAAAAGCAAAGAATCTGTCGAGTAAGAAGTCACGTGAAAAGTACGGACAGTCGTTTCGTGGCTCGGCTCCAATCAATCTAATTGAACGTTCGGCAAAATTCTCCAGACGACTCAGTCTCGTTGGATATGCAAACAGAACTTCCTCCTCTGACAAATGCCGCGACAAATGCAGACAGACAGTGGACATGCTGAGCAGAAGTCAGCCTAAGTCTGCCTCTGGAGCTGCTAGGAAGAACGAGACAAGCAAAGCTTCTGTCTCAAAACTGAGTGTTCAAAAGGGTAAGAAAGTGATGAGTCTGTCGTTTGGGGGTAAGGCAAAGAGGCAGATGCATCTTAAATCTACGTCAGATCTGAGGAGCGGTTCAGAGAAGGACAGAGCGTCTGGAGATGCAAATGAAGAGCAATACGATGCAAATGACGACTTAGTCAAATGCTGGAAATGGAAAGAGCCTGGAATGATGAAGTGCATTTGCCCTGAGGTGAGATAGCGATGCTCATAACTCATACAAACTCAACAATTGATTGGACTTTAATAACATATTTAAGATGACACACTTGACTTGTCTTTCATTTTGTTTAAATGCCAAATATTTGACCAATGTTACGGTCATCTTTGAGTCTCTGTTGCATTCCTTGTGTGTAAATGGTGAGCAGATTAGTTGCACCATCTCTAAAATAGCTAAGACTCTCTGAAGTGCATGACTGATTGTTGATCTGGTTTCTTGCCTTTTTGTGCCGTAGGTTGATGGCCAGCAGCAGTGCATCAGATGTGTTACCCTGCTATTGAACATACGAATGGCGACGTGATTCGTGTCCGTGACTGCGTATTTGTGCGCTCTGGAATGCGAAAGAAGGACGTCCCGTACATCGCCAAGATTTATGCATTTTGGCCACTCCAAGAAACTGGTTTGCATTTTGCATAATTTTATTACGAGCAGAACAGATGTTATTTCCTTTGAAAATACTCAAAACCTCATGGAACATTTTAAATATAAGCATAGTGTTCATGTAATGAGAAAGAGTGATCTCTATAAATCCTTTAATTAGTTAATAAACTGTTAAATATGCAAAACAAAGACTACATTTATCATCAATAGTATAAGGTACAAATCAAAATGAATGTGATGTCTCTTAGATTAATTACTTAAGTATTGGAATATAAGAATCATTATTCGTTATTAATAGCACTTAATACTTTATGAATAGAATTTAAAACAGACAATGATAATGAATAAATGGGTAATTAATTAAAAATTGTTTAAATTAGAGATATTTACTTAAGAGGTAGGTATGTGATTCAGGTACGAGACCCAAAATATTTGATGGTAAAAAGTCAAGTGTTAATGCGAGCAAATGGAACTTTGCTGTTTGACAGTTCTTTCATTTTTAGTCTTTTAAATTTACCCTAAGTAAGCAGCAATTTTTTCTTCTTCTTTGACCAGCTTTATTTTTTGCATTTTTGCTTGGATTTTAATTGTCAGTGTTTCAGACTGTTTTGAAAGACTGAAAATATTTCTAATACGTGCATAGTTGAATTTGAACATAGAGATGCTGGAATTAACGAGAAACTGTTTTTGTGAATATTAATTGTCCAGTAATAATTGAGAGGCTTTTGTGATGACGTTGCATTTCTTCTGAGTCTTTGTTTCTACGTTGCTGTTGAATGTGACTTTTGTATTTGTTATTTCTGAACTGTCGTCTGGCCATTGTATTGAATGTGCAGGTGAGATGATGATGGGTGTTTTCTGGTACTACCGTCATCATCAGCACGAAGGAGAGAATCTTTCTAAATATCTCAACAATGAAGTGTTTGCCTCGCGTCACCGTGACGTTATTCCCGTTGCATGCATCGAGGACCGTTGCTACGTCCTGACACTCAACGAATTCTGCAGGTCGATCGAGCGTCTTATGTCGGCCGATCAGCGCCAAATTCACGATTCCTTCTGTGTTTTAAGAGGACTTTAAACCATTTATTTACGTTTTTGTTGTTTCTAAATGAGGCTGCTGCTGTTTGAGTAGTGGCATAGTTGATTATTGCTATTGAGCATCACAGTGTTCACAGCAATTGGATTTAATCCAGTTGCTGTGTGAACATTTTAATGTGTTTATGTTCTGTATTTCTGAACAGAAAAGTGTTGTATCTGGGCGGATTTAGAGTCAGTTATTCATTTGTCATCAGATGTCCAAAGCTTTGTTGATATTGTTTTGTGCATTTATGTATTGCATCTGCTACCAAGTTTTGTACTTACTTATTGATGTAAAGACAAGAATACAGGAACAAACCTACTGGAGGGCAAGAGGGCAAAGAATGAGATTACACAGCAAGACCATCAAGTGAATGAATGGGTGGGTGGGACATTGTGGTCCTCACACAAGGTGGACCCTAATCATGATGTTATTATTATTATGTTATGATTATGTTATTATTATGTTTTGTCATGTTATTATTATTATTATTATTATTATTATTATTATTATTATTATTATTATTATTATTGCTACAACTACTATTCAGATGTAAATTGACTGTTGAATGGTTTGTACATTGTGTGATTTACCTCACAGGTACAAAGCCGAGCAGAAGCGCCTGGAGTGTAATTCGTTGGAGCGTCAGTCGCTGGTGCCAGTCACTGGTGAACCGTACGGTCGTAGGTCGTGTCAGCCTCCACCCGACGCCGATCCTGACACCGTGTTTCTTTGCCGTAACATTTATGACATTAAACTGCGAAGAATTTCCAAACATCTGAGGAAGTTGCAACCTTGACTTGAGAGAGAGAGAGAGAGAGAGAGAGAGAGAGAGAGAGAGAGAGAGAGAGAGAGAGAGAGAGAGAGAGAGAGAGAGAGAGAGAGAGAGAGAGAGAGAGAGAGAGAGAGAGAGAGAGTATTTCATGGACTGCATTCTGATGTATAGACAGTGAATGCAAATTTGTTCTGCTCTCTTTTGCTTTGATTAGTGTCAACTGAGTGACACGGAGACAAAGACAATGCTGTTACAATTACTTGAAGCCACTGATATTGAAAGAAACACTGAATTGCAGTCGTGTTATTGTATCTAAGTTAAGTGTTCATCCATTCATGTATATTTATGCAGAAATTGTGTATTAAAGCTGAAACTGAATGTGGAGTTTGTTTTCTCTCGTCTGTAGCGGAATCTGTTTTTGGTTGCGTGACTGTTACAAATTTGTCAAGTTCTAAAGTTTTAAGGGTTGAGATATTTGAATTCTTAATTTGAGGAATGCTTAAGTGACTGGATTTGACTTTTGCTTACAAATTGCAATGTTGATATTGGCTAATATCTGTGTCTTCTTTAGGGCTTTTGGCCTTATTTGGCTTCAAGTATTTATGATTCATTTTGCTAGAATTCTGTGCTGGTTTCAAGATTTTTTAAAGGCATTATGCTGTCATTAGATTAACAATTGGATTAATTTATTTTGTGAGACATTGTGGCTTGTTCTGTTTTGGTATCATTTGTAATTTGCCAGCTGAAAGGTGATAGCTGATTGCTTGTGTGATGGGTTTTAATGGGTTCTATTAATCTGTTCAAGCATTATTTTTATGAGGTTTTTATTGAGAAATGCTGAAAATTTTGTAATAAATTGCATTTGCTTTTATTACATAGTAAAATCATATTTATATTTTATGCGATATGCAAACTACTTTGATTCATCTGATGCTTTGTTTTGTCTCTTTTTATTATTTGTCCCTGCTTTTATCATGAAAGCTATCTTCAGGCCTGTTTTTCAAAAGGTGAAGTTCTTTTATCAGAGAATTTTTAACGTGCATTTAAAATAGTTAGATGACATTTTTGTGCTTGTCTAAAGATCTCTTTGTCTCTGTCTGTCTGTCTGTCTGTCTGTCTGTCTGTCTGTCTGTCTCTCTCTCTCTCTCTCTCTCTCTCTCTCTCTCTCTCTCTCTCTCTCTCTCTCTCTCTCTGTGCTTCCTTTAGAAAGAGACTAAGGTCCACTTGATTGACTGCTAGCTTCCAAATGTTTCCAAATGCTTGTCTTCAGCCGTCTGCTTAGAGTGGTACTTAAGTATACAACAATTCGGACTGATGAGTCCATGTTAGTTAGAGTTTTGAATTGAGGTGTTGAATTCAAATCATTCAATGTCAGAAAATTATGATTGATATATTTTAATGTTAGCAAATTTGAAAGTGGTAATTTCTCAGTGAGTTAAAGTGATTGATGTGAATGCTTTCACTAAATGCACAACCATTTAATTTTATCTTTTGTTTGAAGAAATTCTTTATCAGAGCTGCACCTTTGTTGCAGTTGATATTCCACATAACAGTGCAACATTTAGAAGGAACCCCTCTCTCTTTCCTGATACCAATGAGTGACATTAAAAAGTGTCACAACTGCTTTGTCATTAGACTTAATGTTAATTGCTTTTCTAGTTGGTCATTTCTTGGACTTGTATATTCTCTGTTGTTTGCAAATAATTAAAGTTTTACTTTTGTTAATCATTTACGTGAGATTGAAAATGATTTCTGTAATCATCTAGTTGACTGGTTCTGTCTCTTTAGGGGCTGTCCATTAATTACGTCAACAATTTAGGGGAGGGGGTTTGAAAAAGTTTGACAGTTGTTGACAGGGGGAGGGGGTCAAGAGAAGTTGACGTCAACAATTTCACTTTTTACAAATAATCAAAAAATAGGAAATTTCATGGAATGCTACTTATTACAATGGAAAAAAGCATGGCAAAACAGGTCATCACCACCACATTTTGACACTCGATGAGCAAAATAGGGAAAAAATGGTCATCACCGCAAAAAATAACATTGTTGTTGTGACCTGTCATTGATCTTGGGGGGGGGGTTCAAAAGTTTTTGACATAATTATAGTAGGGGGGTAAGTGAAAGTTGACAGCTGTTGACAAGGGGGTGAGGGGTAAAAAATTGTTGGCATAATTAATGGACAGCCCCTTATTAATTAATATCAGTTGAGTAATTCAGACAAGACAAAACTTTGGTGAGAATATTCCAGATTAGTGATTGATTGTCATATCAAATCAAATCCTTTATCAAATCCTTTATATCTCTGTTAACTGGTTGTAAATGCCTTAGCATTATGGTGATGCAGATTTCTATAATGGCACACACACGTGCACGTACACAGACAAACAGAGATAGGAAGTTACGTTTTGGTCATTCTATAAGGTAACATTTATTTACTTGTTTAATAATTGATTGCTCTAATGATTGATTTATAGTGGGACATTACAGGCAATGCTGTTTTTAAGTTTTAAAGATTTTTGAGCTAAGAAATATCAACACTGGACACTACTTCTTAATTAAAGCATTAAGAAATTAACGAGATTTTACTTATTGTAATTTCTAAAATCTGTAATCACTATTTTAAGGAAATCTAAAGACAGTGTGCCCTTATAATAGGACAAGCACCCTTAATTAAGGACAGGGCCATAGAATTTAAGTACTGTCCTTATCATTTAAGGATGTATGGTAACCCTACTGCTTCCCCAAGGATACAAGCTTTGTGCTATCATTAACAAATTCTCATTTGACTAGCTATATATTGTCATGATTAGATGTTCCAACTTGCATTTCAATGGGAGATAACGATTCAAATCCGGATCGCCCATCTACTGATGCCAAGTGCATTACCAAAATGGCGCTATAGAAGTTCACCAATGAATTAATAGATGTATTATTGTACTTACAGAGAGCGTCGACAGGTGGCGCCTCTATTGTTCAATTCATGGAGTTTATTATAACTCCATGGTTCAATTGCATGCGAATGATGCGATAGTTGCGAATCTTGCGATTGCATATTTCGTTTGTCGTTGACTCGTTGTTTCTCTTGATTAATCTTTTAATTTGTTTGTTGTTAATCGATCGGTTTTGTGATCTCTGCTTTGAAATGTCTTCACCGTCTGGTTCCGATTGGTTAGTTTTACTTTCTAGATATTTAAATATTAAATCAATTGAAAGATCTCGACACGTGTTGCAGTCTGTGTTGTCAGTCTGTTACTCTAGACTAGACGGATCCAGACTTGTCATGGTTATAGACTAGTATAGTTCCGAACTCAAGGGATTCGCACAAAAGAGTCTAGCTACTAAGATATTTTGATTAATAATCCTAACTCTAATGTTTTGTGGTCTGTTGACGGAATGCGTTGTACCATCGATTCATACCCTCTGGTCTTACAAATGGTGCTATAGAAGTGCATAATTATTATTAAAGGTGTGTGTGTGTGTGTGTGTAATTGATCAGATACAGTGAGTTTTACATTGAGATGTTTCTATGTGTATTAGAAGTCAAGATGATTGCTGATTGTTCGAGATTTGTTGCAAGACTCTGGTATTACAGAGTGATTGAGAGGTTCCAAGGAAGGCAGTGGATTTAAAGCAATGCATTCCCACTAAAGAAAAGACAGTAGCCTACTTGATATACTTTTAGAAGACATTTCTGTATCGGGAACAGAGGGGCTGCTCGACGCACATATAGCGACGAGAGAGTAATGAGAGTGGGACAAGATAGAGATCTGAACTGACTTAACCCGTTACCATGACAAGCCAGGATTAATCTGGATTACTACTGTACACTTTTAAAGCCATTTTTAATCTGGATGTATCTATGGCAATAATGCTAATGAACTTTTAATTATGCTGCTTATTTTTCCCGAGGAAACCCTCTCCTATGGAATTCGTTATCGCTTCAGTGTCGGCGGGCCACTTCATTAAAGTTGATGGATAAAGTTCCCATGTTTTTTGTAAAGCGCCTTTGACTTTGGCCCTCGCTATGCTACGGCGCTATATAAATTGTCACGAACAATAACAATAACAATAATACCCAACAGATTCTTTCCATTGAAAGTTCTTTGTGTTGAGAATGCTTGCATTTTTTACTCTGGATTTTAGCAACATTTTAAAATGCAGCTAGAGCATCTTGTAATTATGGATGTAATTATTTAATTTTTGTAAAAACTGTTGAGGCAAAGAACACTAATTTATTTCATGTTGTAGTTTTTGTGCATGATTTGAATTTTGAATTTTAGTGAGAGCCAGGAAGACAATGATCTTAATTGTGAGTATATAACATCAACTTCCGGTCGTCTGACACCACCGAGAAGTCCACACAAGACGATCCTCGCTAGACGCCGCGCTCGCACAACCAGTACTTCATTCACAAGTGAGGCTGATGGGCCGGTCGTACGGTCTGGCAAACAGGCCATCTTCACAGCTGGTCGACCTCCTTGGTACAATTCCCAGGGGCAGCTAAAGGAAGCTTTTGTGATAGGTAGCCTCTCTAGTTGCTGCTAATTTTGTTTCTTTTATATAAGACTTTCTCTGTTGGGGTATGGCTGCTTTAGTTTTAAGATATCTTCTTCTACAGAGCAAATTTTATAATTTAGATATTTATTTTGTAGTGGTACATAGTACACTTTATGTATATATTGATGTATATTTCAGGGCATATGGTTTTTATGATGACTGGACACTATTTTCAAAGTACTTTGATAGGTTGAAATTATTTAACCACATAGGAGAGTGTGCATTTAAATGAAATATCTCTGTAAGGATCCTTGTTCTTTTGGCAATTTCAATTTCTGCTGTTTTGGTGATGATCTTAATATGAGATTTTATTGTAAAGGGATCTGTGGTGGCAGTGCTTCTGGGAAAACTACAGTTGCGAGAAAAATCATTGAGGCATTGAACGTTCAATGGGTCAGCCTTGTCAGCATGGATTCATTCTATAAGGTAACATTTATCGATTGATTTTAATTACAGGTTGCTTTAATAATTGATTTATAGTGGAACATCAATGCTGTTTTTAAGTTCTTTGAGTTTTTAAGATTTTAAGATCTCTGAGCTAAGATAATTATGTCATAAGTCAGGAAATTTGGGACAGAAAATGAGCTGAGAAGGGTTAACCCCAACCTATATGTGGGTCAATGGAATTTGTAAAAGTTCAGTGTTTACCAGTAAACAGCATCAGACAGGATTCTGTTGGGGGCCATCCATAAATGACGTCACACACTTAGGGGGGTTCAAACATTTGTGACGATGTGTGACGACGGGTGAGTCCAGAAATGTGACGTGGCATAATACTAAATATTTTTATTGATACAGCAATGCTATGTTACCACAAAATTGAATGTATTTTACACGTATTTTAATTATTATACACTTCATTTTTAAAAAGAGAATTTGAAAAAGTTTCTGAATATTGTTTCAACTATAATAATTATCATGAATATTTTCAAACGAAAAGTTAATTTTGACATTGAAAAGACGACAAGAGGAGGGGTTAACGCGTTGTGATGTCATATTTGAGGGGTCTGACTTTTTGTGACGACGTGTGACGAAGGGGGCTTAAAAACTGCCAAAATCGCATGACGTCATTTATGGATGGCCCCTTGAAAGAATGCCACTAAGACAGACTTTGTTAACTCGAAATCTAAATTTAATGGCTAAAGTTATTATATAATAACTTTATCCATATATTAAATTAAATAGCATATATAGCATGTGTGTCTCTGAGAGAAATCTTTGCATCTGAAGAGTCTACGTGCCTGGCTGAGTATGACTGAGTCATTGCCAAGAGTGTTTTTCCCCGGCCACAGCTGATAGTTTCTTATTTACGTAACTCAGTCAACTGAGTCAGCTCCTACTAATCCATAGAATGTCCTATTGTCTGCATTGTTTTGCTGTAGGTTTTCATGGGGATTTGGATGTCATGTTGAGGTGATTTTTGTTTGTTGATGCTATTAATTTCCATATTTGTAGTTGTTATTGAAACAATTGACTGAGCAATAGTTGAATGAGATCTTCTGATTGAATTAATGTATTTGTTGTTATTTCTGGTGTTTCATTTGACAATAGACGTTGAATGACGAGCAGCATGACAAGGCGATTGAGAATGAGTACAACTTTGATTGTCCTGATGCTTTTGACCTTGACCTCATTGTCCATACAGTGCGGCGATTGAAAGAAGGCAAAAGTGTTGACATTCCGGTTTACAATTTTGCAACACATAGGGTGGAGAATTATAAGGTAACTAAGAATTCCCAAATTTATTTAATAAATTAAAGCATCAGTGTTGTTATTAAGATTACGTTTTATTTGCATCTGGAGAGTGCAGTCTCTGTGGGTTTTTCATGTTCTCCATAAACTCAGATGTTTGATAATTTAAATATAATTTGTCTTTTGATGATTTTTTAATCGTTCAGAGTTTAAGTCGAGGTGAAAGTGACTTGAGCACTCAGAAGAATTGAAAACTTAACAAACATTGAAACAGACAATTTGATGAATGAAGAGGAGCAAGTGGGGTGAGGAGATGATAAGTTGGTAGCTCACTTGAGAGGCACGCTGACAGACTGGGGATCTAGTTCCACAGGCGTTCCTACCTAAGGTCGACTCAGCCCTCATTCGCCAGATGGCACCTAAGTAGCAGTTTAGTCGGGAAGTAAACAGGCGCCTTACACGAGAACACCGGCCCCATGTCGTGTAATCGTGCCCCAGTTGCCTGGCTGAGGGTCTAGAAACGGAGATCGGCATCACCTTTAGTTGTCCTGAGGTTGACCTTGAGGGCTTGAGAAGGAGCTTTACTTCACTTAGAGTAGAGCAGAGGTTGTAGAGATGCTGAGGTGAATGTAGGGGAGGTCAAGAAGATAGTTGTCCTGATGCTGTTATTAGCATTCAATCGTTTCTTCTGTCTGTTTGATTTTAATGTTCCTTTGCACACCAATGATGTTCATTTGCCTATTATTTTCATTATCAATAAGTTGTATTCGATGGCTTAAGACTTTTATGATGAATATCTTTAAAATAACTGGAAAATGACTTAATTTTTCAGAAAACAATTTATGGGGCAAATGTTGTGATATTTGAAGGAATTCTTGCATTTGAGAAGAAGGAACTACGAGATGTTAGTCAATGTTTAATTTTAATTTCTTGACTTTTCATTCATTGAGTTTCTGTATTTGGCAGATATTGCTTCCATGGTAGTTGTTGTTTCCACATTGAACGACGATCAAGGGCTGAAGTTGCATTGGGTTGAGTGTTGAGTTTCACTGTTATATGTTCAGTGTTGTCACTTAGATTGGCTGTTACTTAATTCTTGTTGGAGTGATTGCACAGAGGTTAGGTTTTAATTTCAGAATTATTCTTATCTATAGTAAATATTATGTCTCGGATATATTTTTTCATGATGCATACTGATTGGTTTTGGTCATTTGTTCTGTTGTTTTTTCAGCTCATGGATATGAAGGTGTTTGTAGACACTGATTCTGACATTCGTCTTGCGAGACGCTTGAGACGCGACATAACAGAAAGAGGCCGTGATCTTGACGGTGTCATCAAGCAGTACCACAAATTTGTAAAACCAGCCTATGATCATTACATTGAACCAAGTCGAATTTATGCTGACGTCATTGTCCCGCGAGGTGAGGAGAACTGTCTTTATTATTTAAAAATCTTTTCAAAACAGGAAATTTTGTACTTTCACTAAATGATTTGTTTGGTGTAATTTTTGTCAAATTTTTGGATGTTAGTGGAGTTCTTGTTTTTGTGGTTTTGTCAGCTGCTTTTGTTCTACTCTTAGGTGGTGAAAATGTTGTTGCCATAAATCTGATCGTCATCCACGTTCACCAGAAATTACAGGAGGTCATTACAAAATTTGCTGTAAAATGGTCGATAGCTGTTCTTATTTGAAGTACAATGAATCCTAGAAATTATAAATTATTTTGAACCGGTGTTGAGCAGATGAGCATTTGAATTGAATGAAATGTAGACAGTAATATTGCAAATTGATTTAGTGAAGAAGTGCTTAAGATATAATTTCAAAGGATCTTGAGAGCTCTCAGTTTATTGATTCCTTGAAGTTATTCTAGCACTCTGCAAATTGAGGAGCTGTTATTTCATATGAAATTTTGCCTATACTAACTTATAAACAACTTGTTAAGACATGAATTCTGTAAACAGCAGTGTTTTAAGTGATTGGGGCTCTGATGTCTCTCAGATATACACTAGATATGCAGAATAACAAAGGTGAGAGCTGTATATATTGTAAATTTCCTGCTGATTATTTATAGAGAGGGTTCAAGATGAGGTCACAGCTGAAGGAAGCTGCACACATTGGTCAACCACTCCCACACACTCTGCATGCACTGGAGAAGACGAATCAAGTCATTGGCCTTCATACCTTTATCAGGTAGACATTAGTAGCTTATGCCACAGGTGGAATCTTTGCTCGTTTCATTTCTATTCTGAAATTACTGTTGATTCATTCTGTCATCATCAGAATTTGTTGCGTCAGTCAAGGATATAGCCAGTGATAATTATTACATACAGTAATCTTTCAACTGATGTCTCTTGATTGATTATACGCCGTTATAGTCTCATCACTTACATTGAGACAGGTAACTGAGCTGGTGAAATGTTAGTTGTAAGTAAGTAGACATGGGTGTTTTTCATGTTAACTGCTCAGTTGTGTGTTAATACATTTAGGAACAAAGAAACATCTCGTGATGAATTCATATTTTACTCAAAACGCTTGATACGACTGCTCATTGAATATGCTCTGTCGCTCCTTCCATTCAGAGTCAGTCATCAGCTGATCTTTATTCACTTGTGTTTGTATTATGTAATGATGATTCAACTGGTAACAGGATGGAATTTGCCGTTGTCTTTTCTAAATGCTAATTATCACTGATGCTGTGTTAACAGGAAACTGAATGACTTTTCTTTGCAGTCTGTTACAGTTGAAACGCCGCAGGGAGTTGCTTACGAGGGAAAGCGGATGGACACAGGCAAGGTCAGCGTACTTTCATTATCTCTCTCTGCATCATTGAATACATGTAGAGTTTTGATTTTGGAGTGTTTTGCTCAACTGTCAATTGAAGTCTTATTTTGTCTCTTTCTAAATGAATGATTTATTAGGATTTTACTGACTGATTTAACAGTTTGTCTTCTATGCAAATAAACAATATGAAAGAAGCGCAGAATAGACAAAGTGGCGTTGCTGTGAAAATAAATGGTGTTACCATCTGCAGGTCGTAGACTTAAAATGCTAAAAGAGAGGAGGGAAAATGAAAGGCATGACAATGTTTTTGAAATGAAAGAAAAAAAGACAGATGGTAACAATTAGAAGGACTCAAAGAAGAGAAACGAGTATGAGGAAAAAGACTGTGACAGAAGCACAAAGGATGGCAACAATAATGAACTAAAGGAGGACTTCTGTTGCCCACATCATCAGTGTTTTAATCATCTCAAAAGAATTAAGTACTAATTAAACAGCGGTTGTAGGAGTAAGAGGTTGGTAGCTGATGACTCAGATTGAAAATACAAAAATAGGAACTGGATGGTAGAATCAATAACTAACTACATTGTCATACTAAAGAGAGAATGAGTGAAGAGTAGTGGTCCCTGATATGGCAGCCTGGTCTTTTGATGAGAGTTGTTAGAACAAGGTTGTTAACGTGCATAATGATGCTCTTGTTGGTTGTTCTTTTCCAGATCTGTGGTGTCAGTATCCTGAGGGCTGGAGAAACCATGGAGCCTGCTCTGTGTGATGTGTGCAAAGATGTTTCTCTTGGGAAGATTCTTATTCAGACAAACCTTGACACTGGCGAACCAGAGGTCAGCTTAGTTCTTTTTTTTACTACAAACATTTCTGTCTTTATGAATTTATTTTTCTCTTGTGTGGCTGTGAAATTATGTAGGCATTTGATTATTTTGAACCGAGTCAAGCTTGTAATTCATTATTTTGCTGCTGAAATTCTATCGTCAGCTCCATTATCTGCGACTTCCGAAGGACATCAAGGATCATTACGTGATGTTGATGGATGCCACGATGGCAACAGGAGCAGCGGCGATGATGGCCATAAGGGTGCTGCTTGACCACGATGTCCCTCAAGAAAACATTCTACTTCTGTCTTTAATTATGGCAGTCTCGGGTAAGTAATTCTTCAAAATTGCCATCAATGATATTATGTTACAATGTAAAACAGATTTCTTGTGCAGTTTTAAGTAAGGCCATTAACGTGGCAACATTCAAGAGACTGTCAATGCTCTGTGGTCTGTGCCCTGTAGCAGGGCATGACCATTTGGCATTTTATAGTAACTGGGGACAAGTGGGTCTATGTTAATTGGAGCAAATGATTCTGTCTTGTGTTTCACTTATGCTCTGTCAGTCGATTGGCTGTTGTGTCTAGTGATTCTTTTAAATTTATTTTGATGTATTTGCTGATTTTTATCTGTTTGTTATAAAAGTGGTTTTCATGGCAATTTATTTGATAGCATTGTTGCTGTTTTAACAAAGGTGTCCATGCTGTTGCTTATGCATTTCCAAAAGTGCGACTCGTTACAACTGAAGTTGATCCTGAAATCAACGGCCATTTTCACATTATTCCCGGGATTGGTAACATTTTATTGGTTGGATTCATGCTATATTGTGCATGTGTAAAGTACCTTAGATGCACACACGCACACATGCACAGTAGTAGTGACGATTTTAATTTTTCCCATCGCCATCCGTTACACATTTCCTTTCTTATGCTGCTTTAATGAATTAATGAATTAATTAAATGTGTCATCAGCTGTATCCTGCAATTTTTATTTTGACAAATTTATTTTAAAATTTGGATATGAAGTCTAGTTAGCATAGTGCCATTATAAAGCATGCAGTTATTTGTGACAGCTGCCTGTTTCAGTGGCATTGAAATTATTAGGACACTGTGATAAGTTGTAGTGTTTTAATGATATTTGTATTTGACAATGTTGTTGTTGTTGTTGTTGTTGTGTAGGAAACTTTGGTGATCGTTATTTTGGAACTGAGCCAGCGGTGTTTGATGATGCGCCAGTTTTTGCTTAGAATATGAACTGTGCGCCTGTTTTGCTTCCTGTACATACGGCTGCTGAGGTCTTCTCTTGCTTCTTGTGGGCTTCTATTTTATTGTCTATGGGATGATATATTGTTGTTGATTGTCAATCATTTTAACTCCACAGAATCTTACAAAATTATCTGTTGATAAATTATTGCATTACCCAAGCATTGTTATCATGATCAGAGCATCACGTTAATGCCTCCAAAATCAAACCTTATTAGAAGTGAGTCATTCCGGAAAGATCAATCTGGAGTTAGGGTCATTTTGGGGTTAGACCGTTAGAGTCAGTCTGGGGTCAAGGTCAGTCTGTGGCAAGTGACAGTAAAAAGTCAAATTTATCAGCAGAAGTACAGTTTTGTCAGGTCAAGGAGTGTGATGTATCCTACTGTAAAGGTGACGTTCCTTGTGATTCTGTAGATACTCTTAATATTTCAGCTGTGAAAACATCTGACTCAGATGAATCTATCTGTAGTCTTTGGGTCATTCTCAATCCCATTTATGGAAAAATGATGTCCTTGTGTCTTCAAGTGTTGTCCTTTGACTTGCTCTGGTTCTATTTTATTTTATTCTATTTTGCTCTGGTTGTTCTATTATTTGCCTTTTCTTTGCAGTCTGTCATTTGGTCATTACTTTCCCACTGGTTTATTTTTATTTCTGTTCTATTTCTTTATTTCTGTGATTGTTGGTTTTGGATATTCATAACTTATTTTCTTTAATATGATTTCAGTTATTATAATACACATAATAATTTAGTTGCTCCGTTCTCAATTCTATTCCAATGGATACTGATGGTGATTAGTTGTTGACTTTTGAAAATGAGCGATTTTCTTTTCTCTGCATTTAATTTGTCAGCTACATCATACCGAAGTCTAAATTGTGTACTAATTGTATGTCTATGACAATTCATATCCTGTTTTATCTGTTTGAAGAATGGACTCTTGTTTCTGTAATAATTATAATATCAACTCGGTGCTATTGCTATTTTATGAGAATTGATGAGCATTTATTGGAATGAGGTTCTTTCTTTGGTTGATTTTGATTGTCTGTTAATATGTTGTCCACTTATGCATTTCCTTCTGATGTACAATAGCTGTCACTGTCCTTATATCCAGTATTGTTTCTCTGTTAATAAATACCTAATAAAGTTTGTTAGGCTTTGTTGTTTGCTATCTTTCAAAATCTTTGAGAAGGCAAAAAAGCTTTTTCTTCACAGCACAAGTCACTGCTTTTCAAAACTTGGTCAGCCACTGTTGATCACTCTCCGTAGAATACTGCCATTAAATTTTAGTTACTGTATCTGCTGAAATAAAGTCCTCATGGGAACAATATTTAAGAAGAGTCTAAACAGAACATGGTGTACTCCATTGAAAGTGTTGTCTGATATTTGAGGATGTTAACAACTGCTTTTTATGTTTTTGGCCCTAAATTCTGCAATGAACTTTCCACTTTTTAAAGATTTAGCAACCAATCATTGCATGGCAAAGACTGCATCATGACATTAAAATAATTATAACATGTACATGTAGCATATTATTTTGTGACCCACCATGTGAAAACTAGACCTTCCACTTTATCATTATGTTCACTGGGAAACCTGAAATCGACTTCTGACGACGTAAGTTAAGTGTTTTACGATTTATACAAGCAGATGGATGAGTTTTGGCGTTTGACAGCAGCTCTGGAGCGTTCTGCCTTCGTTATCTGAAGAAACCAACCTGTTGTTAACTGGTTACATTACAGTTGGAAGCATTTCTACCTTAGAACAATATTAACACCTCATCCTTATCGGCCCACATGATCTTCTCACTCTTTCACATCCACTGAATCGGTCATCCCTGAAAATCTGCAATCTTGCCTTTTTATGGGCTGCACGTGAAATTCTGAACTCAATCCCAGCTTCCCTCCACAGCCTTGGACACTTTCAAGCAATAAAATCTGAATCCTCATTTCCTGTAGTTCCTGCATTATCTCCTCATAACTACAGATCTAAGCTTAAATCCTTCCTTTTTCTGAAATCATATCCTCCATAGCTGTAATTAGCCTCACTGCCCTTTCGATATTTTGACCATTGCCTGGCTGGTCATTTACCTTTACCAAAGCTATTTTAAGAAAGGCACCATAGCTAATTAAAGGCTATGTGCCTAAGGATAAATAGTTATTGTGCTAAATATATAGCGCTATATAAATCCACGAGATCTTACTTATTTAAGACGCCACAGGCTACTAAAATTTACTAAATAGTAAATAGGTTGCCCATTGGTTTTGCCTCGTGCTCGGCGACTACAGCGCCCCTGGCGACTGATGTGGGAGACGAGAGGCCGGCGCATGCGCACTTGGGCGATTGCAAATGGTGGCCGGGGATCTTGTTGTTGTTGTTGGACGCGTTGAGATTTGTGCGTTGAACTGGCGAATGGATCGCCTCTTAGGACGACCGACGACGGCCCCGATCGACTGACGGACGCTGCTCCCTCGTCGCCCCTCGAAGTCCCCGTCTTTTGACGGCGATTCCGTCGAAGACTGCTCAGCAGGTCAGGGACTCCCTGTATCGTCGTCGCTGCCGCCGTACGGCCGAGCCGAGGGAGGAGGACTGGCGAGGGGCCTCTTTTGTCCGTCGTTTTCCTTTGATGCGTTTGTATCTATTAAGGGAGAACTCAGCACTCTCGTCTCTTCCTCCTCTCTATGCTTCTCTTAGGACTATCGTGAAACTGGATTATTGGGGTGGATTATTGTGCACTACAATCGCCAGCCAACGCTTCTGTTGATTGAAGGAAAATGCGTCCTGCAGTCATACAGTTTCGATTGTTTTTGTACACTGTTTGATTTTGCACTTATTGAAATGAGTGCAAGTTCAAAAGAACTGTTGCAATAAATTTTATTATATATCGGGTGTTGTTTCAGTTAAACTATTGCCTATATTCTCATGTTGTTTCATTTGGGTGTTGATTTGCATTTCAAACACAGTATGTCGATTGAATCTATGTAGTTGTTTTTTCCAAAACTGTGGCAGCTAGGATATTGTACATATTGTGCGATTTAAGGTTGTGCAGCAACACATTTGAATGGTTGTTTTGTGGCCAAAATCTTGACGGCTTTACTTAGCCTATGAGTAATATTTGCATATCTGGGTTGGTAAGTTTTAGTTAAATTAGAAAATGTTTCTCACAAGAAACATAATTTACTGAATTGGTTTTGAATTTCAAGACTTGTTGCAGTAAATTTGTGGATAATTAGTATAGTTGTGTTTTTAGGATGTTCTAAATTGGAATGAAAAACCATTCAGCCTTTTACCTGAAATTTTAGTAGTTTAAAGGTAAGAGTTAATTTCTATCACAGGTGCATTGACACAAAATCTATAATATTAAAATCCTTATTCTGTATGTCTGTTACCTTCAAGCGTTCTGATTGGTTGACTATTGGTAGACGGTTTAGTCCTTACGTCGCGATGCGTTGGTGGGCGATGTTTGAAGACGACGTTGCTATTGGTAACAATTGTTCGTAGTTTAGCACGGTTTAGTCGAGTCATTGCAGCGTCAGAGGGGTGGGCGTGCGACGATGTTGCTATTGGTAACAATTGTTCGTAGCTTGAGGATCTTAACGTACATTTTAACGTACACAAAAAATACGTGTACAGCGTCACAAATGGTCACAGTTGCGTGATTTTAACGTACTTAGGCCTAATTATTACATGGTGCAGAGCTTGGCTAGGTGACATATGTACATCATTGAAACGTTGTTCAGCATGAATTCAATGATTGGGTTTTAATATTATCCTGCACCGCGAGCGCGAGGCGAGCATCTTTCTAGTTGATATTAATCAGCGATATGTAATAGCACGGTGAGTGCATGTTACTGTATAGTGCCTCTTCTATTTCTCGGCAAGGTGCTCCCTTACAGAAGTCATAAGAAATGAGGAGAGTGTTTGAGTGAGACGGATTCTAAATGCTTAACACTGTGTAAGAAAGAGAGAGCGCACATGCTTGAATGTTTGTGTGTATCATCTGTGGATTCATACAATCAAAATGACAAGTAAAGAGATGAGAACAGCATTGGAGACTGTATATGTCAGAGGGGATATGGAGCATTGCTGTTTCATTTGATTGTCACCAAGGGTCCAAGGCGTTATGCTATTTGCTTCAAGTATTTGTTACCACATAACTTATTTCTACAGAAATGACAGAATAATGGAATCCATTTGCTATAATGATGAATTAGTCTTTTCCTCTGTTAATTTGGAAAATATTTTTAAGGATGTTGTATATAATTTCCGGATATTATATTACGTTTGCTAAATATTTTATATAACAAAGTTCTTTCTAAGCTCCCACCCAAGTACTGGGCTCTTCTGGCAGCGCTGATCTCTGTTGCTAAAGCCCCAGCCAGGCGTTCAATGCCACAGATATGGAGTCAGAGTATCACATAGCATGCATATTTGTTATTTCATATTAATTTTAGCAAATAGAGAGTAGCAGAGCAAATCAGACTATTGGCTCTTATTTCATCTTTGAAATTTGTTGGAGAAATTGAGTCTCAGATTTGTTGTGCTTTGGAATTGCTGTTTGATCTTCATGCTAATGACAATGCTTGGCAGCTTATTTTGTGTTTTTGGATTCATAATTCAAAGTGTGTTCATTGAACAGTAGAGGAACACACTGCCTCAGTAAAAGAACTGGAGTCCTATGTTCAGTGTTGTCATAAGCAGCTGTTGATCAGTGATTCTCCAGTGGCCTTGTTTATGCTGGTTCTGTGGATGTTCAACTGTACATTCGATCAGATATAAAGAAATTTGAATAAAATTTGGATTTTGGTTTAGAGTTCTTGTGTTGCAGCCATGCTTGAAATTTCTTAATTGATAGAATTATAGGAAGATGGAAAATCTAGAAATACTTCATATTTTATATCATGAAATAAAGTCAGTTTCTTTTATATTTTGGGCCAGTGTAACTTTAATGTAGTTGTGAATTTCTCTAAATTTGGTTGATTTTCTGTGTTCTTGGTCATTCTAGATTATTTTGAGTGATGATGGGTCCTCAGCTACAGTACTTGGAGACAGTTCTCACTTGCACAGGCAATTACTATGCACCAGATTTGCATAATCATGTCGATGATCTCAAGAAGAAGCTTCAACAGTTAATTGCTGATGGTAAGATATTAATGCACTGGTCTGAGGTTTTCATCTTGCCTAGCAGACACTGTTAAGGATAACAGTAAAGGTGATAAAATGGGGTCAATACCTGTAGAAGAACTGAAGGGTTAGCACCTGGAATTATCATGGCATCAGCTGAATGAAGGTGGTTACCTGCCTTTCCTTTCTACCTTTCCTTTCGCCAAGTAAGCTCAGCTCTTGGACTTGTTCACAGCCAAGTCAACAGGGCGAGAGTCTGGAGAAGAAACAGAATGTGTTGAGATTTGAATCTCATGTGAAACCATTTGATTTGACTACATTCTTAGCTGTTGGACTACTGTGTCAGCCACCAAATAAATTTAAAAAATTTGGATGCATAGATCTGTCATTTAATTATGCAAAATCCTAAGTTTAAAAGTAGAAATAATCCTACCTTCACATAGTGAATTACATTATTCTGAGCAACTTTGCTTGCAGCTATTACTGTTTTTGTGCAATCTGTCAAGTAAAGATGTCAGGAAAGAGACGTCTGTATTGCTTTTGCACTGTATTGTTATGCACGCAATTGCTCTAAGGACAGCTTAATTGCCTTTAAGAGAAATTTTCAGTTTCATTTCAGTTTTAAATAAATAATTCTGTCATTTGACTATGTCCTGCTTGTCAATTGACATTGTAGACTTGAATGTCTTGTAATAGCTTATGATGACTGCATTCACTTACTGCTTTTGGCTTTTACTCTTATTATGGAACATTTTCTGACTCTTGCAAATAGGCTATCTCTCAGAGTTAAAATAGACTTGAAATCGTGACCTTTGATTGGATAAGGCTATGTTAGTTATATCTTATCTTATTTCACCATGCCTGGGTCCTTGTGCTGAGCTCTTTTGCCATTCCTGCTGATGATTGATGTTGTCAAGTTCTTTTTGTAGATACAAATAACCTGGTTCTTAAGAAGGTGGAGCCGTGGAACAGTGTACGGGTGACATTCAACATGCCTGTTGAAGCTGCTCGAAGGCTGAAGGAGTTGGCCGAGCGAAGGGACTCCATATTGCGTGAGCTTGGGATACTGGCCGTCCAGATCGAGGGCGACCAAGTCATTTCACTGACCCTTGAGAGCAAGTCAAGTGATCCATCATCGGCTGAAGTTGTTGTCAGCTTCCCTGCTCAGCTGATTTCAGAGACTGAAGAATTGAAGGAGATGACTGTGAGCAATCACCTAAGACTTGAAGAAGATCAGGCACTTGAAAGGACTGAATTGAGTGCAACTCTGGCAACAGACAGTGCTGCTCATGCTAGTTTCATCAGCCCTTCCATCAATCCTGTCTTCTCATTCTACAAAGAAAAGACAGAGAAGCGGCCGGTATTTGTCGAGAGCATCTACGTCCCAGCTTCAAGAACTGTCGACCGTGCCTCCTCTTCTTCATCGGCGGCGCTGATTCATAATTCACCGAATGTGAATCATTTGATACACGCACAGCTTGTTGCATTTGAGCTTCAATCACTTCAACAGCAGTTTGAGCAGCGGTCAAACTTCCTCAGTGACATATCATCCCAGACAAGTAATGGATTTGGTAAACCTGCATGCGCTCAGACAAGGCTAAATCCTGAGGAAGGAAGGACAATGCCAGTGTCCCTTGGCATATTGCATTCGCCAGCAGGACAGAACCCACCGAGCAGAGTGTGGTCACGGGTTGACGATCGGCTGCCCATCAATAACAACAACATTGCTTCATCCAGTCCACTTCTTGTCAATCTGCTTAAGAGTCCTGGAGGGCGGCATCCGCAGCCCAATCTTCTTGTACCTCGTGCACAGACTCCGGACTTATGGTATCCGGGTGTTGCTGTGCCACAGAAGCGCCGACGCAGTCAGCAGCGGACACCAAAACGGCCAAAAATTGATTTGGAAGGCAAGAAACCGAGTGACTTGTGTAACGCTTCAGCACATCTTGATGCAGTTGGGTCTTCACTGATCAGTCAGGTTGACATTCTTTCCAAAATGAGAGATGATGAATCGGTTTTAGACGCTGTTTCTAACTCACGTGTAGCTGGGCTGACAATTGATGACCCTCTGCTGTCGTTCACGACCACTGCTTGTCTTGATTCTAAGAGCAGACAACGTTTTATGATTAATCCTTACACAGGGGACCTTGAAGCAGTCAATGAAACTGATGATGGAGATGGTGGCCAGGAAGCATCAAAAGAGACAAGCAGCTGGCAGAATGCATTAGCCTCTGTAAGTTACATGACTAGTGGTTCCATTAGCAGCACACAGGCGTCTCTGAGTGGTTGTGAAGAAAATATTCATAAAAATGCAACAGTAACCACCCAGTCTCTTTCATTGAGATGTATTGCAAATGACCACAGTGGCAACAATGCAAATGCCGATGTTACTATGTCCCAGTTGTCGGATATATCTACTGGTCTGGATGTTAAAGATATGGCTCTTACATGTACATCATTTAAATCAAGCATTTCTGAAGGTTCTCTGTCTTCTTCAGATCTGCTTAACACATGTACTTCTGTGCCCAGTCTGAGTGCTCTGTCTAAGCCACGGACTGTGTCTACAGCTGCAGACCTTTCTCACCTGCATAATCCATCGTCGTTGCAGGTCTCTCTTCTTGCAAGTGCAGCGTTTCATGCAAAATCTTCCATTTTTAAACATGTTGTATTGTCGCATTCAGATGACCAAGAGACCGTGAATGTCGTTCAGCCAAATCCTATCAGCAGTTCTAGATTTGGGGCAGTTTGTACTAATCAAATGACTGCTGATGCCTTACCTGTACCAGGTGTATCATCTTTGTCGCAATTCAATGAAGTGGCAGTGACTTCCTCCTTCCATCAGATTTGTTCCATAGCAATGCATCAGAATAGATGCTCCATTGTAGATTCAAGTTTGCCACTTAAGGTCGTTCCATCTTCTGTGCAGCCGAGCGTTCTAACGCCAAACAGTGTTGTCGATGAAGACCAAAAGGTAGATGCAACTGATCTGTTGTGTAGAATGACAGGAGCCGAGGGTGTAGATGAGCAGCTTCTGAGCTCACGTGCTGCTGCTGCTGCCGCTGTAGACTCAGCGGCGACACTCTCACTTGGACAGATGCAGCCAGTTGTATGCTCTGCCGTTTCCTTAGAATTGCCGTTTAGAAGCCAAGGGTGCCTTTTACAGATTGATAAGACTGAAAGAGATGATGCCACAGTGGACATTGTTAAATCATCAGCGTCTGATGTGCAAGTAAACAGTGCTGTATGTTTACAGAGCTTTCCACCAGCATCTCAGCTGGTGACTACATATCCTTCTGCGTGTGTTGCCAATGTTTCCAGCATTGCAACTGGTACGCACAATGCGTTGCCTGGTAATGTTATTGTTGAATGCAGTTTAAAGCCAGAAACAGGTGAAGGCATCAGTAGCCATTTCCTAATGGAAAACAATTGTACTAATGATATGAAGGTACCTCTGACATTTCCATTTCACCCTCTGCCACAAGATCTGCTGTCACTTTCCGTTGCTTTCAGTCAGAACGGTCGTCTGCCAGTGATGTCTTGCCTTCCCAATCTGCCTCGAAAATCTTTGGATGTCTCAAAAGTTATTGGCGATTGCAAAGTCTCTCGAACAAGTTCTTCACCAATTTCCCAGACTGATGCTGATGCTTCTGTACTAATCAGTCCTCTTGTCCTTCAGAAAGATTCAAAAGGTAAAAATGCTGAATTTATATTCTCTGTATGTTGTATACATCCCGATGATCTTGTAGACAGATAGGGAGAATGGTTGAAGAAACTTGTAGCGTTATTTGGGAGAATGCATAGACCTGAATTGTTGCTTAACCTCTTTACCAGCCATTTAGTTGTAACGTAATGTAGCTCTTACAGCACCCCTCTTCATTTAATCGATTTTGGCGCCCCCTCACGTCGGCACCCAGAGACATATGTCCCTCCCCTGCCCCCTAACTCCGCCTCTGGAGTGGACGCATATGTGCATTACGGCTGGTAAAGGGGTTAATGTTCTATTAGGTGCACTGCTTTAATGCAACTATGCCTGTGGTATATTGCTTGGTTACAACAGGCATGTTCATTGGCATTATGCTGTCATTTGTATGTGTGGCCCCATGAAAACATCGCATTGATGTCATAGTTTAGTACACATCCACCAACCAGTGGACATGGAAATTGTATTGAGAATGTTTGATTCACTAAATTGCCATAAGCTGTTAAGAAGCTGGCATAATTTAGTGCTTAGGTAGTCCCTCAACCATTGTGCTGTTGTTTAGTGCAGTGGTTCCCAAGCTTTTCAACCAGAAGCCATATTTACTATTTTTGGTGCTTAAGCAAGCCACAAAGTTATACAATTCTAAAATTAAGACTATACTGGAGACAATTCTCATCTGGGTTCTTATTATGAAAACTCAATTTGATATTTGGGGAATCTAAATATTTATAAAATTATAACAGTTATATCGCATCATTCTTGCCTTTTAGTAACCAAATTCTAAAAACTTTAAAAGCAGTCAATGTCAGTCCTGTACTTCAGTCATTTTCAGTTTAAAATCAAATATCCATTTAAAAATTTTAAATCAGTTTTGCTCACCGCTATTAATGTAATTAGTTTACATCTGTAACTGTTCTTCATAATCGTCTACCAAAGTTCTGATGCCAGTTTATGAATGTTTGGGCTGTCATACTCAAAGTCATAGGCACAGCTAGCTACTGTCAATAAGTCTGTAACATTGCTTGTATTTGATAACTGTCTTTGTGGTAAATGACTGCTCACATTATTTCAAATTTTGAGGCCTTGTGGGCCATTTTTTCAATGCTGACTGGCCATAAGTTGCCTGCAAGCTGTGGTTTGGGAACCTCTGGTTTAGTGTTTATCTGGCATTAATGTCGATGTGGTGATAGTGGCAGTGATGATCATGAATGCAGTTGAGATAAAAACAGCAATGTTTTGTATTTGATTTTGTTTTCTGACATCTGTGTCGTATAGATTAATTTTAATTCTTCCTTGAAGGAGACACTTGTTGATAACACTTATTGGTTAATTCTTTTGGCAGATGGTGACAATGCAGATGATGGAAAGTTCCACATCTATGCACCTAGAAAAGAACTGACCTTACCACCCGAGAATGCTACAAATTCCTCACCACTGCCACAGATGTTATCTAGTAAGAAGATTGACGGTGATAAGGATGTTCTGCCTTCTAGTAGTCATTCAGTTCATGCCTCAGATACTGTTCACTCAAGAGTGACCATTGTTTCTCAGGTTGAAGATACCTTGAGCATTCCTGATGATGACGTTCTGGTTCGTGCTTTACCTGACACCAGCCTGTCATTCACCTCACCTTGTGATGCAGAATCAGTTGGAATTGCTGATCAATGCAGCATGTTTGGACAAAGCAGTTCATCTGCTGAATCTATTTTTGTAGCTATGTCATCATCCAGTGGTCAACCCACAGATTTCTCACAGCAGAATGTCTTATGTCTTGCTAACCAGCAGTCGTTGCCTGATGCTTTTCAGCCTGTTATGAGACCAGAGGCAGTTGGCCCTTTGCAATCTTTCTTCCAGTTGCCAATCTCTAGTTCCCATGTGACCTGGGACACCAAGTTGATGCTTCCTGTTGGCAATCTTAAGGCCATGTCGGGTGCAGGGGTGGCCAACTCCACTGCTGTGCATTCGGCATTTGAGGCAGAGTCTGCACTGGCAGCATTTGAAAAACTGGCGTGCTTGTCTTCTTTGAAGCCAGCTGTGGCAATTGGTTCAATGTTGTTGAACCCACTTTGTCTCAAAGAACATTCCTATGACCAGTCAGTGAGTGCTGTGGACATTAAACTAGAAGATGAGCTGAAGAGAACAGCAGAGCAGACTGCATGCACTGATCCAGCAGCACAGTCAGGTGAAGGAAGCAGCAGCAGTGCAACAATGCCAATTGGTTTGCAAGATATAATAGTAATGCAGGTGTCTTCAGGTGACTTGCAGACTTCTGGATCTTCAAGTCATCTGATTCCTTCTCTGCCATTTGCTGGTGTTTCAAATTCAGAACAGAACGTTTCAGAAGTCAATGAAGATGCTCTTGCTGGAGAAGTTTTGAAAGTTCCACCTTTTGCTGGTCCGGCGGTACGGCTTGCTCTGTATCCAGAAACAAAGATGTTTGTGACCCGTGAATCGTGTCATAGGAAATCCAGCCGATCCTCGGACGAATCTTCACCACGAAGCAAAGCAACGCTGACTGTTGCCAAATTATTGGAAAAAGCAGACAGTGCAAAAATGAACATACATTCTACAAATAAGCTAACTGAGTCAACAGTATCGATGGAAAACACTCTACGACAATCAACTGTATTGTCTCATCTTCCTTTCCCAGATTCATTACCAAACACAACTGCCATGCAAGTGGAAACCACCAGCAAATTGGCAACAGTGTCACCTTCAGTGGCAAAGACAAACTTTGGTGGCATTTCTGTAAATTGTTTGCCTTCAAAACTGTCGTTAAACTTGCCTACAAGCTTGTCAAAGAGTTTTTCAATGATGGATACAAATCCATTGTCAATAACTGCACCCAGTTATCCTCTTGATCTAACTGAATCTGTAAAGAAGGCAATGCAGGGCGTCGGGCTTGATACATCGCCACCACCTTCACCAAAACCATCCACGTCCAATCGCCTGTCTCCAGTAAAGTTTGGCGGTGTGTTGACTTCTGCAGGACAGTCACGTAGCTATCCATCTTATGTCGGCACTTTGTCTGGCAGCATTATCTCTGAAAATAAATTGAAAGATTCGACCATCATGTCTCCAGATACGGCAGCTTCATTGATTGTAACTCCGACAGCATCCATTCCAGATTGCCACCAAACAGCAGTCAGTCGTCTGTTGTCAAACAGTGACTTAATGCAGCATAAGGTAGACAATAGCAGTTCACAGCCCAGCATAGATGAAGACATGTCCAGTGTACTTGGCCAGTCAGACGCTGCTGAATCAACTGTGACTCTAGTTACAACAGAAGAGAGAATTTCAAGTGAAGGACGTTGTACAGAACCTTTAGAAGTGAATGCTTCTCAGCCAATCAATGTAGCTGTGTTTTGTTCAGTTGATCATTCGTACAGTGCTTTACCAGATCCTTTGGGAAAGAAATCGTTTGCAGAGAAATCTAACGATGACTTCTGTAATAGCATTAAGGATTTGCCAGAGCATTTGAATTCTGTCGAAGACTGTCATGATGCTGACGACCAGTTCTTCGAAATAACGGAGACTTTGGTGAATCATTTTGAAGATGAAGATCTCTTCATTGATGATCTACTTACCTTGGAAGGCATTTCAAGTGAATATCTAAATGATGCTGAGTTGCAAAATAGCAATGAGAGTTTACAAGAGGAAGTTGAAGAATGCATTGTTGATCCTTTGCAGGAACTTTTGTCTTCAAACTTAGCAGATTGTTCTGAGGAGCTTTTGACAGACGACACTTTGCAGCATCAAAAGGAGAGCATACGACTCAAAGACAAGAAGACGACCGATCGGCGAACATCGGAAAGACAAAGCAGAAATGCTTGAGAGTGATAACGTCAATGTGGCGCCATCTGAAGACTTTGTCATGACTGATGCTGTTGTGGCACTCAATGAAGATCATAGCAAATTGTCCAAAAGGGTTACAGAGCAGATGGCAACATTTGAGAAGAAGATGGTCACAGTAAGTGAGTGTCCTGTTGATGCAAATGTTTCAAGTGTAGATAAGACCTTTGTAGTTTGTGCAACTGCAAAAGATGTTGCTCACAGTGAGACAGGTGCTGGAGACTGTGTTGTTGCTTCAGACTGTCATGACAATATTGAGAGTGAAGAGCGAATGAGACTTCCGCTCCAGCGTTCGAGACTTCGAAAGGGCTTAAAAGATCGTGAGCGAAGGGGAGGACGTTTTGTCAGAAGTAAACTTGAACAGTATGATGAATCGGAGAAAATGATTTCCACAGGAGACAGTTTTGAGCGCATCTCAAACCCAGATGCAGTCAGCAATGAATCCTTGTCTTCTGTTGATTCTAAGGGTTCATTTGTAGCGATGGAGTCCCTGAAACCATTACCGTCGTCTGGTTGCATGACGACTCGAAGTGTAGGCCGGAGAAACACACGGACTGGCAAAAAGGCCGACCTATTGACCCCCGATCTTTTGGCAACCTCCGTGAGTTGGACGGAGAATGTTACGTCTCAGCGCCACTTGTCTCCCGCTCTGTCTAAACTGAATGAGAACACCGAGTGCCTAGTAAATCCAATTCTCCTGAGACGTTCCACGCGAACTTTGCGCAAAGGGGAGAGTGCTTCATCCGGGGAACCCAACAACGGTGACCACGCTGTGAAAACTGTGGCCACACGACAGCGTAGACGTGTGGCAAAGGGTAACCAGTCGGTCAAATCTCGTGCCGAACAAAACATCTTGACTGAGATGAGTGAAGGAGATGGGGAAGTGGTTGATTGTAGTCAATTGTCATGCACCACAGACAGTAACAGAACTGGAATACCTGACCATGAAGAGCCAGCCACTTCTAAAGGTCAGTTAATCGACTTTATTCTTTAATTAAACTATCATGTTGTTTTTTGTATATGTGTGTTTTTTCATTATGACTTGTGTTGGTGCATAAGTGATAGAACTAATGGTGTAAGAGTGAAATTGTCTTGCTTATTATGGTATGGTTTGTTTCTTATGCATTCTAGGCAAAGAGCTTCCTGCGAGAAAATCCAAGACGTGATTTTGGACAATTTTGGTCGTTTGGTTTTATACAATTGGGATAACTGCACTTATTTCAAATTGAAATATGCAAGAAATCCATTGAAATGACGTCGTCATCTTTGCGCATTGTTTGTAATACAAGGAATTACGGAAGCAATGCATTGCCTTGCGTATATGCATCTACATGTACATGTAGAAGACGTTGGTCTTGTGCTTAGAGCGACTGATCTTTTGGTCTGCGTTTTCTCTTTGAAGAGTCACTTTGTTGCTTGATTTCAGTTGTCAATTGGTCATTTCCATGACTTGAACACTCACATTCATAATTGACTTTTGCTGATTCATTTGTATGACTATTTAGAAAATGTACTTTCAAATGTCCTTATGTGACTGATTTGCATTAGCATTTGCTATTGAACTGAGTGGTGATGATGATGATGATGATGATGACTGCCAGGCCATTTGCATGTCTGTGTATGTAATTATGTCTTTGGAATTTGCTTTCATCTTCTTAAGACTCTTTTTGCAGAGGTAGTGACAAGTTTGAAAAGTTAATTGTGCTTAAGTATAACATATTTTGCTACTTTGATGATGATAATGATTATTATTATTATTATTATTATTATTATTATTGGTGTTAATATTTATTACTTGTGCAAATTTTTGTGTGGTGATATTGTTATAAATTGTAAGATGTTATTGCGGCCTTTAAAATGATTTCTTTGCCAGAGACAGAAGTGAGTAGACTTGCTGATGTCTGAGTTTTCGATGATTATGATGATGATGATGATGATGATGATGTATGTATGTACAGTGTTGTGTAAATAGTTGGTGATGAGAGCGTTTTTTAGTTGATGTAAGTCTGAGTTTTTGAAAATTAAACTGTTACTTTGAGGAGGTTAATCAGCATCAGCTGTTCTGAAGTCTGACATTAATAGTGAATTTCTGTTGGATTTTAATTGTTGCTTTTCTTGTCAATAATTTTGATTACTCATGACTAAGGTGTGCGTGTGTTTGTGTGTCTTATAAGGTTATCTCTTGTACTTGCTAGGGACTACTGAACAGCAGAATTTGAAACATGCTGTTATTGTGATATTGTCAATTGATTTCGCTGAATTTTTCGGATGATTTACTATTTGCCATATTGAATCCTGTGATGCAGGATTGGTTGAAATTCCATTTAGCAACAGTTGATGGCAATACTGCTGTTAATTCTCATGCATTCTAAATGGCAAAATGTTATTACTTTGATCGGCATGATGTCATCAGATGAAAAAGTATTAATTTTGTCTTTGAAAAGTTTAGTCATGAGAATCTGATGACTTAGGTTGAATCCATTTGCAGGTGGATGTGATTGCTTCTGTCCAGGATTCTGATTAATGTTAAGCAAGGAGTTGACATTTTCTCAGTTAATTTTTATTTACTCTTTCAATGAATTATTCTGTTGTTTTGGGATATGAAATTGTTCTGATATAATCACAAAATTCTTCATGTACCCATCAATTTTGCAAATCATGCAAATTGAGAGAATGCTCTTCAAGTCAATTGACCTCAGCAACAGTCACAACAGGAAAGATTTTTAAATATATTTTACCCAAAACACTTGCCATTGTCTTCATAATCATTCATTTGTTTTATGTTTCATCATCCAGAAAGTAATATATTAGGATTTTGCTTTGAAAACTCAGATTCTCATGTTACTCATTTTCGGTAGGACTTTCTGGTGTGTTATTCTGCATTGTCTATGTACCAGACACTTACACAAGGCACTCAAATAAGCAAATGTTAGAGAAATCATTCTCTGCAGCATTTCCAATGCAGAAATCAATTATTCATGAAATTTTGTCTGTGTGTGTGTGTGTGTGTGTGTGTGTGTGCGTGTGTGTGGGTATGAATTACGTTAGAGACCTTGAGTTATGACAGAATTCAAATGAATTAAAAGGTGAAATGCCTGAATGCAGATTGACCATGACATGACGATTTCATCCCCTGCATCTGTTTGTAGATTTCAGATGAAGGCTTTAACATAGCTGTTTACTAATCACATGCACTCTGTGGCAATTGGTGTTTACTCTGTGCATTAGAGGCCACAAGCAGCCAACTGTGGAATAACAGAGAGTGTTGTTTATATTGTCTATCTGTTGACTGAATGAAGGTAGTAGAACCATAAATTTCTGTGGTTTTAGAAGCCACTCTGTGTACATAATTTGTATGTAAAGATGAATTTGCCGAGTCGTTGTATAGTTGAAGCTGCTTTGAAGCTGTCTGTCATGTATCAATGGTGCTTGAATTAACAAGAGGACCAAGAACAATGTATAAGTTGTAAATCTTCATTAGACTTGTTTGATTAACCTTTGTCTAGTGATTATTTGAGTGATTTTAAATAGTAAATGTTTGTGAATAAGAAGACCTGTGTTTATGTTATTTGTTGCGATTCTAATAATTGCAAAACAAGGAGCTGAGATTCCACTTGTATCGTAATAAGTTATTTGGTGCTGAGTGGGTCTCGGCTCCTTCCCCCGCCACAAAAACAGCCGGTTGCAACTTACACTGGTTCTGAATTTAGAATTTGGGGGATTTCACAATGACTGGTTTTTTGGCACTGCTTCACTCCACTATTTTCACATTATTCTTTTGTTTCAACAGCTCTGCAGAGCATTTCAATCCTCTGCCTCTTGCAAAGTTGCTAAACTCATGTAATGCATCCATAGCTTGTAGTAAGTTAGTAACCAGTAACCAGTGGTAGGATTGAATAGTCCATCTGTCAGAGGTAAAAGTGACAGTTGATTGGTTGTAATGGAAATGGTTTTAAATGTCTGAAGTGGTTTGGTTTTCGAACAGGTACAGGGTAGACCAAAAGTGGACAACCAGCGGACCACTTTTAGATTGGCCTCTTGAAATACATTTTATTGGCCCAACTTATGGCACAATAAAGTAACGAGTTAAGACTTAGTTCCTGTGCTTAGTTTAGTAAAATAGTAAATTACTTTTAAAACTGCTGTTTAAAAGTAACTGTTACCAGACCGACTATGGAGGAAAAGCTAATTGAAATAGATGTGTTTTAAGTCTGGATCTGAAAATACTAAATGAATTGGAATATCTGACATCTGCCCGGGTTGAGCAAAAACACAACCTTCTTGAAAATAAGTTTACAAAATTTATAGAATTTTGCGCTTGAAGAATCTTTCAATTAAGTAAATCTATGTGTAGGGTAACCAGTTTCTAAATGTTCTTTAAACTGTACAAAACAAACTCGGTAGCCTCTATCAGTCTGATGACTAAAAAACTGTGGAAGCCAAAGAAGGAAAGGGTTACTGGGAAACAGAATTTAAACGTTCCCCGCTGTTTCTAAACTTTCTTTGAGTAATGTCATCGGAATAGACGGACGTTGTTGCGGCCTGGGTTGGTCGGCTGCGAGGGTTCCATCTTTATTCTAGTTACGCCACTGCAGTCATTGTCTCTACTGCTAAAAACTGTACAAAGGCAACAACAGCATGCGGCCATCCGCATGTTGTTCGAATTTATAATGTGCCCATTGTAGCCAGTATTTTATCCAGACTCCAGGCCTTTCTGAAGGCGGAGGTGGGGGAATTGACTTGAATGGAGTAGAAGAGACACAGTTCAATGCAAAAATGTGTGTCAGTGCTGAGATTTTTTTTTGGGGGGGGGTTGTGGTTGGGGAATCTCCCCTTACAGGCCTGGATAAAACACTGATTGTCGCAAAAGATTGGGCACTTTAGGGGTAGACTGTATGCCACTGACCCATGTCCTCAACAAGTACATGAGTCTTCATTTGAATCGGCCACGCCAGGGCTTTGACCTACTTATTATGCGGCCTTGCATAGCAAACCCGTGTAATAAGTAGGACACAAGTACTGTTTGGTTGGACAGGGCCCAACCTACAATCGCATATCACCCACGTGACTGCTGCTGACATTTATGCCCTCACACCTGCTCATCTCACCTGTCCACTCCGAATACAGTTCCCGCGCTTTGTAACGAGTCAAATATCCATAACGGATTTTAATTTAAATCTAAGACTTCTATTACATATGATATCTACAATGGCTTTTGGATCAAATATCTGCAATGGCTTTGGATTAAATATCTACAATGGCTTTTGTATTTTACTTCGTGAAAGCAAAGAGCTTCGGGCCTTCAGCTGCTTGTGCGTGTCCCTGTGGCTGACGCGGAAATTGCAGGTAGGACTCTTGGATTGAATGTTTGTGCGAATGGTCAAAACTTTTGTCTGATTTCTGTCTGAAATAATGAAAATGATCGGGACAACTTTCCATTTGTGTCAGTTTGATTGTTTATTAGGAAATGGCTTCAAGAGTGAAAGGGAACACATTGGACCTGGACTTAATATTCTTGCGGGGTATAACATCGACACTGACTACGATAATGATGTTGTTGTTGTTGTTTTTGAATGTGGCAGTTTAATTGGGTTCTGATTGAGGCGTTAGTTTGACAGTTCTTCGAATAATCAAAGAGCCGAGTGTCTTGGGCATTTCGTGTTGGGATATTCGTGATAGCGACGCAGGTGGCTGATTGTCTTTTCTGTGATAACTCAGTTACCCAGAATCAGAATCGTTCAGTGGTCAGCTGATTGCATCTTGGCGCCAGTTGTCTGTCTGTCTAATGATCGTCTTGAGTAGCGTCTATAAGATCTTTAGGTTGTCAAACCTTTTCATTGTCATATTCCTTTCCGAGCAGAAAATGCATTGTTCACTCGGATGTCCATCGTCTGTTTAATTCACGACGATGTCAGATTTCTTCTTTGTACCATTTCAGCTTTGAACGCAGCACTCAGCTGCTTTGATTTGTAGTTTGTGTGTTATTAATCAAATGTAACGTCCAATATGAACTACAGTAATACCTACATATGGGGCATATTGACACGACTGCTGTGCACTTATAAGCAGTGAAACATTGACAGGAGTAACGTTAAACTGTTTTCACTTTACTGAAATCTGTCTGAATACTTTGATTCTTACTTCGATTCTTTATTGTCTCATTGTGACTTCTCTTGACAGATCAATATTCACGCTCAGACTTTGCTAGTTCCTCGTCCTGTAATGCTCAGTCGAATTGTATTCATTTGTTTCTCTAATGATGCATAGTATGACTTGTAGCGTTCAGATAGTTACGATAATTTCTCTAAATCTGAGCGTTGTTGCGGCTAATAGAGGCAAATTTTCGTTGGCTTTAATTGCGCATAATAGCCGCGGAAAATGGAGGTGCGCATGTGTGTGGCTGCGCATGCATTAACAATAGATTTTAAGGACTTTTTGACTTGTTTTGTTGGCGTTTCATATTCAGTAATAGCCAGTGGCGTAGCGAGGGGCAGAGGGGCGAAGCGCCTCAGGCGCCACTTGCTATAGGGGCGGCACTTTCGAGATTTCTTAATGTTTTTGCTTATCAGAGACTTTTTGGAGAGTTGATAACGTTTTTTGCTTGTCAGACTTTTCGGAGAATTGAGGGCGGCACTTTTTTTCGCCCCAGGCGCACTTTGCCTCGCTACGCCACTGGTAATAGCGGTTGGTAATTTTGTAAAGGAAAAAAGACTACGGTAGAAATTTGTCTGAATTGATGTGATGAGAGGAGCAGAGGAGGAGTGGACGAGTAAAGAGGACAAAATACAGTTG